>VXBX01009102.1:170657-225507 GCA_013400415.1 Scytalopus superciliaris
TTGAGTGGGCAAATGGCAAAATTATTTAGGAAATTTCTGGAACAAAACCCAATTCAAATAGCTAGAACTCAGTTTATGCCTATAAAAAATACTAGAAAGGTTAGACTGATGTGTATATCCTGAAGTAAAGTGCATTTCAAGTGACTGTGTGCCAGAGGGAGAACTTAGTTCCATTTGGGCACTACCTGGATTTCTCCTGAAGAGAGTGGCTTTGCTCCTGTGCATTGTGAGAGTAAAGCACCATCAGTTCAAAAAGGTGGAACATAACATAGCATGCTAGGCTTGCAGATGGGACTATCCAAAACAATGGGCAATGCTGGATCAGTCTCTACTATGGTTTCCATTTATGCCAACAGTTCTCTGGTGTAAAAGTGCAATGGCTCCCCTAGATTTGATTTGAAATGCACAGATCTTCATCAGCAAAGCATTTTTAACAGGATGAAGTTGAACATAGAAATAAATGGAGGAACACATAAGAGTGCTCATGATGAAGGTTGTCTAGTCAGACATTCCTGCTCAAAGCAGGTTCACTAGAGCAGGTTCCCCAGGACCATATCTAATCAGGTATTGAATATCTTCAAGGATGAATGCAACTGCTCTGGGCAACCTGTTTCAGTAGGACACTTCAGTAGGATGTCACCCTATATGTTTGTAAACATGAGCAAATAAATAGATAAAGCACCAGAAGAATTTCCAAGTGTGTACATGCATTCTTTTTTCTGGGAAACTATCCTCACCCAGACTATAAAAATCTCAGGTTTAATAGTTATGGTTTGTATGGAAATGCCACAAGCAGATATGTTCCAGGTCTACAGATAATTTGAAAAACGTTTGTTCCACTGACTCCCCAATCACAGTTCATGCTCTGATGCTTTGTTACACAATTCAACCTCCTTGTTGCTGGATGATTTGCGTAATTCTTCATCCCAGCACAACACCTAAATAGGACATTTTACACTACGTGAAGTATCCTCTTGGTAAATGTTTGTGCATTTCAGGCTGCTGTTTGCTTTACACAGTAATAGAAGACCTCAAACACTCAAACAATTGTGAAAGGCAGACAAAAACGTTTTGCAAACAAAAGCATTAAATCTGAATTCATACTCAAATGTAAACAAATATTCACAGAAAAACTGATCTTCACCTTCACTGAGCACTCACTGATCAATGTTTGGGAAGTATATTTGCTCATGGTCCTTTCTGGTCAGTGCATGATTTTGAAAAACACCTTGCTTTTCTTCCACTTCTGCTTCTCATAATTTATGTCAGACAAGCCTACTAAATATTGCTGTAGGTTTGCCCTGAGTTGCTACTACCCCCCTCACTGTCTCAGAGGCCTTAGTTCTGCAGTTGCCTGAACTGCCAACACAAGAGGAAAGATAAAATAAGCAAACAAATAAATAAATGTGTAGATCTACATTCCTATATGAAATTGACCTAAATTATGAAGAGATGAACGAGGTGATGAATGATCCTCCTCTTATTTGCATTAACAGAAGATGTTGGGTGTTCAGATCAATGAAAACTTAAGCCTAAGCTTAGATATCTACTTTTTACATACTCGGCCAAGCTCTCCAATAATAGAGAGAAATAAAGTGAACTGAAAAATATGTTGTAAGCAACTGTCACATTATTTGCAATAAAAACAATAGCAGTTACTTCACAAAAAGCAGGAAGATTCCTCTGTATTTAAGGGCATATGTAAAGAGACAGAAGGATACTTCTTTCATTATTGTGCTACTCAGAATATAAGTTTCAGAGGGCATTTTTAGAAGGTTTCCACCATATTACATGGCATTAATGGCAATGCTGACTGACATAACTTAGAGCTAACACAGCAAAATGGGAATTGATGCTTTTTTTTCTGATTTCTTCCCATAAAACATAATAACCACATAGATCAACAGCACTTCCAGTGAAACAGTGAATAAACCATATTTGATATTAGCTGCATATTCACAGATGAAGTTCAAGTACCGTCCCGAGCTATCTAAATATATGACAGCATGAATGAACCAGAAATATCATTAGGTTAGCATGGCTTGTACAATGTCACGTTTCTCTCTTTTTGGTCAATGCTGGAGGAGAGAAGAGAGACTAGCTGTGGAAGGCAGCACAGATCTCTGACTGCCTGAGGTCTGAGAGCTGCTTGCTGTGTTTATATGGACCCTTGGTATGTTTAAGACTGTTTGTAGTTGAAGTCTGTACCCAGTTTGAGGATTTCATCATGCTATATTGTTATGGATTTAAAATCTTGGAATTTTTCTTTCATCTACCAACCCTGTGCCTCAGAGGGATCNACTTTGTACCTAGGAGGGCCAGGTGGTGCTCAGTACAGGGGTTGACAATTACTATTCTGTTTGTGCCCCAGGCTGCTGGGACACACTTTTTTTTGGTGGGTTAAAGGGACTTCTTCCTCTGTACCCTTATACTGATCTTTTCTTTGTGATCTTTTTCTTTTTTTATTAAATTATAGTTCTGATTTATAATCTGTTTGTGAATTAGATTTGTTTTTCCTACTGGCTTATCTTTAAACCAGGACATATATGTTTTCCCTTTGTTTCACTGTGTGTTCCTGCTGGCATTTTCCTTTGCTCATGGCTTGTAACCCACCCCTGATTGGTCCCTGCGTGCAGCAAGGTAGCGTTTCCATATATGGTATATACCTGCCCTTGTATTCTCAGTTTTGGAGATTTTTACCTTGTATTGCAAAGCCCTCCCAGGTTTTTCCCTAAACCCCTCCTGAGTTCCACTCCGTTCCAGAACTTTCCCTACTGATCCTATATAAGCTGGGTATCATTTCAATGAAGAAAACCCCTTTTTCTGTGCCTGTGCACCACTGTGGAGTCTGTGTCTCCACTCCCCATTTTCTTCTTTCAAGACTGCAGGTCAATTTACAAATAAGTTGTTTTCTTTCATATCTTATTGAAATCAGGGAGTTTTACACCTTCTTTGAGCTTAGGAACAGCCATAGAGCGAGCTTTCTCCTTGATATTTTTACAGTTGCATTTCTGTTCCCAATAGAAACTAGGAATCATAGACATGACTTTACGAGGTAACCACAGAGATAACTGGCATTTTAGAGATTCAGAAATGATGGATTCTGGAAGGTGATTGTATCTGGGCCAGACAACACATCCCTCATCGAGAGCATAGAGATGCAAAGAGGAGACACCATGTCACGTTTTTGCTGGTACCTGTAAAACCTACATGTACAATCAAGTTTAGCTCTTGAAGCGCATGGATGGTCTAATTGTAATTTACAACTCCATCCTGGTGGATTGAACCATATAGTGACTCAGTCCACGCACAGATGAGACATCTGTCTTGCATCAGCTGCTACAAAAATACACTTACTTTCTGTAATAACATCGTAGCTTTTTTTGTGAATCTGCACAAAAGAGTGAAGAAGCCACACCTCAGATACCGATCTGACTACGTGAACAAGTTCTGAGTCTCCTGTATCACACAGTGATCTATGAAAAATCATGAGCTTTAAGACTTTCTACAAAGTTGATTTTTCAGGCAAATTCCATAGATCTATTTCAGATCCTGTATAATTTATCAGATAAAGGAGTTATGACCTTCTTTCTCATCAGTTTAGCTGCTAGCAGGGTGTTTCTGTTTCACATGTTAAAAATCCTACAGACATTTTTATTGAGTATAATAACACAGCAATGCAGCCACAGTAACTGGCTTTTATATTGCAGGAGACAATGTGCCTAAATTAATTTTATCAAAACAGTACAAGGTATCAAATTAAACTAATAGTACATTTGTATTATCATTCAAATTCACTTTAAGTTATGCAAATGCAATTTTAAAATCGCTAATCTATACTGCCCTATTTTAATGTATTTATTGATTTAATCAGATACATGGACAAGGCTTATAGTTTAAAATTTCAGAGATGGGTTATAAAAAAATCCTAGGGGTATTTTTTTTGTTTTCTTCTTTTTGTTTCTTGGTCAATCCTCTTCACATACTACTGCCTTTAAAACAGCAAATGACCTTCCCTTCCTTTTACAGTCAGAACAGATTTTCCTCTGTCTTGATCTCATCCAGGTTGCCTTGTGTGTGAGTACATGGTATAAACAGGCTACACATTTCTCCATGATACTAGAAGAGAGACCAAAGCCTGAACAGGCATCATGACCAGACTCCAAAGGATCTTCTTTAGCTCCAGAGTGAGAAAAGCAGGCCAGAAAAACTTTTGTTGCTGCTGTCTACACTGTTTGCTTTTGCAGATCAATCTAGGGTAGCTTTTTAGGGAGTCAGTGTTTAATTACTTTATGGACTGTTATCTTTATTTGAAAGAAAAGATGAACCGTATTTTTTTAAAAAATAATACTTTTAGTAAGAATTGCCATGCTTTGTTAAAAATGCATATGCTGTTTGTTAAAGGGAGTCAAGCAAAATGCAAGGCAAAAGCCTTCTTGGTATGAGATTGGAATGATATATAAAATAAAGCAATGGAGATGATGAGACCACTTTCATTCTTGCATTAAAATTACATTTTCCCCAATTCCTTTAACTTCTTATGCACAAGACTAGAAAGTTCTCATAGAAATAGAACTTAATTCAAAGAACCTTGTTTTTTATTATTTTACTGTATTTTAGATCATGTCACTGACTTCCATATCTCAACATTTATGAAACAAACAAAATCCAAAATTTTAACCAAGTCCAGACACTGAAAACTTTAATGGAAGGTTTCCTGATCGGTTTTTGTGCCTTTGCTCTCTATTTATATGAAGTAAGAAGCTGTAGATTTTGTACTCTGGCTTGTATTGTGCAAGCCACCAAAGATGACAGATGTTTTTTAAGCTGCAGTTAGATAGCATAGATTGAAACTCTTCTTTTATTATTTCTTTTGATGCACACAAATCCTTTAAGAAGAATTTTAGCAATTGTTCTATTATTGCATGTCCCTGCTCCCCTTCAGATGAATTATTCATACTTTGTTGTCATAGCAATCCTTTCTCTCTCTGAAATGTTTAATAACTAGTCTTGATTCCCAACTAGACAATGAATCAAAGTGTAACAAAAGCTTTATTAACTAATGTGTTTGTGACAGACACATTGTTTGTCTTCCATCTACACTTGCCTTGAGCTGTTGTTGGTCCAGTTCAGTGATATTAGAGATAACAGCAAAGATGCCTGTAAGAAATGCCCTTTACATAATCTGGTTTCTTGGATAGTGTTCATCTCCTTTGCACTGTTATAAGTCTCTACTTTTCTGTTAGCACAACTCTTTCCAAAGCTGGTAGGCAGCGCTGCTCCCAGCAGAGGACACCCTGTCATGGCAGACAGCGACACGGGATCTAGTGGACACGAAGAATCACATAAAGTGTCAAGTATTAACAGGAAAAAGGGTGACAGTGGCATTTGCAGTGTTTTTTAAGTTGGTGTCTACATGACTTACCTATGCTCATTTACTCTTTAACTGTGTCCCATGGTGAAGACCAGGTAGATGTTGATCTAACTTGTCTATTTGCCCCAAATATTGTCATGTATGACTGATATTTTGCATCTAAGCACTGTGTTGGAGATCATCATAACCTTTTCATCTACCATACACCTGAGGAGGAAAAATCTGAGTGCAAGAAAATTTCAGTGAATATGCAGATTTGAACTTTTCTTATAATTTTTTAAACAGTGCCTTTGGGGAATATAACACAGAGAGAATAAATATTCTCTTTAATTTTTAATTTTCCTAGCAGAAAGATGTCTGCTTCTTCAGCAATCACAGAACCACAGAATGGGTCAGGTTGGAAAGGACCACAGTAGTCCAACCTCCCTGCACAAACAGGGCCATCCTAGAGCACATTGCATAGAAATGCATCCAGACACTTCTTATAATCCCTATGCATACTCACTTTGCAGTTTCACATATATCCTGCATGGGTTTCCCCTTGGCAGAAACAGTGGACACTGTTGGTCTTAAGCTGTAGACATACTGTAATACAGCCAGATCTAATTGTGTGTGTGTGGCTAGCCATCGCGAACGACGATGCTTTTTATGCCTGCACGAATGGATTTATTACGCGGAGCTCAGCGTGCGCAGAACTGGCCCCACCCCCTTAACCCCTGGGACGCTCTAAGCCTTGACCGGGGCAAGCCCGGACGAAGTTGGCAGAGCGAGACCCGCAGGACTCGAACCAGCGTCCTTCCGAGAAGGAGCACGGATCCAGGGGCGGCGGCTTTACCCACATGGCCACAGCCGCCGGCAGATCTAATTGTAATTTGTGGACAAATGATCTACCAGCTATGTCACTGGATTGTATTTTTCTGTTGTGTTCTGAATGGGCAGTCAAAGGCCCCGCTCAAAGTGTCAATACTAGCCAAAATCCATGTGATAGTCAGTGAAAGCCATATTCTAAAATTTCAGTGTTTGGCCTGAAAGAAATAAATCAGCTAATGCAACAGTCCATGAACAGTACTTCCAGATGAAAGACCTGACAACAGTGTAAATCACTACGGCTTCTGATGCTGTTTCTAATTCAAGAATAGCAGTCCATTTTCTTGGAAGAGTCCATGGGAACAGCAAAGGTTTATATTTTAGGACACCAGCTGCTTTCAGGCTTGAGCAAAGTGTGGGATGAATGTCTTATTTTTGTCCAGCCTGCTGGAATGGCAAAAAACATCCTAGGACAACAATGATTTACTTCCAGGGAGGGATGTAGTACCATTTGTGTTCCCCAGCAGTT
Organism: Scytalopus superciliaris; assembly: GCA_013400415.1. Classification (NCBI taxonomy): domain Eukaryota; kingdom Metazoa; phylum Chordata; class Aves; order Passeriformes; family Rhinocryptidae; genus Scytalopus; species Scytalopus superciliaris. The sequence goes on from VXBX01009102.1 coordinate 177,368, forward strand.
CTGCTATGCTGACACAACTCCCAGGAGACAAAAGATATCATTCAGGGAAGTGGTGCCAGTAGCCAACAGATGACCTTTTTCTTCATTTCTGCTTGTGGCATGTGTATGGGAGAAAAGGAGTGACTTTGCTAACACAGGTATGAGAAGAACTGCTATGGAGAACAGTTGTTATCCCAAGAAATAGGCATAGGGACACAACACCTTTTCAAATTTATCCTAGCTTTCATTTTTTTTCTTTTGACTCTCATTATCTTATTTTACTATTTCACTCTGGATTTTGCCTATAGTTTTGTCAGTGTCTACACATGAATTATTCCTTTCAGTCAGGAAAGGTCCAACAAGCTTATCCTGAGCAGGCTCTGTCCCTGTAAAACTTCTCATTTGATTTTCTATCCACATGGAGAATGGTATATTCAGCATCATTTATTCATCTGCAATTTGGTATGTATATTTGATCTAACAAGTGGTTTTTTTTATTCAATGTCCTGTTGAAAAGGTCTGCTGAGTCCTTTCCAGCCCTCTGAAACACAAATATTTAATATAAAACAAAATATGCATAACTGGATTTGAGAATATTTTGTGACACTAGTGTTCATTATAGGGGGCCCATGCCAAAAACTCCCTTATTTTATATTTTGTCATAAATCATCATTTGCTGTTATACATCCATTTTACTTCATGAATGTGTAATCTTTGGGTTAGACTGCATTTGACTTTTGTAGCACATTAATATCAAAACAAGTGTTGTAAAAGAAGAACAATACTTAAAAATAATTCCTCTGGATTAAAAAAAAAATAAAGAAAAAAATGCAGAAATTTAACAAAATTATTTTGAATATTTAATAGGAATTTCAGAATTGTGGAGCAATAATTTTCCATGCAAAATAGAATAAATAATACAGTATGCAATATGTGACTGTGTGTCAATTTGAATTAAAATCATGTTGTTATTTTAAAATCACATAAAATTACAGGTCTTGCCCAGCAAAGTGTACTAGATTGTGTGTTCCCTAGATGAATTCAGCTAGTCTTAGTAAACTATCTGTCATTACAAGAAGACAAGCTAAAGTTTTGTTGGACTAGATGCATGTGAAAAGTCAATTTCCTTCTTCCAGCCCTGTCCCATAAGTTGTCTTTTTTTTTTTTTTACTTGCTTTTCTTCTCTTTTTTCTTTTTCCTTTTTTCTTTTTCCTTTTTTTTTCTTTTTCCTTTTTTTTCTTTTTCCTTTTTTTCTTTTTCCTTTTTTCTTTTTCCTTTTTTTCTTTTTCCTTTTTTTCTTTTTCCTTTTTTTCTTTTTCCTTTTTTTTCTTTTTCCTTTTTTTCTTTTCCTTTTTTTTTTTTTCCTTTTTTTCTTTTTCCTTTTTTTCTTTTTCCTTTTTTTCTTTTTCCTTTTTTTCTTTTTCCTTTTTTCTTTTTCCTTTTTTTCTTTTTCCTTTTTTTCTTTTTCCTTTTTTTTCTTTTTCCTTTTTTTCTTTTTCCTTTTTTTCTTTTTCCTTTTTTTCTTTTTCCTTTTTTTCTTTTTCCTTTTTTCTTTTTCCTTTTTTTCTTTTTCCTTTTTTTCTTTTTCCTTTTTTTTCTTTTTCCTTTTTTTCTTTTTCCTTTTTTTCTTTTTCCTTTTTTTTCTTTTTCCTTTTTTTTTCTTTTTCCTTTTTTTTTCTTTTTCCTTTTTTTTCTTTTTCCTTTTTTTTCTTTTTCCTTTTTATGCCAGATCACTTATTGAATAATGTGCCAGAATGGATTTGCAATTCAACTCTCACTCCTGTGCCTCAGCACTCTAACATTACAATGCCGTGGTACACTGAGTCGTTATAAGATTTTTGTGATCCAGTGAATCAAAAGGAAACTTCTCTTCCTTGGAAACCAGGCTTCCTGTTGCTTCTGCAGACTCTTCAGTATCTTGTAGGATCACTATTATGAGAAGGTACTGCAAGTAATTGCCTTTGCAGTACATCAGATGCAGTCCATCAATACCTTGGCCTTTGTTAATCCTCCTGTACAGTTCCAAAGCTGTAGGACTGAGAGCTAAAATCTGGAAACAAGATAGTCAATAGTCTTATATCATTCTTGTGCTACATGTAGAGATGTGAACACGGGGCTGCAGTAGGGAACAGCCTTTCTGTGGTCTGAAATGCTCTTGCCTTTCAATACACACCTCAAAATATATTTTATCCCATTTTTGTTTCCAGGAAGCAACAAAGAATCACAAATTCCTCCCAAGAATGGACTACTTGCAAAAGTAATATAGGGAAAAGCACCACAGACTCTGCACCAAGTATCTTTGTTCTTCAGACAGACTTATTCTTTCCCAACCTGAAGGAGAGACCCCCATCTATAGCAACCCTTTATCTAAGTGTGCTGGTTTGGGCTGGGGTGGAGGTGCTTTTCTTCACAGTGGCAGATATGGGACTGTGTTTAGGATTTGTGTTGGAAACAGTGTTGATAACAGAGGGATGTTTCTGTTATTGTTGAGCAGGGCTTACTCAGGGTCAAGGCCTTTTCTGCCTCTCATCCCACCCCACCAGCAAGTTGGGTGGGGGTGCACAAGGAACTGGGAGGGAACACAGCTGAGACATCTCACCACAACTGCTAAAAGGGATCCTCCATACCATATGACATCATGCTCAGGATACAAAGCTAGGGGAAGGTATGTTTAGAATGATGGCATTTGTACTCCCAAGTACTCCCAAGTGCCTTCTTGGTAATGGCTGAATGCCTGCCTGCCCTTGGGAAGCAGTGAATGAGTTCCTTGTTTTGCTTTGCTTGCATGTACGACTTTTACTTTAGCTATTGAACTCTCTTTATCTCAACCCACAAGTTTTCTCACTTTCACTTTTCATATTCTTTCCCCCATCCTGCCAGGGGTAAGTGAGCAAGGAGCTGTGTGGGCTTTAATTGCCAAGTGGAGTTAGACTATGATACTCTGGAATAATCTGCTGAAGGAGACACTGCTGGTTTTGGAAACTAATGTGTCTGGTTCAAAATGCAAAAGCTGTACACTGTTTTTCAGGACTTTTTCTCAAAACTTACTAAATACTTGATAAAAGAAACCATATGGCCTAAATAATAGGAACACCTTGATTTTGTTTCCAAATCACACATATATTTGACATTAAAACTACCACCTCTAGAAGAACCAAAACACAACCTCCAAAAGCTCTGGGGACAGTTATCAGCATTAGTGACTGTAATCCATGAAGCAATGCTTTGCCATGGGCAATCGAAGATTCAGCCATAGGAAGACAAGGTCACTGGTTATATTGCTAGAGGGCTGTGAGTGTGCAGCCTGCAGTACTCCTGTATTTTTGGAGGATTCACAAACATGCTTGAGCCTCAGAAGAGGTTACCAGCAGCAGCAGAGGACAGCAAGAATGCCAAGCTGCTGTGGAGCAAAGTGCTCTTGAGCCTCGGGGCAGCTGAGTTCTCCAGCCGTGATCACCTATTGGACCCATCTACATACCTGTCCTCCCACAGAGTTCAGATGTAGACTTTCTTCCTATTTCCAGTAAAGGAATAAGCTGCAGGCAGAAATGTATTCATAAACATAAGTTTTAGTCCTCAAGTCCCTCCTGAACTGACTGTTCTTATGGCTTCTGCCTGCAGGACCTCTGCTGTCCCTTCTTCTCTTTCTCTTGCCTCAAAGAAAAGCTCAGTGTTTTATACTTCTGAGTTAATGAGTCGGCCTGCCTGACCTGACTGTCAGGATGAATCATCAGTTAGTTCTGCACCTCCATGCCATACTGACATGCTCTCTCAAGTGAGTTTAGCATCATTTAATAATATTTTTTCTGTATTAGTCCAGTGGTGATTCTCTCATACCTTAGAAATGTGAGTTGATTATTAATGCTATTTCACTTAAAATGGGTCTCCTAGTCCAGCTTCAGCCTAGGTACAAGATGTATTTTGTTCTTTGTATTATCCTGCATCAACATCTACTGGTCAGTTGGTAACTTTTTCTGTCCTTTTGCATAACTCTGTAAAGGAGATTCTATAGAAGAAGCCTATGTTCAAATCAGATTCCTAATTTAAATTCCATATATATTTATTAGCAAACATATATAAAATTAAAACCTAAATACTTGCAACTCGCATTCATACCTGCATTTATTATAATTTGTGAAATTATTTGTATAAAATAAACATTAGTATCACTGTCGTACATGTGAACTGATAAAGACAAATCCTTGAACCAGGTAATTCAGGAGTTATGGAGCCCTAGAACTGAATTTGCAAATGTTCTGAATGAGTTAAAAAGCTATACACTCTTTCGCAACTGCAGGGATAATATTTTCTGCATTTCTATTTGTTTAGTTACTTAAATTCAGTGACTAATTTATTCACAGCAGAGAAAATTTTGGCTGCTGAAAAACTGGATAGCTTATTATCCCTCTTCCAATCCATAAATATAAATGAGGTGTAACAGGATGAGATCTGGTAGTTCTAAAATCATGACAGACATGATGATCAGAAACTATTAGTACAATACTTCCTTTGTTTAATGAATCAATTAGTTTTAAAACTCATTTCAATAAATGAATGTTTTCTCTAAGTAACCAGCTATTTAAGATTGTTTAATTTAACTAAAACAAACAACTTTATAATGTTAGGTTTGTGCTTTTAATTGATTTGCAAATTCAATCCAATTGCATCTTGACAAAACACACAAATAAGAGCATAATCATAAGAGGGTAAATAGTAAATGTATCTTTCACCATTTTTCTAAATTACTTTCAAGTCATAATCTGACTAAAGGTATACCAGGCTATACGTGGGCTAAAGGCATATAATATATTCACCTCACTAAAACAAATACTTTATTTAGCATACAAGTTATACTTAGGTGAAAATCAACATTCTCTCATGGTTACTAATCAGGAAGGTTCAATACTTCTTTAAAAAAGTGACTAATAAGTAAAAATGCAAACCAAAATTAAAATTGATTATTTAAAACTAAGTTTCCTGTTCTCTGGTTTAAATGATGATTAAAATTGCTAATAGGAACCCATCCACAGTGGTCATAGTCCTGCTTTTTACTAGAAACACAGCTTTAATTGTTTTTCTGTGGCAGAATATATCACAAATGAAGAGAAAATCACTTGTTGTGATAATCTATCTATGTGGTAATTTTGAAGTACGAAAGACCCTTTTACTAGTTTGGGGAAATTTTCCAGACTGGAAGTTAGTGGGTAAGAATTTTAGGACTAGCACTAATCCAACATGATATCATTCTGCTGTAGACTTATAGTTAATTTTAAACCAGCTTTAAGATCATTTACATGTAATGCTTTAATTACCTACGGTTCTTTGTAGCATTAACATAACAACCAGCAATATTATTCACATTTCTGTCATCACTATGGATGCCTAAAAATACCATAGCATATGGAAAACTGCCAACTTCTCTTGAGCCACTGAATTTTTCTGCCCGTCATTCAATTTTCTTGGCATATATTCGCAAAATAGAGGCATTTTACAGGAGCAAATGATGGTAACCTGCATTGTACTGTTTGAAAGAAAAATCACTTTCATTTCAGCTGTCCCCTGGTCACCTCTGTGAGAGAATCTCGTCAGCATCCCTTCTCCTCTTTCTTCCTGCTCTTGCAAAGTGAAAGACAGCCAAAGTCCTGCCAGTTAAGGACTGAAGTGACAGCTCTGAAGACTGCTGAAGACTGTAACCTCCAATAAACCCATCTAATAACAATAATGGAGTTAACAGGAATTCAAGCTTACCATGACAGTCTTGCCAAGAGTCAAATTATATGGGATGAATGTCCTGTTCAGACTTCAGCTTCCTTCCTCAGGGTGCTCAATGGCACCATGGAAAGACTTTATAAGACAGGGATTGTTCATACAGAAAAAATAACTCCAAGTTTAATACATAAAAGGGTAAGTTCAGCATACTCCAAAGAGTCAAAATAAAACCCACTGGAAGGACAATCCCTACAGATCTGCTGTGCATGGAGTGGAGGATGTGTTAAACAAAGAAGGTACATGTGCCATAGGCATAGATTCATGTCATGCCTGCCCATTTGCTTTGCCTTTTCCTGTCAGAATGGTGGTAATCTTCAGGGAGCATGGGGTCTGGGGAGAGGAGAATTTTGTTATAGGGAACCTTTTACTTCTCTGCCTGAAACAGGGGACTCACACAGGGGTCCAGAGAGACCTCAATACCATTGAACTTAGGTGCTGCACAATGAACTGTCTTCTACTGTTCCATGGGCATTATTTTTTCCTGTAGCTAGACAACCTCGGAGGGAGACTTGCATTTTGGCTTTTCTAGAACAGAGGAGTGAAAGGAATGCCTTAATTCTGGGGAAAAGAACGAATATTTAAGTGCCCCACTATTTTTCCCATTGCTCCCAGCAAATGATCAGGACAGTCTTGCATCAATCACTGAGGAAAATCACTGAAGCAAAGAGTATCTGTCATGCGCTTCCTTTCCATTACAGCCTTCTGTATCCAATCCACACTTACAGTCCGCCTTCATTACATCCATCCCTGTTCTAGGTAGAAGCACATCTCCTACCTGGTAAGAGAAAGTTCTTCTCAAGCAAGGACTCAGATGCAATTCAGTGAAGCAGAAAAGAGGAAATTACATCCTGAATATTAGCGGCTTTAAATTTTCAGGAAAAATTATTAACATTTAAATAATCTTGCCCTCTAGGCCATATACAACTGCACTTCAAAGCCAAGTAAACAAGAGGCTGCTCCACTACTTGCATCTGAATTTGAGGAAGGACTACCACATGATCTCTGCAGCTCTGCGCTGGTGACATTTAATTTTTAGAGTTAAGGAAAGTGGCATTTTTGTCCACATAAACTTACAGCCCAGTCTAGATTATAAATTAAAAGGCAGCCCCAAGTGTCCTTTACAGTGCTATTCAGATGGGTCTAGTAAAAACAGTAATGGCTTTTGCAATGATCTATCTGTCTCAGTAGAGAAGAAACAGAAATGTTACTGAATGTCCTGTATGTGTCTTACCATATCTAAGAAAAATTTCAGAATAGGAGCTATTCCATGCAAATAAGTTCATCTCCAAAAAATTCTGCTTTTGTCCTCTGTCTATTCTCGCTTCATATCTTTACACCTATATTTAACAGAAATCTAAAAGCAAACTTGTGTATTCTTCCCATTGGAAATTCTATTATTTTGATACCTGATTTGCGTATAAATACTTAATAAGGGGAGAGGAGCAAGTAAAGAAAAGGGAGACAGTGGTGCCTAGCATGATGACAGGAGGCAAGTGGCACAAATTTACAGACAGGGAATTCAACAAAAAGAATTTACTGCGAGAGTAATGAAACACTGACAAACTGGCATGGGTTGCCCAGTGGAATTGTGGAGTTTCCATCCTTAAATACCTTCAACATCCGACTGAATGTTACCTTGAGCAACCTGTTCCAGCCTGGACCTTGTTTCTGACCAGAGACCTCCAAGGTTTCCTTTCAACTTCAGCTGCTGCATGATTTCAGTTTCAGCAAGTTTCTGAGTTAAGACAGAAAAATACTCCACTGCAAGATTTAGAGTTGAAATAATCATGCCAGTAATTCTTGTACAGAAACAGTCTGGTTTGTTGAATCTAGCCATTAAATTGATATTCAAAACTTTTTAGTATTAAGTTACAATTGCCTCCTTACCCTTATCTTGGGGTAAATTATTCTCATTATTACCTTCCTTTACCAGTCTGTCATTTATTTTTTTATCTTGTGTCCTGCTAACATATGGCACAGCTAAACTATGGGAGAAGGACGTAAGTGATAAAGTACCCACATTGCAATTTTAGGAGCTTGGCAAAATCTTCTGTAACTTGAGTAAACATTCTTGTTTGGTTCAGAAAACTAAAATATTTTTAAGTCATCATGCAAATAACTAAACCTATATAATTTTAATTTTCCTGATAGAAAAAAAATATAGTATCTGGAACCATGATTCTATTCCCTGTAGTTTATAGACTACATTTTTCTCAGAAAAAAATTCCACATAGAATCAAACTGCTAATAAGCACTGGGTTAGCCAAGTGTAACTGGAGACTCTGTCACAATCATCTCTGAAATCCTGTTGCCCACTGTGCCATAGAAAAGGGGTCACTTCAAATTTGGTAACTCCCACAGAGGATTATGGAGAAAAATATTGGAAGGGGGTCAATATCCCAATCCTACCATCACCCCAAAGAATCTGGTTGCATTATATGTGGCAGAAGAGCTAATAATAAGCTACATGCATCTATCCCATCTAGTAGCTCATATGCAAAATATTTGTTCCTGTCCACGCTGACATGAAATGTAAAAATAAGTGAAGAATACACACCCCAGTGAAAAATGACAATTCTGTCCACACTGACATGAAATGTGAAAATCAGTGAAGAATACACATCCCAGTGAAAAATGACAATTCAAATGACTCCACAGTCACATAAGCTGTCACAGTCCCACTCCCGCCTCTGCCACTTTGCAGGATGCCGCTATTCTTCCTACTGTAGTAGCACAAGGAGGCCAACCGAGCCAAAAGCAGCTCTGCAAAACAAAGACAAAATCATTTTTCAAGCTGATCCATTCCCTGAGCAGCAACTGCACATTCACAAGAAAGTCAACAGGACCAAACAGTCAGGGAGTACAAAGAGCAATGACAGCCTCATATAGATCAGCCTTGGTGGCCGCTGAGCAGATCTCTCGCTCACAAAACTCTCTGTGTGTGTTTGTGTAAGGGAGACCTTTGTCTTTTCCAAGCAGAGATCTTAATTAACTGGGAAAGTACTGGCACTTGGTCTAAGTGAGAGAACTGGCACCTCACAGGAAATGAAATAATGTTTAGTTCAGCCAAGAGAGAAACTGTAGAGAGGAAGATTAAATCTGTACATACCTCCTGGAGGATTTAGGCTGGATTAAGCTAGTATCCCCTAGGGGTTTTCTCCACAGCACACAACCCAAGGTCTCACATAGACACAAGTTCAGGATTCCTAAAGAGGTGTACATGAGGAAAAGCTGCAGCAGGTTAGTTGAACTGAGGGACAGAGTCCTGGGGAAGGCAAGTGACACAGTTCCTCTGCCTCGGTCTTTTGTAACTGTGCTCATTGCCTTGGATGTGCACAATCACAACATTTTCCTTTTACCTTGCCCAAGTCATTCATGATCTCAGGGCTCCTGCACAGCAAGGTATTTCTCACCCAAAGGCATGGCCAAGCTGCAAAGTGTGACACAAAGCACCCACACAAGCATCCCTGTTCCCAGCCTCTTCCCTGGAGTGAGTGAAGGGCAGCAGAACAGCTGCACCTGCTGTAGTCCTGGTGGCACAGTGTGTGTCTGCAGGCATTTTCCACATCTTTAATTCACAGTCTCTCTTTCAAATAGTAGAATCCCTTATTCTCTGTGTTCATACAGTATATACAGCTCTTCGGAAATGGAATAAAATTCTCTAAGTACCTCAGAGAGACAAAAAATACTCAGCAATTGATCTGTTGTGACATTTATGTACACAAGAAAAGATCAGCCACCATTTATTAAACATAATATACACTGTAGATATATTTTATTCCCCTGCTATTCTTGAGGAATGAAAGTGCTTCTAAGGACAGGTGTGAGAAATGAAAAGGGCTTGGATTGTGGAGGGAAAGATGGTTCTGAATAACATTAAATTTTTAATAACTTGTGAGTTTTGTCATCAGCTGAGCAGCAGTAGATGTGAGAAAGCAGAATGTAAGGACCACATGGAAATTTCTTTGCACATATCTCTCCTGTTAACTTTCATTTTTTCCCCCACCAATCTTTTTGAAGGGTACTGCTGACTACAAGTCTTCTGCTGTTGTAGGTCTTGTTTTGTTGATCACCTGACAGAGCCCAGGAGATCTCTAGGCAAGTGTCATAAGCAGGCTGGGAATAAGATCTGTTTGACGGGAAAAACCAGCCTCTCATAATTTCTTTTCTGCCAGCAAAGAAAACAGAAGTAGTGATGATTTCTCTATGGCAGAGCTAGCTAATTCAAAACACAGCTCCCTTTTTCACTGCTTAATAACAAATACAGTATTGGTGTACTTCCTAGTAGAAATTAAAACAAAAATAGATTCAGGTATTGATTGTTCTTATATAACCAGCTGCTACAGTTACTTTCTCTCATCCTGTTAATCTAACAAGAAGAACAAGCAACTGCCTATTATACACTACTGATACAGAAAATCTACATGACATGGGATGTGATATTCAGTTCACACAGCTGGAGTTCACTGAACCAGTTGTGTGCTAAAGATCAGAGCAAGGTGACAATTGTTTAAACACACCTTCTTGTTCAGCTGACCAATTATTCACAGGTACAGGAAAACAGTTTCTGGTAGTGTAAAATGTGCATATGCATTTATCAATGACTTGCTGTGAGATCTTTGGGTGTTGCTTCCCTTCTCTGTACTCCCAGTTTTCTTCCCACTCCTTGCTCTTTGCTAGCCCAGGTTCTCATGGTCTGAGTGGCCAGTTTTTTGCTGTGTAACATTGAGTACAAGGCCCTTGACCTCAGTCAAGGCCTCAAGGTTTTGCTGTTCACAGTTAAGGAATAGCTTCTTCTTCCCTGCTGTAAGCTGCAACATCCTCTTTCCTTTGGAAGAAAGGTGCTAAAATAGAGCTCAAAGCAAGTTAAACAGTCCCCACACTGCCATGGCCCCTCCACACAGCTTGGGTCCGCCCACCAAAAGTTCAGCCCACCAAAAACTCAACCCAAGATAATAGGAATTGAGCATCTCAGCAACTTTATGTACTCAATAACTCTTAAAGCCAGAGCAAGAACAGTACTTTGTCTTTCAACTCATGGTCCACCTAACTCTCATTCAAGAAACAGACATTGTCTGCTGCCTTGCTTAACACAGCTTTTGTAAGTTCATTAGTGTTGCAGTGTTTGGCTTTTGCAGTGATGACAGCCTGTATGTTCTTTTGAAGACCTGTTTTGACACACAAAATCCCTACTAATTCACCATAATAATTTATTGAAGTCTCACGCCTCTGCAGGAGGTCCTGTCATACTGAGAAGACTGAAATCTCACATGCTTTGTATTTGTTTGAAGGGTTTGCAAAGCTTTTTACCTTTCTTATTTATTATTTAGGAAAGACTGTAAGTAAAAAAAGATGCTTTTTGAAATACAGTAGAAGACAAGGTCTCTGGCACCTTAAGTCCTGTGATCTCCTTCAAACACAACATGTGTAACACCAGTTTAGATAGAACTACGTATAAAGGTGTCAGTTATGTGGGTAAAACAATGTACAGTTTTTCATTAAAAGACAAAAAATACTTAAACTCTCAAAAGACCTCCACTGATCCTTTTCCTTTGAAAGCATACAATGATACATACTCACAATTCTGTTTTTACACTAAAGTATTATTGCAAGCTGGCAGCATAGTACATTTTGCAGCTTTGCACTGAGGCCAAAAGTTGAGCCTATTAAAAAGAAGAGAAATCTATATTGAGGCAACAAATTTCATATTTAAGTGTACTATGATTACAGAAACAAATTAAAAAGACTTTTTTTATCCAACATACATGCTATATACAAGGCTTCTAGAGGAAAAAAAAAATCTGGAGGTTTAATTGCCTTTGACCCTTGAAAAAGTAATTTCATGACAGCAAGATGTGGAAACTGCTATTCTAATTCCACTCCTCCACAAAGCTCTTTTCTTTTATACTATCTGCAGACCTGTAGTAGTTATGATACTTAATAGCTTCACATGCAGAAGGTTGGAATTTGGGGGCATGTATATATTGCTTCTGTTCTTCAGATTTCTTTCCATATCATATCATATATCATATATCATATATCATATATCATATATCATATATCATATATCATATATCATATATCATATATCATATATATGTCATATATCATATATCATATCACATCACAGTTTATGTCAAATATTAATTGTGAACATGTGCCACACATTTAACCCTAAAAGACTGTAAGTATATGTTACATATTACAATATAATATATATCATATTATATTATATAACATATCACATGCAGTCACATCACAACCAAGGGGGAAACTGCCAGCATCCTTCAGAACACAGCAGAAAAAAGAAGAGTTGGGACAGAGAAACTGTTCTAATGCACTACTTCTGAACCAGAAAAAATACACTGTTAAGTGGTCCAGTATTATATTAAAGGCAATATTGAATTAAAAATTTGGACATACTTTCCCAAGAATGAAAAAGAAATATGGAAAATTACTCTTGCCAACATATCTTTACTTGCCATAAGTGTAAAAACAGACATTCAAGTACTGATTACTTCACCTCTCTGATATATTCTTGAGAACCCTTTTTGTTTGCATTCAGATAAAAAGGAGATTGTTTGGGAAAAGACTGCATTATATCTACTTTTTAGGAGCAAATTTACCTGGATTTATATGAAGCAGCAGACTGTAAGGAATCAAGTTCCTGTGAGCTCCAAAGGTCACAAATATTTCAGTACTTCATTCAAAATAAGAATGGGCACTCTTACAGAAAAATGTATTTAAAAGAGAAAAAAAACAAACCCAAATCCAAACCCTCCACTTCTCCCTGCATTAGAAACAACCTTGTTCACTTTATGTTCATTAGTGGTGTATCTTCAATGTTATTTGTATTACAAATAGTGTTTATTTATTTCCATGAACACCAAGGTCCATCTTCTACTCATTAGAGTAGCAGACGTGCAATGTTAAAGTTATTCAAGTAACTATAGCTCCCTACTGCTCCAATATCCATTATCCTCATGAAAACTTGTCTTTAGATTTTTACCTGTTCTTTAAATTTTCACAAGCAGAAACATTTATATTGAAAAAAACTAAACCATAAGACTAAACACTTTAGAAAGAGTCAGTTTTATCTTACATCTAGCAATTACTTTTGCTGATTGCCAGTGGACAATTACAGGAATGTACAAAGATTTAATTTTGTTCGTGCACAACAGTGGGAAGTTTGTAAATGAGCATTGCGGAATATTACTACATGACAGAAAATGTGTCAATTAGGCTACTTTAATGCAACCTGAAGATTGTAATGCAAACCAACATAAAGTGTCATTGCATCATGTAGCTAGATTTCTGACTGTTTTGTGACAATAATTAGTTGGAACACAGCACTGTAAACAGGGGAGGGAAGGACATCTGAGATATTATTTTGTGTTATACTTACTGTAATCAGTTGTTTAAAAAGAAGTATAATGTTCCTTTCAGCATTTGTTCACCTTTCTTAAAAAGGTGGATGTCAGAAAAGTAACAAGCTTTGCAATAGCTGCATTGTACCCAATATTTTGAACAAGATCCTGTAAAACACTATTTTTTTAGGTACAGATCCAAGAAGATACTGACTTTCATTCTTGGCTGTCTGACATGGAAACAATTATAATTTGAAATTTTCACATGTGCTATTATACACCTATCCATTTGCTTTGCTGGCTTAAGGCCATTTACAAAGAAAGACAAAATACCTTTTACCTTGAACCAGCTGTCTGACCAAGGGAATACTAAGGCACCAGACCTTTATAACCAAATTTGGATGAAAAAGATCTAATTCTTAGCTACTATGTCAGATACACACCACAGTAGTTGGGACCAGTCCTAAGAGAGATCAGAGATCATTCTTCTGATCTTTTACAGTTTTAAAAGAATAGTCATTTACTCCTGATATGTATTTTCTGCCTTCATGCTAAATTGTTATAATCAGTTTCTCACTCTCTAATCCTTAATTTTCCTAATAACTTCTTGTGAGAAACTCTGCCTTGTCTTAATGCCATCTTTTTCATCTACACAATTAAGATTAAAGTATCAGATTTAATCACAATTAAGATTAAATTATCAGATTTAGTCACATATTACTCACATTAGGCAGATTTGGATATCATTTATGAGGATCCGTATTGAATCTAAAAACCTTACCAAAATCAATGGAGTTAGGAATTTTGTAAGTGATAACAAATAAGGCCACAGGCAACATTGACTTGGTAGGCACTGACTGGTATTAACTTTCCTGATGTCTTGAGCTTCTGACCTTCTTCGTCCCACCGTATTTTGACTGGCTGGCCATTTTGGTGCTTCTGCCACAATTAGTGAGGTTGCTAAATAGCAGAAGGCTATGGGAAGCTCACGAATTTTGAGAATTTCAGAGTTCAGGAAAATCTTTCAAATCTGATTTCCAGCTTGATCTTCTGTGAGAAAAGTTAGTAACCAGAAATAGTCATGAGACAAGACTTGCACAACTCATTTGCTTTGTGACCTCCTTGAACTTCATTACTAAAATTACAGGAAGACAGTTTTCATAAAATTCTGCTGCTCATAGCAAGTGGTTTTAAAGGCACAGAAGTCATGTCAAAAATATGGCCTGTAGGTGTAAGGAGAAAATCAAACTGGGAAAAAGTTTCTAATCTTAGTTGTAAGACCTAAGGACTGACTTTTTTTTATCCCTTTATTTCCTCCTAGAAGACAGGAAAAATGGTGAAAATAATAATTTTTCAAACACTTCAAAAGACCGAGTTTATTAACTTGTTAATATTTCTAGTGTAACTAAAGAATAAACTGCATTCTCTGTATTAAGCTTTGCATCATAAAGAACAGCATCTAGATTTTTAAAAGGAGTCATGTAAAAAACAAGTCTAGAATTATTTTATCATGTTTTAATTTTCCCTTTTAAAATAACTTTAGTCATGACAGCCATACTGTACTATTAAATGTCATGTATTTTGTCTGGTACTTTCATCTTTAATCAACGTATTATAGTCCACCAGTGTTAATTCAAAGCAATCCCAGAGACTCATAGTAGCACTTTATCCCCAAACAGAGATTCCTGTTGAGAATAGGAGAGCAAAACACAGAATATATTTCTAATGGGCATGTCTGGACTTTTATTAGATTTTACTGTTTCTGTGTATGTTTTAGGGCAAATACAGTGCTTACAGAAATGCAGGGCACAGAGCCTCTTTTATCTAGTGAGAATGCCTCATCAGTTTGGAACAATTCTGTACAAAGTGCGCGTGTTTACTGTCCTTGAAGTGCCAAATCTAATCTGAATCTATATTTTGTTCAACTTCTTGTTAGCTGCAATGTATTGTGGCAGACTAGCAAGTATCACTAAAACATAAAATTATGTTCTTTGCAGTTCTACTTCCTGGAGCAGAAGATGCCAGAGTGAGATAAAAATTTTGTTCTAAATTAGTACACACTCATTGTAGCACTGTAATCTGTCACTAAAGGTTTAATCTATGTATATTATCTTGGTTTTATACAACCACTTGGTAACTGAGAATAAAGCCCTTACCTCTCAGCTGGACAGATTAAGAAAATGACAGAAGGACAAGTAAGCCCTGCAATTATATCATTACTTTAATAACAAGAGGGAAATCAATTGGCTTCAATAAAATAAAAATGAATTTTTAGTTAATCAACTCACAAAGTTTGTGATTCTTAAGTATTTTCATTGAATTTTCCTATCTTAGATCTCAATTTCTCCTAGGCCATAGAGAAAAGAAGGCTGTTCTCCATATTATTTTCAACATAGGCAAATAATCACAGAATCAATTAGGTTGGAAAAGACCTCTGAGATCATCAAGCGCAATCTATGACCTAACACCACCACATCAACTAGATCACGGCACTAAGTGCCATATTCAGTCTTTCCTTAAACACCTCCAGGGACTGTTACTCCACCATCTCTCTGGAAAGTTCATTCCACTGTCTAATCTTCTGTGAAAAAATTCTTCCTATTGTCCAACCTACATCTCCCCTGGTGCAGCTTAGGATATATCTTCTCATCCTGCCCCTGGTTGCTTGGAAGAAGAGATTGACCCCAGCCACTGGCTACAACTTCCTTTCAGGTAGCTGTAGAGAGTGGCGAGGTCTCCCCTCAGCCTCCTGCTCTCCAGGCTAAACAACCCCAGCTCCCTCAGCTGCTCCTCACAGGACTTGTGCTCCAGACCCTTCATCAGCTTTGTTGCCCTTCTATGGACTTGCTCCAGTGTCGTTCCTGAACTGAGGGGCCCAGAACTGGACACAGTACTCAAGGTCTGACCTAACCAGCACTAAATACAGGGGGAGAATTACTTCCCTAGTCTAATGAGCTACTGAAAACATCTCCCATTACATTCTCATGAAATTTCCATCTCAGTCTCCAATCCAAATAATTTTAGACAAGTTCAGATACATTAGCTTAGATGTGCTAAGCCATATGAACAGGAGTTTTTAAGCTTCAGATTAGAAGGACTAAGGCCTCCTTAAAATACAAATTAAAAAATTTGATATAACTGTCACAGTTCATCTTCCTCAAAAAAGCATTTTCTATACTACTCAGTAAGCTGCAAGCTTTTTATGACTGGCTATTCAAAAGACAAGATCCTTTCCAGCTCTCACAGACATTAGATATTCCATCATATTCATTAAACACATGAAGAGTGTAAAAATATTCTGTGTCGACATTGTTTTTCCCTGCCTCTGTAAAGCTCTATAGAGTGACTGTCCACATGGTTTGCCTCTGCAGTTGCATCTCTAGATTCTCTCCTGTCAACATGGCTTTCTTAACTGACTAGCAAAAGTAATACTGAGTCTTATTAAGTCTTATTAAGGACAAGCATTTGGTGTATGTACATTTGGAGTGGGGGTACACACTCAATGATTACCTCACCTGTACCCCTCCAAGACAGGTCATATACAGTGTTGTCCGATGATTTGGACTGCAAGAACAAAAATGAAAACAGTATGGCTTGAGCTTTTCAATATTTACATCAAAACCAAACAGGCTATGATTTATGGAGAGAAATTATATGTATGTACATGACTTCAAAAGTCTTTGAAGTGTTTCTAGCAAATGCTTGTGAACGAGATCAATATCAAGCAGCAAAGATGGAGTTTTCATTTCTACAAACACGTTATGTTGATAATCCATCAGGAGGAAAAGTATGCCTAATTGCTGTTCTAGTTAAGTAGCCCTCCCCTCTGGCTTTGTAGGGCTCAGGTGTCAGTTATGCTTACTGCAAACAAGGAAATAAGGTTCAAACTTACAAAAATCTCTTGTCTGACTGCTCTAGATTCCTGGGAATTTGTATTCTGAAAGCAGGATTTTTCAGTATTGTTTCATATTACAGAAAGCATGCTCCAGGGCTTGGGAATTTCACTTCAGAATTTTCTTCATAAAGAAAGTTTTCCTCCAGCCCCTGGTATACATTTCCATGTTTTAGAAACTGCCAGAACCCAAAGTTCCAGAAGGTTTTCATGTTTGTATATGGCTAGAAAACCTAGTTTGCGAGACCCTGGTGTTCTTTTGCTATTTCTGCTTACTGTTGCTGTTTAATGAGCAAAACAAAAATCCACCCAGCCATCTGGCAGAACGTCTCCATTTCTTCCAGATTGCAACATTTTGTTTCTCTTTTCTGCTTGTTTTTGGCTGAAAGTCACAAGGTCTTGCCGAACTTCACTCTTTAACAAGTCTGTTTCTGAATAAACTGGAGGCATCTCTCCCTTTTCCCATCTTTGGAAGAGCAGCCTTCATCATTGCTGCTTCTACATGACTAAATACTGTTTCCATCATAGATGGCTTCTTTAACAAGAAACACTACATTTACTTAATATTTTCCTTACAAAAAGAAATAAAAGCTTATAAGTAGACTGCCTGGGAACTTTTCTGTCATGACTTTCCACCCCAAAGACACAAAAATGGTAATCATAGCACTTTGAAAATTCCAGTCCCTGGGATTTAGGATAAGCCAAACAGAACATTTCAGTTTTCACAAAGAAAAATCAAAGGAAAAAAAAAAGTGATCTTTCCAAAATTGAAACATTTATGTTTTTCCATACAAGGTGAATTGTTTTTTTCTGGCATTAGTTCAGCGCTGGTCAGTCTGTCTGTCTGTGGAGTTACAACCCCTCCAAAGAGCAGCAGGCTGCTTGTCTGCAGTACATGTCCTTGGTAAGGCTTCCTGTCTGGACTACTGCTACTAAGATGAACTGCACTGTCCTATATGCTTTCTGCAGCAATTCAAATATTTTAATTAGAAAATTATTTAAACCAGCTTTTAGAGATATTCAGTCCAGCAAAGCACTGAAAAACAGTCTTAACACAAAAGGTTAAAAGGCAGTTTTAAAAACTAGTAAAAGCAGTGGAGATGCCTGGTTTTAGATTCTTAAACCAGCAGCAGATTTTTCCTATAAATAGGTATGATAAAGATATATTTTGCAAGGGTAAACAGTATTTACATTGTAAAATTTGGTATAAATCTCTTGTCTGAGAAAGAGGTTTTAAATACTTTCTTGGGCAATTAGTTGGTCTTGTCAGATCACAAAATGAGTTTTGAATAAATAGGGACTCAAAGAGCTGTTTAATGACACTGTCCTTGCTATTTACTAAAAGTATTCTTTCACTTCTGAGTTAAACATTTGTCTGGTTATCTTTTAATATTGATTATATTAACTTTTCTAATATTCATTGTGAAAGTGGATATAGATGACTCCATGAAGAAATCAAGGATCTATTGTTCCACAGAGTATTCCAGAAGGTTTACAGCAAATCTTAAGGATTTAGCATAAATCAACACATGCACAGGGCACTTCTTTTCACCACCTACCTCCCTCTTTGTGTGTCAAGAGATGGATATATATCTGAACCTCCTCAAAAGGAATTCCACAAGGCAAGTCCCACCATTCTGTCTGCCTCAACATGAATGGAGGAAGTTTTACGGAGTCCTGGACATGTCGGTCCTTTCCAACGTAGCAGCTTTCAATACATCTAAATATATTTAAAGCTAAATGAGAACTGAAATCTTTCCTCAGAGCCCACTACAGAGAAGCTATCAGAATGCAGAAACACAAGGTATGAGCTGGTTGCCCAGCTCTTGCAGTTGCGCTGAGCCTGCAGAGATCAGCTGCCTTAGAGAATTTTATGGTGGGATGTTACTTTCTAGTGTTCTACAAAGAATGATTCAGGGTAAGGCTTTTATTCTACTGCAGGAACACTTCGGAAAATAAATTAAGCCATTCAGTTTTAAAGATAGAATTTGTCTGGTGAGTTTAACACTACCCTAGAGATACCTACAATACTCTAAATTACAAATAACAAGGAAAATAATATTTTCCTGAAGACTATGTCTTCAGCACCATATCCAGAGTTTGACCTGATCTCCTTTGAATGGAGCTAGATATCCCTAGCTGGATAGTATACAATACTTTGGTACATCTTATGGGAACCATAAAGAGATACCTTTTGTAGAAATTCTGAGCAGCCAGTCTGGGTTGGTGTTTGAAAGCACCTTCAAATACAAGGTCTGAGAGGTAAGCAATCACTAGTCAGTGATCATGAAACAGAAGTATTAACTGGATGTACTGAGTACCACCTTTTCCAAAAGCTCTGTCATCCTCTGCTGCAGTCAGTCACAAACAAGTAGACAGCAGAAGCATAGCATCATGCCAGTTCTGTTCCAACGTATGACCTTCTGAATGACAGGGTAAACTTTTGCTTCTCTTTCAAGTAACCTAACAACAAAAATGAAGGTCAGCCCAAGAAATTTTGGGTACAGGAGGAATCAACCTAACACTTTGCCTAGCCTCCTTCCTACAAAAGAAGATATACACTGAATTTTAGTAATTGTGTTTAACATTTAAGCTGTGTTCAAGATACTCTGCATTTGAAGGGTGAGGACTTCCCACTGTGCAGAGGAGATGCATCATATTCCCAGGGCTGAACAAGATTCTTCTACCTTAGTCAAGCTCAAGTAGCTGAAAATGGAAGGAGCTGGGTGACCTCTCATAATTTTTTTCGCCACCTGCTTGAGACTTTCTAATTCTCATTTCTAAAACCTGCAGGAAAAATCAAGGAGCCTTCCACTGATTATGAGCAATTTCTCCGTGTAAAAGGGCAATGACAACTAGGTCTTTCAGGTTCTTTGTTGCCTGCCTTATATGAAAACAAAAATACAATAATTCAGGGAAAACTAGGGACTTTGACACTAAAAAATATTTGGCAACATTTTGTCCTTATGAAAAAAACCAACCCTACAAATTGTGTTTCATGGCATTTTTTATTATTAGGCACTTGAACTAAGAAATCAATTATTTTTCCATGTATTGTACAGTACAGTACACTGCTGCACCCTTCTGAATATCTTTTAAGTTATGGCCCTTAGTTCTTCGAGTAGATTTACAGAAACTGGGGTTGTATTTTTCTTTCTAGGTCAATAAAATCCCAAAGGAAAGAAGGATGTTTTATGTGACAGAAATTCCCAGACTGAAATCCCTAGACCTTTCCATTAATTTATCAACCAAGCAGAACTTATGAGGTATCTAAATTGGAAATGAGATGTGTATCTTAATGGTCTGTTCCCCATGTAAGGAAGTGCATAAATAAATAAATCACACTGCTGTTGTGGACAAAATGCAAAGTTACTTGCATATTTCTATTCATGGTTTAAACACTTGCAAATCATTATGTGAACACAAGGAAAAGAAGGGTGATAGAAAATGTGTCATATACCCATGATTCAGTGTGCAAGAAAAAAAATCCAGTTGTTGATAAGATGGAAAGCAATAAGATCATTAAAAGAATAAAGCACTTTAACTAAAAAATCACACATTTTAGAACCGTCTATACTGCTGTGGCTTAAGATACACAAAATATTACTTAACAGGAGTAGAATGCTACATGCCACACACATTGAAAAAGCAGTGTAACTCACTATTACCATGGGGCTTTCAGATCAAAACAACTTGGTGTATATAGATTTTCATGATAAATGAGTATTATAATTGAAACCCTGAGTTTACCAGGATGTGTATGATGACCTAAGAAATAATTGCAGAGAACTGTAGCTGGAAATCATGTCACATTTACACCCCCATAACTCATAAAATTTAAAAAATAATCTACTTTTATACAAGAATTGCTATTTCAAAACACCTTGGGTTTTTGGTTTTTTTTTTGGTGTATCTTTTTTTTAGTGCTGGCTTCTACTGTAGTTGATCAAAGGTAAATATGTTTCCATAACTAGAATGCTTGGAACTGTCTCAGAATTGACCTCCAATCCCCACTCATGAAAACTGGACATGCTTGATTGCTCCACACTGACGCAGAGCATGTTCAGTTAATGCTTACATTATAAGGATTGTGCTAACAAAATAAACTGAAATTAAACCTTTTCATTACCCATCTGCATCTGAACAATCATAAATTGAAATAAGTGTAGAAGAGCTGCACTCAATCAATTTCAGCTCGAGTCCCTGACCTGATTATGTTATGTATGTCAATATACATTCTCTTAATTAAAAGTGGTTCAGTGAACAATTGTGGTAAGAAAAAGGAATGCTATCCTCCTCTTATTGCTACCCAAGATATTAGTAGGAAAACAATAGGAAGCAAATTAATGGGGGAAAACATCAACTAAAGACAAAGCTGTTGTGTTATCATAGTGTTCTTCTATGCTGACAACACAAGCAGGTAATAGAAAGCATCATTATTTTTCACTTGATGACCAATTGTGGAGCTTAAAACCACACAAAACTGCATGGCGTCTCTGAGGAAAGCCAAATGCTACACTTAAGCGCACATCACAAATCATCTGCTCTTGCAAACAACAGCAAAGCACCTGCTGAAAAACTGCAATTTAAGAGTTGAAGAGTAGTGTTGAGTCCAAGGCTTCCTACCACCCTCAGCTCACTCCATTTTGCAGGCACCTGATGTGGTTTCTGCACAACACAGAAGGCTTTGTGTTTTGATTTGGTTTTATTTTTTCATTTCCTCTTTTATCAATTCTTTCCAGTTTCCTTGTCCCTTTCTGCCTCTTCCTTAAACAGTCTGGGACAGTGACATCTGTTGAAGTCATCACACAGTGGTCATTGCCACACACAGCTCATAGACAGATTCCACAGGATAATGTTTTCATCAATATTATTTGGTAGCAGAGGGTCCCACACAAAGGCTGAGTTTGCGAGGCTGCAAAGATCTGATAATGGTGTTCAAGAATTTTAATGATGTTTCTAGCAAAGATAGCTTTTTAGTCAGGGTAATGCAGATCCTTGGAGGAGAAGATGTGATGGACTAGAAGAGTCATAGGGCACTGGCATGGAGACTGATTTGGGAGGGAGAAAAAGTATCTGCAATTGGCTTGTGTTATTTCTATGATGTCTTCCCCCTCAGAGTCAGGCTATGGATTACACAGCACTTATGTTAAGAGGGAATAAAACATTTTCTGGTTCGCTAATGAGCATTTGTTCCATTGCACAGATGGGAGTTAGATGATCCCAAGTATATATTCCCAAGACAGCTGGATGTATATGGTAGAAAGACTCATTTTAGGCCACTGTAATGATTTAATTGATTCTGGATCTGGGAATAGAAAGAGGACCCTGGAAACTGTTGGCCAGTCAGTTTCACCTCCATGCCTGGAAAGCTGTTGGAATAGATCATTGTGCAGGTAATCACCAAGCATGCAGAAGAAAAGAAGGTCATCAGGAGTAGTCAGCATGAATTCACCAAGGGGAAATTATGCTTGACCAATCTGATAGCCTTCTATGATGGCATGGCAGGATGGGTCAATGAGGGGAGGGCAGTACATGTTGTCTACCTTGACTTCAGCAAGGTTTTTGGCACTGTCTCCCATAATATCCTCATAGGTAAGCTCAGGAAATGTGGATTAGATAAATGAACAGTGAGATGGATCAAGCACCAGCTGAATGGCAGAGCTCAGAGCATCATGATCAGTAGGGTAAAATCCAGTTGGAGACCTGTAGTCATCAGTGAGCCCCAGGAAACAATACTGGTTCCAGACTTACTCCTTATTTATCAGCAGCCTGGATGAAGGGATAGAGTGCACTCCAAGCAAGTTTGATGATGATACAAAACTTGGGGAGAGAATGGTGGGGGTGAGTTGCTGATACACCTGAAGGCTGTGCTGCCATGCAGTGGGACCTTCATAGGCTGGAGAGTTGGGCAGAGAAAACTAATGAGGTTCAGCAATGGCAAGTGTAGGGTACTGCACCTGCAGAGGAGTAACTGTGCACCTGTTCAGCTTGGGGGCTGACCATCAAGGGAGCAGCTCTGTTGAGAAGTACCTGGGTGTATTGGTGGATGACAAGCTGACCATGAGCTGGCAGTGTGCCCTTGTGGCCAGTAGGGCCAAGGGAATCCGGGGATACATTGGGAAGCGTGGCCAAAAGGTTGAAGGAGGTGATCTTCTCCATCTACTGTGCCCTAATAAGGCAGAGGTATTGTGTTCAATTGTGGTCTCTACAGTTCAAGAAAGACAAGGAGTTACTGGAGAGGGTCCAGCAGAAGGCCACAAAGATGATTAGGAGTCTGGAGCATGTCTCTTATGAGGAGAGACTGTGGGAGCTGGGCCTGTTTAGTTTAGAGAAGAAGATCTCAATACATACAAATATCTCAAAGACAGGTGTAAAGAGGATGATGCCAGACTCTTTTCAGTGCTGCTCAGAGACAGGACAAGGAGCAATGTACATAAATGAAAGCACAAAAAGTTTCACCTCACCATCAGGAAGAACTCTTTACACTGAGGGTGGCAGAGCTTGACATAGGCTGCCTAGGGAGCTCATGGAGTCCCCCTCTCTGGAGACATTCAAAACCCACCTAGACGTTCTCCTGGGTAATCTGCTCTAGGTGACCCCGCCTTAACAGGGAGGTTGGACCATGTGACCTCCAGAGTTCCCTTCTGACTCTAGCAATCCTGTGATTTTGTAATAATATTTAGGAAAATGTAATTTAAATTCACCTTCATGCACAGAAGAAAATTAAAACAAACAAATTAAACATGTTGAAGCAAGATACTTGGAGCAAACTACGCTGGAACACAAATCAGACTTCAGCAACAGTGTGGCAGCTGCAGTCAGGATTATACAGATAAATATGATGATGGCTGATGGTTCTCCATCTTGCCTTACGGAAAGCCTGCCAAATCCTACTGACACTCTCTGCCCTCTCTCCTCCTGGGTTTCTCCAGTCTAACAGTTCTGAAATCCAATCAGATTAGAGAAATTCCTTTGCATCTATTGAAGCATATACATTTTTGTCTTATTTAGCTCTTTTATCCCATTCATGAATAGTCTTCAGTTAGACTACAATTACTTCTTATTTATTTGCACAGTAATTTCTGAAAACACTTATGGACCTGAGATTTGTCATACAGATACAGTGTGATTTTCACCAAATGGCAAGAATATTCATCACTATTTACTTCTGAATGAACAAATAAATGGGAAAATAAAAATTTCATTTAACTACCATAGGAAAACTTTTTGCCTTTTGAGTTTTTTAATAATGACTAATATTTTTTACACCCATTGTGTGAAATAGGGACCAGTGAATGGAATGCAAGAAAGTAAGCTTCTATCTTAATTACTACATATTTCTCCAAGTAAATTTCTTTACTGAAATATGTCAAGACAGCAAAATAGCAGACATGCAAACTGAGATCTGGGAAGTTCTAGCTTAGCTAACTTGGCTACTATAGATGGAAAGAACTTTGGGTCTTCAACCTTATTTCTCTGAAGCAGAGGAACGTGGGTGACTGCTTGTCTAGCACGCCAGAAACATCCACATTTCTAGCCTGGCCCTTTCCCTGCAGTGAGGAAGATATTAATGAAAAACTGTCTAAAGTTTCACGACCATTTCCTGTATACAGTAAAGCTACACAATACTGAGGACTTGACAATAACCTATTTTTTCCAGAAGCTCAACGCTGTATTATGGTATGGTATTTATTTTAACTTTCTTTCAGAGAGTGGCTGGGTGAAGGATTTGGCAGAGCTAGAAAAGTCCTAGAGAAGACGCTCAATGTAAATTTGTTCTTTACTAGCTCTGGTGGGCCTATGTGTTCTCACAGTTCAGTTTGACTCAGTGATGATAGTGCAGAAAAGAAGCTACACAGACAGATACCTGCCCCGCTATCTTGTCATCAGCTTTTGATCGTGCCAGGAACAGGAGAATCATCAGCAAAAAGTAACTACAGACATCATAGTCAACACAAGATAGAAAAAAACCCCAAAATATATATTCAGTCTTCACTACCCAAATAAGCAATTGACACAAATAACTAGTCTCTAGTCCTCCAGACTACAAAATAGTAATGTTTGACATCATGCTAGTTCATATGACTTCATCTATGAGTCATTGTGAAAGTTCGGGTTGGCTCTCTGCCAACAGCCAAACCTCACAAGAAAGATTCCCCCCTCCCTCTCCCAAAACGGCAAAAAAACAGCAAGAGAAAATTGAAGGAATATATATATATTTACATATATTAAATTTATATACTAGGCACAACAAGACAGGGACCCCCAAACCACCCCAGTAAGGGACAAGGGAAGGGAAAGGGGAGAGGGAGACAAAATAGGGAAAAAAAATAAGACAAAACAAATATATATATATACAATCTAAATTCAGAAATTAACTCAGTAAATAACAAATACAATAGTAAATTCAATACTTTCCTTAGAAAGGCAGATTCTTAACCTTCACCGCCGGCCCAGGCAAAACAACCCCCAGAGCAGGCCTCGCTGAACACAGATAAGCCAGGCCCAAACACCGGGAGCTCGTCAGCGTGCGAGCCCGAGAAGGAAAAGAAGCAAAAAAGGAGAGAGAACACCTCCTCCTTCGGTTTATATACACCTGATTACGTAAAGAGATGGGATGGAGTACTTCCTAGATCTTGACCCTGGTTACCAAGGAAGGCCTACAAAAAACAACCCATCACAGTCATCTAAGTTTCCCACCACATTCACCATATCTAGAGCAATTATTCTCAGTCTTCAAATATGATCTACTTTTCCACATAGGATAAATCCCTTGCACAGCAGTCAATTAAGAGTGATAAGAAACTTCAGACTTTGCTGATGTTGCCAAACAGGATACTAATTTAAGCTCTTTCTGGTGATAGCATTTTCTTATTTTCTTTGTTCTTTCCTTCTTTCAGTCAGTGTCAACATTTAGTCACAGAAATCCCAGACTAAATGCAAACAATCTTAATCCAATACTAACACAGAAGATCTCTTCCCCATCGGCTTTTCAGGGATTCTGAATAGTAGGAAAGTTCCTAGAATTTTAATGGCTGCCATGGCTCCAAAACTTTTCCTCCCTGCACTATAAGCAAAATACATAACTACTCTGATAACTGTAAAGCTGTCACACTAACATGATAAGGGTCCTTTCTTCCTTACTTTTAAAATCAGGAAACCATGCTTTTCTACTGACCTTCTCAAGTTAATCCAAATTCCCCCTTTGCTAGAACATCTGGAGGAAATTAAATGCAATTAACACAAATCTTTCTAAATGGTTTGAGTGGATGCTTCCATAAAAGTCCTATTTCATTTATGTTCCTATATTTTCCCCTGTCTTTCCAGTCTCTTGTTCATGGATAATAGGAGATATTACTTACATCTATCAAAACACATTTATGAGCTAAGGAAGCAGGGCAAGTTCACCCAGTCTGGCCTACACTGGTGAAGCAAAAATCCCAAACAAAACAGCGTATGTAAACTGTTAGATTTTAAAGCTTGTGGTTGGCTTCGTGACACAAAATCACACAAAGAACATTCAATCTCTTTACACAAACATCTCACCCTTGGCCAAATAATTTCTCTCTTCCAGAAGAAAGAGAGAATTTCTCTCTTCCATGTACCAGGAAGCTTGCTAGTGACTTTTCATTTGTTCTGTCACCACTTCATTCTTTTGTCTCTCTGCCTCCCTCAACCCATCAATCTACCACCTCCAGCACCTTACTGCTTTCTCAGCCCAACATTATTAAAAGGTTTATAATTTAATTTAGATAAAATATGAGCCATCCAACATTAAATGCAGACTACTTCTCCATCTACACCCCTGCCCATGTCTTTACATAGGATAGCAAATAGAACTTAATCTTTTACATAGAAAATTCATATAATAATCTAAAAGTAGTATGAGATATATTACAAAAATTATGCAGCTAGAAACCGTGCTTGCCTTTTGTCATTTAGGAAACTTGCTGTTACTCCCCCTGAGATAACAAATTCAATAGCTTGATTAGAAAAAGAGAGGAAGTATTTGTAATTCTCTTTCCCTCTCAGCCACATAGCCCATGCAGTGGCATCTAAGAAGCTTCACCTGCAATGAATAACACTGGTGTTATATTGTGACAAAACAAGGACATCTCAGTATTATAAATTTTACTAGCTGTTAGTGAAGCAGATGCCCACAACTGATGGTTCCATATTTTGTCTTTAAGGGCTACTGAATTGAAATTTAGAGAAAAGCAGCCTTGCTGTTGTATTTTCATAGGGATGCCATGACATCTGGAATACAAGTCAGTTAATTTTACTCTTAGTTAATACTCCCCTAGGCAATCCACCAAAAAACCAGATCAATTACAATTACACAGTTGTGCTAAAAGTCTATTAGAGGAATGTATGCCCTGTTAGTTAAAATCAGCCAAAAATAAACCAAAAAATTTTATTTCTAGTGATGAAGCTAGAAATCTCAGAGTTCACATGAAAGGATGGTTTTCTTGGTTCCCTCTTTATATTATCTCCTTATTTTGTATCATTATTGAAGACCGGGATGATGGTCACTTTAGCCTGAAGCTTCCCCTTGTAGTACATGTCTGGGGACTAACTCTGCATTCAGTCACATGCCTTCCTATTTTCATACTGCAGGTCTGATGGCAGCAGGTTAATTGCTTGCCTGTGGATGTGTGGTGGTACATGGGTTCATGCTCACATGCAAAATTTAAGTCATAGATTTCTAAGAATGAGTTGGAGTGAAGTCAAATATTCAGCATCACTTAAAAGGTCTTACAGTCTTTTTTTTTTTTCCATTTTTTTTTTCTTTTATGTACTGGTATCCCACAGATCAGTAGAAAATTTTTCATTTGGAAAAAAAGTACCAATAATATCTAGGCAGAACAACACTGAACAGATTTCCTTGGTGATGTCAAAACTAGTTTTTCACTGAATAAGGCCAACTGGTATTTTTTCCAAAATGAAGATTTTACTTCAGACTTTTTTCTGCTAAAATTTGACTCAGTTTTAAAGAAACATATTGTTTCAATTCGTAACTTCAACAATATTTAATAATGCAGTATTTTTAAACTACTAACTTTAATTTGGGATGACAAATCAGAATCTGTTGTTCATGATCTGCATTAAAAAGATGCAATTAATTGTTTTGCTCAAATTACTTTCAAAATATTTAGTTTTCAGGGTTTTTTTTTTATTTTTCCATATTCAAATTACTAACACTTTTACTAAAATGTCACTATGATTTCATAATAGTTGAATTTACATACATTTTAAATGTATTAAAATCATTACATTGGGCTACTCAGTACAAATTGAAATATTTTATATTCTTCTCCACAACAAAATCTGAGGTTGTTTTATGTATTGTATTTCTGGTTTTGGCCTCAGCACTGGTCACATCATAATGAGTTTTAGATCCTTAGAAAGGGCTTTTCTGTATATCCTTTATGAAATTACTCATCATCATGGCTGGGCTTCACGAACGAAGATTTGGGAAGGGCTCTCCCCACGCTTGCTACAAGCACGCTCGTGGCTAAAAAGGCCAATGTGCGATAGGCAAGTCCGGTCACAAAAGGCACAGTGGAAAGTCTCCACAGGCTGTATTGGCGAGGCACGGTTCTTTCTGTGCTGTCTTTTTTCTTCCAGACTGATCCTGCGTGCACTCTCAAAGGAAGCAGCAGCGTTATAGATGGTGTGCCTCCGTGCCTCCTGATTGGAGGCCAGAGCGGACCATTGATGGTGGTCAATATGGCCAAGGCTGAGGTGGTGTTTGAGGGAGTCCTTGTATCTCTTCTTCGGGGCTCCTCTCTGGCGGCAGCCGGTGGCAAGCTCACCATAGAGCACAATCTTAGGGAGGCAGTGATCCTCCATCCTGGAGACGTGCCCTGCCCAGCGCAGCTGCGTTCTCAGCAGCATGGCCTCAATGCTGGTGACCTCTGCCTGCTCCAGAACAGACACATTAGTCACGTAGTCTGTCCAGTGGATGTTTAGTATTGTCCGGAGGCAGCGCTGATGGAAGCGCTCGAGGAGTCGCAGGTGGTGGCGATAGATGACCCAGGATTCAGAGCCATAAAGAAGAGTGGACAGTACAATGGCTTTGTAGACCTTGATCTTTGTACTTCTCTTCAGGTGTTTATTGCGCCAGACTCTTTTTTTACCACAGACATGAAATTACCACGATACCTACTAAAGCTCAGTGACTGCCTCAAGGTTTTCTACACAACTTCTGCTAACATTTGCATTTTAGCATGTGATTTTGTAGGCTGATTGGTCTAACATAAGGATATCATTTGGTAATGAGACACCAGCAGCCCATAGATAAGACAGTTTGGTCTTGCGATGGGAAACTGATGACCGCATTTTTTAAGACACACGATTCTAGATTGAGAGTGTTTTGGCGGGAAATTTCAGTATCACTATTACATGGTCAGTAAATAGCAAATGTGATAAAACCATATAATCCTGTCATCCTTTGGAAATAAATATCTGTACCTGCTCTTTTTGAAGCCAACAAGGACTTCAGTTCAACTTCTAAATATTTTTAAGAAATTTTATCTCAAGATAGAGGAACAGCTCTATGCAACAGCTTGCCATCACTTGAAAAAAACCCCAAACTTTTAAGATTTCAATGTACTTAAAACTGAGTTAAATTTAAATAAAAAATTAATAACTATCTTTTCTGCCCCCTCTCCTGAAAAGAAATACTTGAATAATCTTTTTTTGTATTTCATAATACAAGTTGAATAAGAAGCTGACAGAAATATACTGGATATAGATATTGGTACTGGAAAAAGAAGAGATTTCAAAACTAAGAATGAAAATTGGCCCAACACAAGTTACTTCTGAAACCATTCTTCATCTAGAGTGCTTCAAATAAAAGGAAATTTTATGAATGCTGCATCAGAACATAATTATAAAAAAAGAACATTGGAAGCATGCACACAAAGAATGTATGGGTAAAATTTGAGAGATTATTAATAAAGAGTGTAGAAATTTTAGAATCAGGAAGAATTTACAAGACTTTTGCTACAAGACTTGGCTTTGCCATTCTGCAGAAAAGCTTTTGTCACATCGTGATTTCTTTGATAAGCTTTGTCTGAATTATACAAGTACATCTTGGTACATCTTGATGGGAAAAATCTAATCCAGATGAAAACTTAATGGGCTCACTAGTTGAATATTCTCAGTTCTCACAATAAGAACCATCTATCATGCTCCAAGAACTCACTAGCATCTCAGTCTTTTAGAAGATGTTACCAATTTTGGAGCTCCTCGCCACCCCCCACCGCAGGAACAGTTAATTGTCATTAATCAATAACTTTCTAATATTGGGATTGCAATACCATGTTTATCATATCAAGTAAGTCTCAGTACTTAACAGGGTGGAAACTGGAGAAACTCTAAGGTATTATATGAGAAAAGGCTGCAGTCAAACTCTCAGCTCCAAAGCTTGAACAAATAAACAGAGCAGATAAAAGTGGTTTTCTTGCTTCTCTGTGCACTCAGTGGAAAGAAACTATCAAACTTTTGCACCCCACTGATCCAAGATGCATTAAAAATCTCTCTCACTTGAGAGCAAAATGTGTCAACCACCATTTCCATTCTGGCTCAATTTAAGGAGAAAAAAATCTATTTTTGTAAAAGCTGGCAGTGAAATACTTTCATCTAAACATTAGTTCATGCTCTAGAGTGGTCCTGTATTTCAAGTTTAATGGGCCAGATTTAGAGAATACTGATGCTGAGAGCCAGCATTGACCCATGCTGTGTGTTGACAAAAGGCACACTAGTGTGACACTGTTTTTCTATGAACATGAGACAGCAACTTAATTTAGAGCATCTTCCAAGCAGTTTTGCTTTTCTCTGTTCATCAGCTGTAGGGTGTGAGTACACAGTACTTGTATTGGATCAATGAAATCAGTGAGCTCAGGGCTTTCCTAGGCCACTACTGGAGGTTTCTGTAACAGATTCAGATACTCAAAACTTCAAAACAAAGCATACATGGTAGGTATGGGGATGAAAGTGGGGGAAGTTGCGAGCTGGATTCCTTCTGAAGCAACCAGCTTACCCTGAAGTGAGATATTTTCTTATTGCTACTGCAGGCCATGGCAATTTACTAGGGCTATTGTAGAACCCTCACATGGTTCCTAATATGATAACTGTAAGTACATATGATGTCTACAACTCTGATGAGGTAGAGGAAACAGTCATGCAATGGTCATGCATTAATATTTGAGTAAAAGCTGTGAGTAAAGAAGGGGAAAAGGGAGAATATGACCTTTAAAAGATTAAAGAAAGAATCACATTGCCTCTATCAGTGTGTGCTGAGACAAAATCTGTTCTCTTTCAGATGTCTCTCCTTCTTTTATAGTAGCACACTGTAGCTGAGCACATATGAGTAACACTTGGTGCATAACCAGGATGATAATTTTGAGCAGTAAGCTCTAATTTGGAACCATGTCTAGCAGCAATGTAAATACTTATACATTCTCATTTAACTTTTTCTTACAAATCTTTGGTAACAGCAGGGAGTAAATATTACTATTTCAGCCTAATGCCAGTCTAAATCTTTACTTGATAAGACTGCTACACACAGAACTTTTCCCTCAGCTTTCATTACAAAGCTGCACCTTGGATATTGTGGGCAGTTTTGGGCACCACAATACAAGAAAGATATTAAGCTGTTAGAGAGTGTCCAAAGGAGGGCAAGGAGAAGGGTGAAGGGCCTTGAGGGGAAGCTGTATGAAAGCAACTGAGCTCACTGGGTCTGTCCAGTCTGGAGAAGAGGAGAATGAGGGTAGACCTCATTGCAGTTACAACTTCCTCATGAGGGGAAGAGGTGGGACAGGCACTGATCTCTTCTCTGTGGTGACCAGTGACAGGACCTGAGGGAATGGCCTGAAGTTGGGTCAGGGGAGGTTTAGGTTGGATATTAGAAAGAGGTTTTTCACCCAGAGGGTGGTTTTGGGTGCTGGAACATGCTCCCCAGGGAAGTGGTCACAGCACCAAGCCTGAAAGAATTCAAGAAGCATTTGAATGATACTCTGAGGCACATGGTGTGACTCTTTAGGATGGTTCTGTGCAGAGTCAGGATCTGGACTCAGTGATCATTGTGGGTTCTTTCTGACTTGATGTATTCTGTGATTCTGTAAAATAGTGAGCCAAATGTAAGGAACAGACCTCAAAATACCTTTTTTGAGACTGCAATCAGAAGGCAATTTTGTATTCATATCCATTCTTCTTGCCATCTAGCTCAGAAAAAAAAAAGGTGGGGGACCTTGTTTGCACCATGGATTTTTTACAGTTCAATCTTCCTCTGGAAATAAGGTATTGAAATCCTTCTGATTGATTTTGTTTTTAATATGACCGGGATAAGACATTCTGTCCTATGAGATGTGTTTGACTGATTGACATTTTAAATGAGATGTGACAAATTTACAATTATCTTAGTGGTATATGCCAATGCTAGGGAATGAATTTCATTTGCCATTAAGTCAGTCTACTTCTAATATTCAGAAAGACAGGATGCACTGAGTGTCACAGCCTGTGAACAAATATTCTTCTTACTCCCATTATCATTAAACCACCAATAAACTGAGCTCACAGTTGTCCTTAGTATTTCCCAGTACAGTGACCTCAACTTTCATAGTCACATGTCCCGTAGCATCAGAGTGGACCATAGCCTCGATACATAATGATGAGAGTATGTGTCTAGGGATTGATCTATTCTGTAAAAAGCAAATGAACAAACAAACAAACAAACCCAAGCCAACATCTTAAATTCTTCTTATTTTACATTCCTATTTTCACACTTCTGTGCACTTCCTTATTTGGTTTCTAAATTTTAACTAATTTATTTATTTTTACTGCCTGTCTCTGTTCTTTCTTTGTTCTTATACTCAAAAGACAATAACACTCCATCAAAGTCTCATGCACCTGAGCAACTTCTTTCCCTAGAGAGACCAGCAACACTGGCTGGCAGACTCTTGGAGGCAAAAAATGTTACTTGCAAGAGCTCTTCCCTGTCACCAGCTGCAGGGGGGGCAACATGCTAAGGGGCTATTTGTTAT
The DNA here is from genome assembly GCA_013400415.1 of Scytalopus superciliaris. Classification (NCBI taxonomy): domain Eukaryota; kingdom Metazoa; phylum Chordata; class Aves; order Passeriformes; family Rhinocryptidae; genus Scytalopus; species Scytalopus superciliaris. The sequence goes on from VXBX01009102.1 coordinate 210,427, forward strand.
CAGAAGTGCACTGTCTACATCTTGTATTTTGCCTACTTTTTTTTTTCACTGTCTAGTAAAATACCCACTTAAATGTATACCTAGTATCCATCTCCAGTGTCCATTCACTGCAATTTCAAAAAAATACCCTTCGGCTTTCTCACAGATTGTATCTAATGCTTGGGGTGAACTGCCCTTCAAGGGTTTGTCAAGGTCAATAACCTGAGACAGAGCACATCACCTAGATGGCATAATATTCTGGGAGATCAGGTTACCTAATTTACAGCTAACTTCTTCCACCATATGGGATACACAGATCCCCAGGCAAAAGCACCTTGGTCCTCCAGGAATTTCATGTGAAGTTTGTAGGAAAATGTTGGTGATTGTGAGACTGTAGAAACTGTCACCGCACACAGCATATGGACCAAATACGGCATGTTGCTTTTACCCCCCTAACTTTCATCTATCTCTTTTTGCTAAAATACTTATGGATTGTACTTAGGTTGTAAAGTTCTCTGGGGCAGGAACTAGGCTTGTAGGCTTTGCAGTGCTCCCAGGTAACATAGTAAGGCACACAGTAATTTAATTAACCATGAGCATGTGCATCATAATATCAGAAGGTAAATCCAGGTAGATATAAGTTGCACACTTCCTTATGCATCATATTTTACCATCACACTGGCCTAAATCTGTATTTTAACACAAGTGTACATAAAGGCAAAAAGTGTTATTTTGAGAGTAATGCTGTCCAGAATTTAGACCCAGGGAATAGTTAGGAAGCTTTCTGCGCTTGCCCAGTCAGATAATCTTCTGTATCATGACTTAAGGTCCTATTAATTTATTTAAATATACCTGGCTATCTCAGTCCTTCTCTTTGTGTAGTTAAGAGGGATTCATTGAACTTTGAACAATTGAACAATTTTAGGAAATGTAGACTGCTGAGACTTGTGAGGTCCAAATACTGAAGCGGCTTGATATCCAGTTGCATTATTACTTCCATGGCTTTAGCTGTGAATACAATGGACACTACAGAAGAAATGTTATACTTCGGGCTCAGAGCTGCATAGATAGTAGAGATACGCGCACCAAGTGCACTGACATTAGAATATTTTTCACAGAGTCTAGAAGAAAGCTGAGCAAAAAACTGATGAGTGAATTTTCAGGGTAAGGATCATAAGAGAGCAAAGAAAAACTCAAGCCTTCAGCTTCACACACCTAATCAGAGATTTTACATTGCAATTTTACTGCATTTCCTTTTGATAAATTTTGATACATTTTGATACATGATTATTGGAAGTGACTAAACAACTGTGTTCAGTAGAAAGACCAGAAAAATAATAAAGATGGTAGCCAATTTTTCACATATTATTAACAGACGTGACATCCTCCACATACAGTCTTAGATATGCTGTTTTGGAGCTGCAAAGCAGAAACAACTTTTAAAAAGCAGCAACACCGGAAAAAACCAAATCAGAGCACTTATCACCACAGTAGGAAGTCAAGAGCAGAGGCAGTAATGCCAACAGTAAACATGTGCCTAAATGTCTCAGCAGAAACATCCTCCTGCATCTGATAGCTCTCCATACACAGAGCTATTCAGTCCCCTTTGAACATATACACAGTGTTTTCTGAACTAATTATGGTGCTTGCATATGGTCCATTTACCAAGAAAGAAAAAGACAGACTTTTTAAAAGCACTGTTATGACCATTATGGCAGAGAAAAAGTTGGCCACTATTACAGGGCCTGAACCAACATTTATTTAAATCTATGAAAAGATTTTCACTGACTACACAGTGCACTTTGGATCTGGTCCACAGTACATGGAGAGTCTTGCTGATATCCCAGGCCTCATAGAGAGACAGACTATAGCACCACCACCACCACCTAGCTAAACAGAAACTGTTCTTATACAAAAGCCTGTAAGGAATAATAGGGAGGAAAGCAGAATGCTCACTTGGAGTTCATAGGGCTTCTGAAAATGAGTGATGTGATTGTATAGAATTTTAATGAACCTATGTTATTCAATAGAGTACTGTAGCTGTGTTGTAATGTTCTGTTCATCAAAATTACTGAATATGACTTATGAGCACTCTCCAGTAAATGCTGTGATAGTTTTCCATAGAGCTGTAATAAAACTATATATATATTATCTTGATAGATCTTCTCTAAGCAGTCCTGAGAGAAATTTCTGGTAAGCATGGTGCTTACAGTCCTAGAAGGTGTTCAGTCTAGAGTCATCCCTAAAGAAGTGTCTGTTTTCCAACTAGGCTGTAGTCTCCTGAAAGCCCCTCAACTTGATCCTAAACAACAGTTCATCGCAGACTGGGAAGTTTGCAGACTGCCAAGGCTGAGGTCAGTCTGGGGTTTCCTCCTCTCCAATCTCTTCTCTCCTGGCATTGTTTCCACCCACACTGCAAGTCTCCAGCATGGGAAATTGGTATGTAGCAAACCCACAATTCCCTGCCTTGACTTTCTCCCTCTGTTCCCCTCTTACATTCCTGAACTCTTTGGCAGTGGGGACAATTTTGTGGAAGCTGACAAGGTGTCTAAAGACTGATTGCACTGCTTTATGCAGTGCAACAAAGCTCAGGAGGTATCTTAGTGTCATGCTGAAGATGCAGCACAGATGATTTTGGTTAGGAAGTGTGGTGAAAACGAGCCAGCTTGAGCTCATTCAAGACTACACCGAGACCAACAATAAATACTAAAGCAGAAATAGCCCAAAATGAGACCATCAGTGCATCCGAGGATGACATTTGGAAACATTTGCATTAACAGTGTTCCTGTTTGGGTACAGACTTTCACATATATCCCAAAAATGGATAATCAAAGTGATGCAATTCCTTTCTTCTGATTTTAACTACTATAGATCATTCTCTCAGTTATAAAAGACATACTCTACTGGAGACTTTCACTGCAACCCCAGGGTTTCCAATAACTTCTAAACTGTAACCCATGTGTTCCTTCTTCATTCTTGCAGCTATTAAAATGATGCAAAGCCCTGCTTTGAAATAAGTATGCAACTCTCACTCTAAGCAGCAACATTTTTCTGAACAGCTTTAAGCTCTTCCAGAAGCTCACAAACAAGTGTGAAAAAAAGCAAACATGGAAGCAAGTGACAAGGTACCTGGGACAGTGCAGGCAGTAAAAGCTGTGAAAGGTTGCTGGCACTGACCTCATTCTCCACTAGTAGAGTACCAGCCCAACACAGACATTGTGTGTTCCCTAGGGTTGCTGCTACATGTGTCATGCTCACTACAGTCTCTCCGTCAGTCTGGCTGTGCAGAGATGCTTTCTTCCTGAAGTAAAATGAAGCATAAGAGTTTTTTTGGATGAGCAAAGAACATGGGCATGACATCTATAAAATATGACCTACTCAGTACAAGTGCAAAGAAAAAAAAAGCAGTTTCATTAAAAGGTTCTCTGAAATAAAATAGAATTTAAAAAACAAACCAAACCTGAAAGGACTGTGGAAGACTGAGAATTGTAAACCTTCTTTCAAATACTGATTTTTGAGGTTTCCTTTTTATTTGCACTTGAAATTTATCCAAATTTTTGACACAAAATATACAAGAGGACTTAGAACTATTAATTGAGAACTAAACTGTTTTAGTAGATCAGTTTACAAAAACATCAGCTCAGCAGCAATATGGCCAACAAATCTGACTTCAGGCAGCCAGGGCAGAGCTTCTTACATCATCCAAGCATCAAATGTTGCAAATAAAAGAGTTTAGGTTGCATGGAATACATAAGTTGGAATGACTGTACAATAAAAATATATGAACATTCAGAATTTTATATGGATGTCAAGAAAGCATTTCATATTTTATCAGCACGACATGAAAGATAGAGTGATAAAAAGGGAGAGAAATTCTATTGACTTAAATAGTAAAGAGTGTATCAGTAGAATATGGTACAGTTAAATTAGGTACATTGCTTATTATATTCCATATTATGGTCTCCAAAGAACAAACCAATACTACTATGCAGGAAAGTTTTTTCTTGGAAAAATAAATTCCTGTCTTCTCATTTGGAGAAAACAAGTCCTCTCTTTTAGAAATGGTATGTTACCAACTACTTTAACTCAAGTGCCTCAAAGTCTTTAATGTCTTTATTTCCACATGCCTTTGGAAATGATGCCATTTAACAGATTATTCAGTGTGTTTTTTCAAAGACTAAAGAGTTATTTTATTGACTATTTCTCTTTAAGAAAACTGTAGGAGCCCAGGTCTCACTGACTGCAAAGAGATGGAATATCCTATCTGCTTCACAAACTTTCAAAACCATTTTGGACAGTTATCATGACAGGGATTTCCCTAACCCCAGGCTGGTGCCTCAACTTCTGAACCACCTTTTTTATATTACAATACAAGCCATATTCTTAAGATAGAAGTGAAAACCAAAAGCTTTACTGCTAGTTAAGCTCTCACAAGGATAACTTTATGGCATTTATAAGTTTGTCTTAGTGTTCTTGTCTTATTTCTAGAACTGGTGCTGCTCCACAGCAATGGGCTTTTTGTGACAGAACTTAGTATTCACAGAAGCACACAAGACATCTGCAACTTCAAAATAATAATAATGATGATGATGAAGAATACCAGAGAGTAAGAAAGAGAGCACCCCAAAAGTTATCTCAGCTAAAAATATATAGAGATCTAAATGCTGCTCATGTGGACTCACATAGCCTACCTTCTTACCTCTTTAAATCTTTGGCTAGTTAACTCTTATCATGCTGCATCATATTCATAAACAACTCTGACAAAAATCAATAGCAAAGAAGCTTGTTTGTTTAACTTGACTGACTTTAAATCAGTCATTTTGAATGAACAGGATTTATTTAGCAGGTTCATTCTTACAGCAAGTGCTATCTATATCTGTGGGGAAAGAGGTAAGGGGACACAAAAGTTTGGGATATAAGCAAGCAACTGGACAAAAACCCAATAAACTTCATCCAATAACTCTTCTTCATTTTAAAATAGTAAAGAAAGATAGGGAATGGAAGCAGCAAGTACAATCAGAAGAACTGATTAAAGAGAGTTAACCTTAACAGTGATAATTCATGAGGGTTGAGTGAAGCAGAGATGACACACAGTAATAATCAGATGTAATGTATTGGCTGGGTAACCTGCACTTTATCACCTTTACCTCCAGGATAATATTAAGAGAAGATCTTTCTGATACTGAAAGAAACTAGCTAAATCAGCTAAAACTAACAAAAGAACACTGTCTACTTGACTTCTTTATGCCACTGGTAGCAGTAATGAAAAATGTGAAGGGAGGGTGACAGCCCCTGAATAAGTCTGTAATTGCTTCCATTTAAAGATGTTACAGTTTCCAAAGCACAGTGTAAATGGCTTTGAAATAAGTGACATTGCATACATCTGGCAGAACAAGAGAAACATTAGCCAGAGAGAGGAGCTTAAGTTCTGAAAATGTCAATTTTCAGACTAAAAAGGGTTAAGACTTTAATGTCAGTGATTTATTCAGATAACACCCATGAACATTAAAAGGGCATGAGTTATGCTCATAACTTGCCATGCGTCAAGAATGACAAGACTATTCCTCAGAGTCTGCTGAATAGAGAAATCTGTCAGAAACAGATGGGAAATCAAATTTTGCTGAGAAACAGAAGATTCTGATCTCCTCAACAGAACCTACAAATTACTGTATGAACACTATCAAAGTAAGAAAGTCTATGGACATAACCTTAAGAGAAAAAAGAAAAAACATCAGCATGTGTGCATCCAAGCTGCAAATAGCTGGTTCATGTTCCTCATCATCTGTGCTCTGTGGCTTTGTCTGCACTTAAATTTATGAAGCTTGCTGCCTTTCACTAAAATAATGATATACATCTTCTGCAAGCCAGGCTTAGTCTAGGATGTGGGATGGCACAGTGAAGAGGGTTACATAACATAGGACAGGATGAACCTCTAATGTTAAAACTAAAGCAAAACACAGGGAAAAAAAAAAAAGGTATTGAACTAGTGTAATTTGTGCATTCACTTGTGAACAATCCATGCTCAGCATGACTGCTACTATGTTCAGAGACCACCTGAACCCCAGAAATAAAATAAAATAAGAAAAAAAAAAAATCCTCAGAGAAGGGCAATTTCCTAAGATCACTCTGTCAAAGGTAAGGTAACTAACACTACTGAACAAATTTTGTATGCAGACCCCTTGTGAAACTGACCCAGTCCAGAATACCTCTTGAGTATTACGGATTCTGAGGGCTCTGTGCTGTTACCAATACAAGATACTCAACACCACTTCAAAACACTTTCCTTTGGACTGTGCAACATAGACCAACTTTCAGGTTATCCTAGGACTTTCTGTCTGGAATGGACCAACAAGGAAGCAAAGGATTGGAAGATTACAACTGAATAACCATTTAGGTACAGGATACTACATGTATGAAGGCTATAACAGTTAAAATTTCTTAACATCACCTTTTATTAGACCCTGCTTGTCCCTGTTCACCGGTTTGCTAAATTTCACCTGTACTGACTGAAAAATGAACCATTTAAAGGAAACAGCACTCCCACATTGATCTACCCAGACAGACTACTTTACTTCTGCTAAAACCACTTTTGCAATTAAAAGCCAATTGGGGTTGGGTTCCCTCTCTCAAGTGCTGAGCCTTTTTCTTGTGGGAAGGGAAGTCAGTCAAAGTTTAGCTGCATATGGATTTTAAAAGTTACAGTTGATGTGGTAGAAACTCACCATTTAGAAATAACATTCTTTCTCCCCCACACAAGAAAAAACCCACAGATTCCTTACTCCTTATACACCATGTTCTGTATTAGGTCAAGTGGAATTTTCCTACAATTGCAAACACCTGAACCAAGAGCATTTCTCTTTCCACCACTGCTGGAGTGCAGGACTGGGTAGGACAACATCCAGTGCTCCAAACAGAGGTGGGGAGGAGATGTGGACTGCAGGTGTGATTTGGCCCATGCCAAAGAGATTTGGGGGCTGGCTGAATGAGGCTGAAAGATTTAAAGGAATGTACATAGATTTTGTGCATTTCAGACCAAGTGTGTCTTGTGAGGTAGCTGAGACCATCTGTGAAAGATAAATAGGAAATGGGAATCATTGCTGCAGGGACAGGGCATACTGAATAAGACACTGGCATTCAAGACTATGCCTGAATGAGCTAAGTGTTATGTTCTGAGTGTTAGATGGGTGAGAAGCAAGGTCTCCAGGAAGAAAAAGAAAATTCTGGAGACCATGCCAAAAAAATAACCTGTAAAAATGGAAAGAAAGAACTCAGGAATGGATGTAGACAACCCAAGAAGAAAAGTAGGTAAATTTTCTGACCGAGAGGATGGATACAGGTAGAGTTACAGTATCTGCCAGGAAAGGAAACAAAACCAGAATGCAAGGCAGATGAGAAGGGATATAGAGGGAGTCAAACAGGCTGAAGGAGGATCTTTGTCCATTTAAGCACACCCTAAAGCATGGAAGGAAGATGGTGAGGCCAGGGCTCACATCTCCCTCTGAAACCAGACACTGTTCCTGCATGGCTCACCTACAGGACTGTATCAGTCAGAAGGGGTCTTGGTCAGTGTTATCTCTAGTGATGACTCGGGTGAATAATGAGTAGGCAGGGTTTTTTTTCCAAGTATTTTATCATAATTTCTAGCAGCTACATGTACCACACAGTTAGCAGAATGACAAAATTTAGATGCAAATGCTTAAAAATCAGAGAATCCCCAAATTAAATTTGTTTTTGCTGAATGCAATCATATGAAAACTGTCCCCAAATATGCATCTCCATCCACATTTTGTAAGGATGGCTCTAATTTGCACTTTTCAGAACAGCAATAGAAGTAAGCTGTTTTCCAGAGTACAGATCCTTTAACTCTATCTTTTCCTGTAGGGACACAGAGGCATCACTGAAGCTTTTAACAGCATGCTTCAACTATTTTCTCGGCCCTATACTGGTCAGGCAGTTGCACTAGATCATCACTGTAGGTCCCCTCCAACTGAAATTCTATTCTATTCTATTCTATTCTATTCTATTCTATTCTATTCTATTCTATTCTATTCTATTCTGTTTTGCAAGGCCAACTTAATTAGAAAAGAAAAAGCACAAAGTTTTGGATACACTAGCCCTTTCTTTTTATCACAGCTACAGCAGCACTATTACTGCTATGAAAATTCAGTATTATAAAGCACATTGTTAGACTATGAAATGTCCAAGGAAAAGAAGGATAATGCAGACAGTATTCAACAGCATGCTTGGCCAGACCAAATCCTTTATCACCTCTTTTCATCTACTGGTATGAAAGTTTCTGTGTTGTTTTTCTTACTAAAGCAGGATAGCTGCCATTGCAAGAGTTTCAGAACCTCCCAGGGTTTTTTTGTTCATCTGTTTTTTTCTTCACACATCATTTCTTTGGTAATACATCATGCTCTCCACCCTTTGGAGCTGCTGGTGTGATATTATTGAATAGATGCAGTGCATTGATTCTGGACTGCTGGGAATTACCAGCTGGCACAGTGGGTAACAGGATAAGTATTAACTGTTGCAGATAGAGTTGTTTCTTCTGCAAGGAGAATGGCTCCCTTCAGTTAAAACTAAATATTCTAAGCATTTCTTCTTCTTCATGTTTTCACAATTTCCAGGACTTTTGAAGTGGATCCCAATAATTTGTCTTCTTTACGCAACATTAGCAGATAAAGACTATAGAGGTTTTGCTGCTCTATATTTTTATGCCTGATCCTTTGCTCAAAGCTCTGATTTTCACAACGTTCAGACAGATTCAGAATTGATTAGTGCTATGTAACATCTTCCAAATTCCACCTACATATAAGAAATGTCAGACAAGCTATGCAGCATTAGGATGAATAAAGACTAGAAACGCAGTATCACAATCAGCACACATTGTTGTAAAGCCTGTGTTTGCTGGTTTACAAACAGTGCAGATGGCAACACAAGTTTTAACTCGCCAAGCGTATATGAGATTAAGGTTTTTTTCCCCCCATAATCTTTGTTAAGCTTGCCTCCTCATAGACATAAAGCTAGCAGAGGGCTCTGGAACAGTGTACAAAACAAGTCTTACAGGCAATGAGAAATAAGAAGCTTTAAGATACAGCTTAATGCTGTTCTCAGTAGACTCCTTCTCATGTCAAATTACATCTCAAATGTTTGCAGTGCTTCCCAAGGGAGTGTTGTCATTTGGAAGAGAGTATGTAATCTGAACATACCAATAGTGTACACAGATCATCCAATCTTAATGACATTTGTAATAAGACATTGAGACTGTCAGTCATGAATATCCCATTGCAAAAAAAAAAAAACCAAAAAACCCCAACAACTTAGTAACATTAAAGTGCCATTATCTGTATAATAAAGCCTCTTTATTAATTACATCTCATTAGTGACTGAAATAGTTTACTAGTGAGTACAAACACTGTCATGGGAAGCTTTTAAATAATTTTCCTTTTCTTTTAAGTTGCTTGAATGTGATTAAAGATCTAAAATCTAGAAGATGTTCTGACCTTTTTGGAGCTTAACTGAGAAGCAACTTGAGGAAAAGCTAAAATTACTCAGGTTTAAATTCAATAATGATGAGACAACGCATATCATGGAAAGGACAAAGCAGCAAGGGGATGGTGCTAAGCAAAATTATGGTTGATAACAGGAGAATCTGAGCTAAAATTAAGGAAAGTATAACAAAAATTATAAAGTATATCAGAATTGCACTTCATAATGAGTTCACAGTGAGATATAGCTAAACAGGGTGAAATGACTTTTCTGGTACATAAGAGGAACGATACCTGTAGGGTAGTTATAATGCCTCATTTCTTTATTTCTTGAAACTGATAAGCCACATGCAGAACAAAATTGAAGGTATTTAAGTAAGACAGTGATGTTATATACTGGAAATTGGAGGCAAAGGTTTCTAAGCTGATGTAAGGCACAGACTATTAGACTAGATGAGTGGGTAAAAATGTTTTTAAATTATTCCTTCTTCATTCCACCTATTTTATTTTTTTTTGTGTTCTCTTCCCCCCACAGTTCCCACAACTGTCAGGCACCTCTTATCAAGTACAAAGGCCGTAAACTAATATACTGATGTGTACCTTACATTGCTTTATACACGTTAATTTGACAGTTAGGAGAGGGAACGTGAGAAGAGACACGAAAGAGCCTTGCAAAGTGCAGTTTCATGACAAAGCTAAATTATCCTAATGGCATTCTTTGCCAGTTTAGCTACCAGAACTGTCACACCAGTCAGGTGAGGGCCAGAGGCACTCCAAGTAAGGAGGACAGAGGAACCCACCAACAGTTTGAGGATTAATGTGGGTATAATGCAGAATGCAGTGCTTTGCAGTAGAATTTGTGTATTGGGGCAGTGGGTGGGGAAGGGACAGGGAAGAAGTTATGTTTAATTCCTCCTCCTGATCAGCTCTGTGATCTGGCACTTCTCATGGACGTATTAGCATTACTACTAATATGAGTGGAGGAACCAGGAAGAGATGTGGGGAGAAAAGGAAAGAAGCAGCTTTGATCTGTATGCTGCTGCTGTGGAACTGCATCAAGTTCATAAGGTATCAAAGTTAGATGTGGAGTGGGGAGTCCTTTCTTTTAGCAGATTCTTGCAAGAGTTGATTGAGAAAAATAAGTAGATACTTGACAGGTACATCAGGACTACAATATGTGATGAAGTCATTACTCCATTTGGCCTTTGAATTTCATAGTAGCAGAGTTTTCAAAGACAAATAGCCCATAATAGACTGACTACTATTTGGAAACAATATATGCATATACACGTATATGCATAAGAAAACTCCTGATCCCTCAATGAGTATTTCCTTTATTCAATGAAGTTTCAAGCTTGAGTTGTTGTCTTAGCATGCATAACAGCAAAAAATTATTCGCAATCCTAACATTATCAAATGCATCTACAAGATTTGTCTGGCTGACCTCCCAGTGCTCTGATTTCCATGAGACAATGATTATGCATTATGCAAAAAAAGTATATTCTTTTATTAGCTCTACTGCTGCCCTTTGATCTTGTCTGTCTGGGTTTTCCCATGCCTCTAAACAGGTGAAAATGGGGGGTTGGTCTTTTTCATTATGTTTATCACACTGCAAGAAAATGGGAGAAAAATTATACAAAAGCAAATATAATGTTAAAAAAAAAAAAAANAGAACACTTTATCTTATACTCCACTTAGGTAAAGACAGTTTCACTATGTTTCAATCAATTTTAATATCATGCCAGCTTTGGTTTTAATTCATTATTAACTTCCTCAGGCTTGACATGCCATAGTTTGAGCACATAAACTTAGAAAAGCCTCCCTGAATCCACTCAAACCATCCCATCTAGATTTTTCAAATTCCACTGAAGGAGCTCTCTGATGAAAATATTTGCCTAATCTGTCCATTTATAGATATCTTTCACTAATGTATTCTGTCCCACATGATGTATCTCACTTGATAATATATCTATATTACACTTATAGAATCAGTCTATCTCATGTGCATGCACACACTCCTATTATCTTATTTACTAAATCACTTGAGAATTGCAATTCTTTTGTCCAATAAACAACTTCATTGATCTATGTAGGTAAAGAGATTCGGAATAGATCAACTATTGGGATACCAGACACTATAAACAAAGCAGAATAAGCCTTAGTTCTGCCAGACTAAACAGAATTTATCCCAGAAAAAATCATTTAGTCATCACAGAAACATAACGTATTTCAATTTTATTCAACAGAATTAGCATCCTCCTCATTTTAGTTGGTACAGGAAAAATAAATTATTTGATGGAGCAGATCCAAGTCTATCTGTACCCACTGTTCTTTAATTTGAGGCAATTTTTTATACAATAAGAACTCCAGTCACACTTTATTCCAATTCTACTACATTAAGTAATGGATTTATTTCAGCTTGGTTTAAGCAAGAACATTATGCTGCTATTGGCAAAGCCTTTCATTCTCTTTCACATCTCAAAGCAGAATTTTTATCAGCCTAGGATGCCTCCTGCAGATGAGTTAGGAGCCTCTGCTTTTATCCATAATCTGAATTCTTCCTCCTTTTTCACTCTTAAGGTTGGAAACAAGAACAATAACTACCATCCTTTGAAGCCTTTCCTTCAGTAACTTAGAGCAGTAGCTGGGATTAACAGCTTCTACAATAATGTTTGCTTTCATATCACCTGGCTACAGAATCAGTTAGATAAGAACAAATGTTATTTTCTTCATCACTGGTGAAATGCACAGTAAGAAGCCAGTTTCCATTGAGCTCAGAGCAGAAAAACTGTCGAGAGGGAACAAGTCAAACGTAGGTCATCTTAATTACTGAAGAGGATAGAAAGAATGGAGACAAAGTTCAGAGTTCTGCTGGGTTAGACACCTTCAGAGCATGATGAAACCTGTTGTAAACATGTTCGTATTTTTAGGTTTTTTTTTTCCCTCTGTCTGCAAGTAGCTTCATTAGTTCAGCTGTAACTCAGTGTGCTCTAAATCATCCCTTTTGTATGGGAAGTTCTGTAGCTTAGTACTGCTTTATGGAAGTTCCTCTTACGGAAACAGACATGAGGATGTTTGAGTGTTGGGCCTCTTGTGTTCACTTGCGTCCTCTCAATCTCTTTGATCCCTGTGGTTTTATTTTCTTATTTATATGAAAAAGTCAATTCAAATACTAAAAAAAATAGGAAAAACATTTTAAAACTCAAAATTAGGATTATTTGTAAAGCATTGCACTCTTCCAGCCTATATTTATCAGTACACCACAAACCTCAGAAAACATATAATATTATTAATTAATTACAAGCCCATGCAAATGTGAGTTTGACTCGTACAGCTGGCATTACCTACCAGGAATCTTCTTTGTTGAAATACAGAGACACAAGAGTATTCACACAAAAGTGTTCACCTTTCTCTTTTTTTTCATCCCACATCTTGCATATGTGGATAAAAGAGATAGATATGTAACTCAAGGGGCCCAAATAGTTTTCTTTTCTTACTCATTTCTGTCAATTCTGAAAGCAGAAATGCACAGGGAGGTTGCCCACCAAGGGAGCTACTAGCAGTGAGGGAGAATACAGGTTTCCCAGCAAATGATGAAAATTCTGATGTTAAATGGAACAACAAATGTCAATAAGTCTGTGTATGCTGTAAATCTACCACCTCCACTCTGGTATGTCCCATGCAGTTATTCCGTAAACAAGCAGGATAACATCTCATGTACCTGAGTTTTGGTGCACAGTCATTCTGATTAGTCACAATTGGGTCACCTTCAGGATTTTCAAACACTGAGAAGCTGGCATCCAATAACACACTAAAGACAAAAAGTCATGAAGGGAAGAAGTCTGTCTGGGAAAACCTGAGATTGTCAAGGAGAGGATTAAGGCAATGCAGGCACCACCACAGGCCCACTTGACATACAGGGCAGAGAACAGTGTTCAGATCCTGTGGACAGACAGGAGTTTCCCCAAATCCTTTCAATATATATGTCTACTACTAGAACTGTGCATTGTGTACTATATATATGCATGTATACATGCAGACAGAGGTTGCTAAATAAAAGCCTACTCTGTGTTCAGAACCAGGGGGATTTCTGAGTTGAGGGGGTAGACGCTGCAGTAGTGATTGTTAGTGCTCCCAGATGGGCATTGCCCTACTTAGCAAGCTTGGGCATTGTTGCTTTCTCTGAGCAAGTCTGCCTCTTTGTGAACAGCTTTGCAGTTCCCTATTCCTTTCAGCTGGCCTCATTCCTGCAACAAAGCTAGATGCTTTGTATTCTCATGCTACTTCTTCAATTCCCACACACCTGGTTTAGAAAGAAAAAATATTTTCTCTATTATTTAGTGGCAATGAGACAAAACTCTGACTACACTTGTTTGTCTTCATTAAATAACTGAAGTCCTGACTGCAGAATATCCAGCTCAAGGGTTTTTACCGACCTGAAATATTTTTCCTCATTAGAAAAGTATTTATTGCTATTTATAAATGATCTATTACAAAAGATTACCCATCTCCTGTATTTTCTTCTCAAAGATTTTTATGTGCCAGCTACTAAAAATAAAATACATAGTTCTCATTCTTGCCTTATTATTGCTTAATCTATCAAGGACTTCGGAATGCTTAAAGCTTCTATGAATCCATAGACCCATAAGATGGCAAACAAAATAAAATGTTCTAATACATTTTTACCCCTTACATGCTTTGGAGGCAAAATATGAAGGCAGCAGAACCTCAGAGGACTTTAAAATCTGGATAGATACAAGTTTAAGGAGAAATAGAGAAAGCACTATAGACCTGGATGCATAATTTCATATTAAGAAATAATTTCAAGAGAACAAGGATGGGTAAGATAGTATGGGTTTTTTGTTATAGAAGCTGATGGCTTAGTTTGGATAGGCAAGTTATAACTGTATTTCTGTAGCCACTTTGGTATTTCATTGGTTTTTTCTACTTCCTAGATGATTGCAGGCAGGCTTCCTGCATACAAAGTCTAGAAGATCCCACATGTAGCTGCACAAGTAGTTCTACAGATAGCACTAGCAATATGCCACACAGTTCCTTTTCCTCTCTGAGACTAAGACTACAACTTACCTTGGCACTGCTCCCCAGCAGTTCCTTAGAGATAATGGAGTAATTTTAGTCCCTTCTGATACCACTAAAGTTTACCCATGTTTGGCCAACCTCCAATCTCCTTTAGGAATTTTGCTACTGTTCATGCAAACTTTGACAACACCAACTTCGGATTCAATTCAGCCTCTTTTTGTTCCAATGGAGAAGCTAAACTTCTTTGGCTATTTCACATATCATCCTTCCTTAGCCTCTCTGCTGCTTCCCCCCCCCCTTTTTTTTTAATCTTAGATAAGACTAGTTAAAAGAAGCTTATTGATTTCAAAAAACTTGAAATCTCATGATCAAACACAGAAAGAACAGAATTAATCTGCATCTTCATGACATACAGATTATTATTTGCATTTGTGAATGTTTAACATGTTACATATCCAAACAGGATCATCTGCTAAATAAAGAGGAAGTGGAAACATTAAAACAAAAAGGCTTTAAAAAAGCTTTTTTTTAAAAAAAAAAGTGTGAAATGGCTATTTCCTGCCTAGGCTTG
>VXBX01009103.1:21707-75705 GCA_013400415.1 Scytalopus superciliaris
GTGGGGAGCCAGGGCAGGGCTCGGCTCTCAGGGCCCATCCTGCCGCTGCCCCACCGCTGCCTTGGGGGGGTTTGCAGCCCGTGGGTGGGGGGAGGCAGCCGTGGGGCTCCGTGGCCGGTGACTCACGGGCTGGACTCGGCTCAGGCTCTGGTAACACGGGCCCTGCAAAATCCCCGCCGTGGAAAAGCCCGGGCTTGGCACCGGGGATGGAGCTGTTTGCTGCGTCAATATTTGGAGAGGGAAGGAGAGGATGGGAATGGCTGTGCCACGTGCAGGGCTGCTCCTGTCTGCTGGGAAGGTGAGGGGGTGGCAAGGAAAGGTCCGGAGGAGGCCGTGGAGATGATTGAAGGGATGGAGCATCTCTCCTTTGGGGAACGGCTCAGAGAATTGGGACTGTTCAGCCTGGAGAAGAGAAGGATCCAGGGAAGCCTTAGAACCCCTTTCAGTGCCTAAAGAGGCTCTGGGAGAGCTGGAGAGGGACTGGGGACAAGGGCCTGAGGTACAGGCCACAGGGAATGGCTTAGATGGGGTATTGGGAAGGGTGGGCAGGCCCTGGCACAGGTTGGGCAGAGAAGCTGTGGCTGCCCCTGGATCCCTGGGAGTGTCCAAGGGCAGGCTGGACAGGGCTTGGAGCACCCTGGGCTATGGAAGGTGTCCCTGCCCATGGCAGGGGGTGGCAATGAATGGGCTTTAAGGTCCCTTTCCCTCCCAAAGCAGACTGGGATTCCGTGATTTTATGTGCAGGCCTGGATGCCTGTGGAAGGGGTCACCCCCCTCCTACCAGCCCCCACAGCATCCAGCTGCTTCCAGCTGCGGCTCCTCCAATCCCAGCTGCTCCATGAATACTTGTCTCCTTCTCTTTGAACTCCTGCCTGGGAAGAGCAGCTCCTTGTGCTGCAGAACAGATCCCAGGAGTTGGGTGGCTGACCGAGACAGGGATTTAGGGCTTCCCTCAGCCAGTGCAGGTCTCATGGACGGGGCTTAGTCGAGCAGGGCCCCGTCTGTGCTGTGTGAGCTCTGCCAGCCTCACTGAGGGGTGTTTGCACAGCGGGAGGGGTTAATCATGGAATCATCGAGTCCTCTGGGTTGGAAAAGGCCCTTAAGATCATCAAGTCCAACCACCCCCAGAACCTCCAGGGCCACCACTGACCATGTCCCCAAGTGCCACATCCACAGGGATTTGAAATCCCTCCAGGGATGGGGACTCCATGACTGCCCTGGGCAGCTGTGCCAGGGCTGGGCAGCCTTTCCAGGCCCAAATTCCCCCTCCTGTCCCCCCTGCCCCTGCCCTGGCCCAGCCTGAGCCCGTTCCCTCCCCTCCTGTCCCTGTTCCCTGGGAGCAGAGCCCGACCCCCCCCGGCTCCCCCCTCCTGGCAGGGCCTTGCAGAGCCACAAGGTCCCCCCTGAGCCTCCTTTTCTCCAGGCTCAGCCCCCCCAGCTCCCTCAGCCCCTCCTGCTGCTCCAGCCCCTTCCCCAGCTCCCTTCCCTGCCCTGCACACCATCTTGGATGCTCCTCCTTGTCCATGGGGGAATAAATATTGTTAATATCAGCGTGGGATGGGTCAGGTTGGCCCTGGAGCAGAACCTGAGCAGGGAAATGGGGCAAATGCAGCTCTGGGCTGTTTGCTTCTCCCACTTGGGGGTGAACATTCCCCTGTCTGGCTGGATCTCATTGCCTGAAATTCCTGCTGCTGTGCCCATGGCCAGTGTTCCTGGTGTGTAACACCCGTGTCACCGTTTCGGGAGGGTGGGTGAAGGTGAGGAGGAAGCGCTGACTTAAACCAGGTGTTGCAACCAGTTTCTTGACCCTTTTGTAGTATTTTATTTGCTGCCAGTGAGAATTTAGTGAGCTTCTTTCTGGCCTCTCCCACCCCAGCTGGTGTTTCTCCCTGAATCCGAAGCCTTTCCTTGCAGCAAGTCCCGTTTTCCCATTCCTAGCGCCGGGCTGGAGCAGCAGCTGTGGTTTTATGGATGTTAAAAACACAAACAAACCCCACTTGGCCCGAGGTAGAAACGTGTCCTGGAGCTCCCAGGGCTGCTGTGGGAGGAGTTAACCCCCCAAATCCCTTTGGTTTGGTTCCCCGTGACACCTGGGGGGATCAGGGGATGGTCTGGTGGGATCAGACAGGTGATCTGGGGGCGCTTTTTTCCCCCCCTGTCCCTGGGATCGTGGTGTCTGTTCCTCTCTGTGGCTCTGACCTTCCTGACCACTAAATACTCCTGTTCTGGCAAACCAGAGCTCTGAGAGCCTGCAGGCCTCGGGCAGGGAATTCCAGCTCCTAGGAACGTAGCTTTCCCATATTCAGAGCATGGTCATCCCTTCCAGGTTGGCAGGTCGTCCCAAGGGGAGACCCACTAGGTTTGGGGACTGCTAGGACCCCTTGAGAGGGTTTGGGGACCCTCTGGGAGGATTTGGGGGCTGATAAGACCCTCTGAGGGGGTTTGGGGACTGGTGGGGCCCTCTGAGAGGGTTTGATAAGTGGTCAGACCCTCTGAGAAGGTTTTCACGACTGGTGGGACCCCTGGGAGGGTCTGGGGACCGGTTTTAGGGGCAGGAGGTGGATGAAGGTCGGGGCCTGCGGGGAGCAGCATTGAGAGCCCTCCCTCTCCCCTCCTCCTGCACCAGTTCCAGTGTGTTTGTGTGTCTGGAGAGCGGCTCAGAGCGCCACGTGTCCCTTTGCCGGGAGCAGCCGCAGGTTTGGCAGCTCCTGCTGCCTCGTCACCGCGATCCGGAGCGTCTTGCACGTTATTCTCGTGTCTCTGGGCGCAGCTGGATGGAGACGGTGCAGCCGGGGTGGGGTTTGGGAGGAAGAGCCGAGCGTGGCTGTGTCTGCAGCAGAGGTGTTTCTGTGGGTAGCGGGAGGAAGTGCAGCAAAGCAGCTTCTCCGTGCGCCGTGCAGCCTCTTCCTCCCCAGCCTGCTCTGAGCTGCGCTGATGGCCCAGATAAGGCACTGACACTGACACGGTCACGCCCTGCCTGCAGAAGGGCTGAGAGCGGGGCTGAGCTGGGCCTGAGGCATCCTGCCCGGGCTCAGACAGCTCCCCATCCCGGGCATCCCAGCCTGGAGACACTGAGGGTCTTGGCTCTGCGGCCCGAGGGGAGCAACAACAGCCTCCTGAGAGACTAAAAGTGGGCAGGGAAGGGAGCTGGGGAAGGGGCTGGAGCAGCAGGAGGGGCTGAGGGAGCTGGGGGGGCTGAGCCTGGAGAAAAGGAGGCTCAGGGGGGACCTTGTGGCTCTGCAAGGCCNGGTCAGCTCCGCTCCAAAACAGAGATAAAGTTGCTCTTTTAGGGTGGGAAAAACCTCTGCCCTCGTTTTAGGCACCTTGCCCTAATACTTGGTGGTTTGGTTTAAACATCTGCAGTCACATGTCCAGTATTTTGAGAACCCCGACACGTACCTGTTGCGTGAGAGCTGGAAAACCCTGCAGTGAATTCCAAGCAGGATGCCTGTCCAGGTGTTGGGAAGTGCCAGGTGTTTGGTTATCTCCCCTTTCACCTCTGGGTGAAGCTGGGAATGCACCTCTCCAGGGTGAGGGCAGGAGCAGAGCCCCAGGCTGGTGACACTGCTCCGGCCACCCCATCCCAGTGTGGGTCACTCCAAGGGCTCTGGGGGCACAGGGGTGGGACTCAGCTGTGGGAACACTGTCCTGCTCTCCCTCGAACACAGCAGCTCTGTTTGGATGAAGCCAAGGACAATTGTCCACTTCAGCCTCTCCCAGCGGAGCAGCTCCGGCTCCGGACGTGTCATGGGCTGGATTTAGGACGAGCACAACTGTGGCTCTCCTGCCTTCCCACATTGTCCAAGATGGGCAGGATGAGCCCTTGGGCAGCAGGACACTGGGAAGCAGCTGGGCTAGCACAGCACAGCTTTCTCTGGAGAGGCAGGTGATTAGAAAGGAGAGGAATAAGCTCCTGGATGGGATCAAGGTGAGCTTGGCGGCCCCGTCAGGAAGGAGGTCAGACAGTGTGTGGCACCAGAGATGGAGTGAGATCCCATCTGATCCCTGCAGGAATTACCTGCAAGGGGTGAAATGCTCTGCCTGGTGGTGTGCCAAGAATTCACATGGATGAGAATCCCCGTGGGCATGTTGGGAGAGCTGAGGAAGGAGGGCTGTACAGCTCCTGCTCTCTGCAAGTCCCTGCCAGGAGGGGGGAGCCGGGGGGGGTCGGGCTCTGCTCCCAGGGAACAGGGACAGGAGGGGAGGGAATGGGCTCAGGCTGGGCCAGGGCAGGGGCAGGGGGGACAGGAGGGGGAATTTGGGCCTGGCAAGGGGGGTGAGGCCTTGGCAGGGGCTGCCCAGGGAGGGTTGGAGTGCCCAGCCCTGGAGGTGCCCAAGGCAGGCCTGGCCGTGGCACTGAGTGCTCTGGGCTGGTGGAATAGTGGGGAAATTCCTCATGGAGAGGATTGTCCAGCCCTGGCACAGGCTGCCAGCACCTCACCACCCTCACAGCCAAGAATTTCTTCCCAATACCCCATCTAATCCCATCTGACAGTGGGAAGCCATTGCCCCTTGTCCAGTGTCCCACCCCAGGCGAGCACGGCTCCGTTCCCGTGTCCTGTCAGCTGGAGCAGAGGGGGACAGTGGCCCTGCAGACAATCCTGGGCTCTCCATGAGCCATTCCCTGCATCTCCAAACCCAACTCATCCCTTCCCAGCAGAGTGGGACTCTCCTTGTGGGGGAGGATTTCTCAATTAAACTTCTTGTTCCTCCCTCTCTGGCTTCGGCCTCTCCGGGTTCCTCTTGGCTCTCCTGACTCAGGCCGGTATTTTCACTTCACGTTTTCTTTCCCTCCCTCTCTGGGTGGCTTTTGGCCGAGTTTGCAGGTTGCTTTGCTCCTGTCACATGCAATCTACATCCACACTGTTTCCCCCTCTCCGTGCCATCCCTGTTTTCCCTTTTTCTCCCCAAGTCCTGGCTATGGAGTCACTTCACCATCACATTAAGTGGAGGGTGGGAATGTTGGTTCTTCCTTTGACCTGAATTTGTCTTGACAGCTCTTGTTTCATACAAGGGCCTTTTACAAGCGTTGCGTCTCTTGGAAATTCCTCTCCATCCAGGATTGTTGGGGTTTTCCAGGTTTTTTAAACTCTGGTGCAGGAGCTTGAGCTGTTTGGGTCTTGTGCCTGGTCCGAGCGAGCTGCTCAAGGAGCTGCTTGAGCTCCTTCATTCATCCCCATCCTTGGAAGTGTGCGAGGCTTGCTTGGACGGGGCTTGGAGGAGCCTGGTCTGGTGGAAGGTGTCCCTGCCCCTGGCACTGGATGGTCTTTAAAGTCCCTTCCTACCCAAACCATTCCGTGATTCCCATCCCGGCCTTTTCAGAGAAGTTTTTGCCTGAGAGAAAGGCGCCTCCTTTTCCCTGAAGGCCCTTCCTGAGCATCCCCGTGTCTCCGGGCGTATCTCAGCCCTTCCTTGTGGACACGAAGGATCCAGGTGGCACCGGGCCAAGGAGCAGGAATGTGATCTGTCATCCCGGCGCCCTCGGCACGTGGGGATGAATCGGCAGCACCGCGAGCGCCGCAGCTCCAGAAATCCAGACGCCAGAGCCTGGCGGGGTGAAGTCATGAGACAGGCACAGGGGCTGGGATCCTCTGAGTCACGGCTCGGAGAAATCTGTTCCCGGCTCGGGAGGCCGTAGGAAGCGCGGTGGGAAGCTGAGGGAGCAGCTGGGAGCCGGGAACAGGGAGGAGGGATGGCGGGGCGGGGGCAGCTCCTCCAGCCTGGATTTTCTGGCTTTCGCCATAAAAGGTGCCGTTTTCCTTCACGCCCCGTGGGTTTAGACAGTGTTTGTGAGTTGTGGAGTGGAAAGGGAGGAGGAAATTTCCGAGGAGGGAAGGCCTGGAGAGCGCGTGTGGCTCGTTCTGGTGGGGTGGTGGGGTGGTGCCTGCAGGGATGTGGCACTGGGAGGTGGGGTGGGTGATGGACTGGGCACTTTAGGGATGTGGGGTTGGAAGAAGGAGGAAATTTCAGCTTGGGAGGTGAAGGGCTGCCTGTGACCCAGTGGGAGCACTGGATGCAGCTCCAGGAGGACAAATATCCCTGTGGAATTATTAAAGCAAACAAAAACCTCTCAAAATGAAACCCTCTAGACAGTCCCACCTCCCCCAAAAGAGTCCCGGTGTTTATCCTGGTGTTGGCAGCCCATGGGAAGTGAACACATCCCTGTTAAAGGCTAATTGAGGAATTTAACCCAAACTGGTCTGTGATTCCCGGGAATGCTGCAGGGTGGGGGAGCAGGCAGCACATCTGCTCAGCTTCCCTGCTGCGGGAAAAACATGAGCAGAATGGGGATGGGGAACCAGGAGTGGTGGGGAAGGATGGATGTGACAGCTCAGAACTCCCGGGGTGGGAAGGGAAGGGAAGGGAAGGGCAGGAAGAGCTCCAGAGCCAAAGGGGCTGAGGGGGGACCTGTGGCTCCCCGAGGCAGCACCTTGGGGACTGGCTGAGGTGTCCCCAGGGGCTGTGCCATGCTGGGAGACCCCTCCCGTGTGCCCTTCCAGCAGCTGGGGGGCAAGGCTGCTGTGGGATCTGCAGATCCTCTGCCAGATGGAGAGACTGCCAGGCGTCCAAGTAAATCCCGGGATTTACCGCGGTTTCCTGGCGGCCGGCTGAGACAGTGGGGCTGGAGGTGGGGCTGGGAGGGGGGAGTNCAGAGGGGAAGGAGAGGGGCTCTGAATTGCCCCTGCTCTGGCACAGCCCCTTCAGCAGAACAGTGTCATGGAATGGTTCAGGCTGGAAGGGACCTCAAAGCCCACCCAGTGCCACCCCCTGCCATGGGCAGGGACACCTCCCATAGCCCAGGGTGCTCCAAGCCCCGTCCAGCCTGGCCTTGGACACTCCCAGGGATCCAGGTTGGCCACAGCTTCTCTGCCCAACCTGTGCCAGGGCCTCCCAACCCTCCCAGGATGTTGTCACTCTAAAAAGAAAGGTCAGCAGTGGGTGGAGGGGCAGTTGGGGTTTACCCAGCATTGGGTGCCCTTATTTAGGCACAGCCAGGGAGCTCACCTGGTGTAAATCTCACCTGCTGGGGTGTGTCCCTGCTGTGCAGCTCACCTGACTCCGGCAGCTGCACCTGAACCCCCACGTGCAGGTCACTTGATTGTCTGGTGGTTGGATGTTTTTAATGGAATCCCAGGATTGTTTGGGTTGGAAAAGCCCTCTGAGCCCATGGAGTCCAACCACCCCCCAGCACCGCCAGGGCCACCCCTGACCATGTCCCCAAGTGCCACATCCACAGGGATTTGAAACCCCTCCAGGGATGGGGACTCCACCCTACCCTGGGCAGCTGTGCCAGGGCTGGGCAGCCCTTTCCAGGAGGGAATTTTCCCAATATCCAACCTGGTCCCCTGGCCCAGCCTGAGCCCGTTCCCTCCCCTCCTGTCCCTGTTCCCTGGGAGCAGAGCCCGACCCCCCCCGGCTCCCCCCTCCTGGCAGGGCCTTGCAGAGCCACAAGGTCCCCCCTGAGCCTCCTTTTCTCCAGGCTCAGCCCCCCCAGCTCCCTCAGCCCCTCCTGCTGCTCCAGCCCCTTCCCCAGCTCCCTGGCTGTGTCCAGGGGGATCTGCTGCCTCTCTGTGTGACCTCAGGGTCAGGAGGGATCCAGGGCCTTGAAGGTGTGGGAACACTCCTGCAGCAGAGCTGTGATGCTGGCACACAGGAATTCCTGGGATAACCTGGGATAAGTCCTCTTGAGCCATTTAAAGCTTGTCTGAGGGACGGGGGCAGCGTCACCTGTGTCACCCTGTTGTGCCACAGGAGAACACACTGAGCTGATTGCTGTGCTGGTTTCCTCCTGAGCTGCATCGGCAGAGGGGACGGGGCTGGAGCCAGGCTGGGAGAGCTGGGAATGTTCCCCTGGAGAAGGGAAGGCTCCAGGGACACCTGAGAGCCCCTGGCAGAGCCTGAAGGGGCTCCAGGAGAGCTGGGGAGGGACTGGGGACAAGGCCTGGAGGGACAGCACACAGGGAATGGCTTCCCCTGTTCAGCCTTCCTGTTCTCTGTCTCTGAAATCATTTCAATGCGATTATTTTGCATTATTTTGCTTGGCTGTGCTGCTCCATCCCAGCCCATGAGGGCCTTGGGGTGCATGGAATTTTCCACATGCTGGGGTGGCTGGAAGGAGCTTGGAAAAAGGGGGCAAGTTGGGAGTGTCGTGATGTACCACCCCAAAAGCAAAATCCCATCTCCTTGCTCTGCCATTGGGAAAAAGGAGCATGAGGAAGGGGCTCTGGAGGAGCAGGGAGAGTAGGAAGCTGCTCACAGGTCTTGGATCTCTTCCCAGAAATGCTTGCTGGAAAATGTGGACTCTCTTCCCTGGGTCTGGAGGGAGAGACAGGGAGGTGGTGGGCTCATCCCGGCTCCTGCTCCAGCCTGGGATGGGTGGGATGTGGGGAATGGGGAGGTGGTGGGCTCATCCCATGCTGTTCCACTGCATCGTGTCTCACTTTGGACAGATTCGGGGCTGATTTGGGGTGGTTTTGGCACTGGTGACTTCCCAGTTGGGAATTCCTGTTCTGGGCCTCTGGATGAGAGACCCTTCATAAACACCCAAAACCCCAGGACACAGGGATTTTGACTTTGTCCCTCTGGGGCCTGACTTTACTGGAATCACCTTGGGCCAATCTGTTTTGCTCCAGTTTCTTGGGATAAACTGTGAATTCCCATTCCCTGGGGGTTTATACTGGGATTGCTCCGTGTTCCCAGCAGCGCGGGGAAGGCCAGTCCCGTGCAGGCCTGGGATTTGCCTGTGGGATTTATCCCCAGCCCTGTGTGCCTGTGCACGTCTCGGCCCTCCAGTGGGATTATCCCAGGGCTCTGCCTGTCTCCCGGAGCTCTGTTGGTGCTGGGAAGGTCCTCCCTGGCCTGGGATGGAGCCGGGGGTGTGCGGGGGGTCCCTCCCGTCCCTCCTCCCGGGGCTGTGTCCGCCAGGGCCGGCTCGGTTTGGCTCTGCCTTCATCCTTGGCCAAGTTTGGGAGACTGAAGATGTATTTTCCGGCTTTTCTGGCCCTTGATGTGGTGTTTTTCGGGTGTTTTTTGCTGGGATTTGGATCTGTCTGAATCAGCTGTCCAGGCTGTGTTGTCCAGAATCCCCGGTGGGACGGGGTCAGTGTGAATATTGCTCAGTATTCCTGAAAATCCAAGCGGGACAGGAAGCTGATGTTGGAGAAAACACTTGAATTTTCTGCGGTTCTGTCGAATTTATCGTTAATTCTCATTTTTTTGGGGGGGGTTTAAATTGTTACTCATTTCTCCGTGACCTTTACTCCGTGACTGAGCTGGTTTTACCCTCACACGACTCTTCGTGTGTCGAGTCGGTGGTTTTGGGGTTGTTTATTTGATTGTTAAACTTTTTAATGGTTGTTTTTTGTTCAGCTCCGTAAAGTCCCGGGCGATGTTTTTGCTCCGTGTGGTTGAACGGGGGGTCAGTCACTTGGTCGAGGCTTTGGAAAAACCTAAGCCCACGCCATGGATAGAATTTGCTTGGGTCAAATTCCAAGGTTTTCTCCTTTTTGGGAGAGCAGGGTCTGGTGGTGGTGGAAGTGAAGAGGTTTGGGGGCAGAGGGGTGACCGTGCCACGGTCACGGTGGCACCGTGTGCTGGTGGCTCTCCCAGTCCATCCCAGGGGCTGGGAACAGGAGCTGGGATCAGCTGTGGGGATGAGTCTTGGAGGCATGGAGGTGCTCCCTGCAAACACAGGGATGTGGGGGCTCCGGAATCACCAGCAGGAGAGGAGGGATTGTGCCCCTGTGCCCCCTCAGGGGAGCCCCCCCTGCAGAGCTGCCCCAGCCCTGGGAACAACAGCAGGAGCACCGGGAGCTGCTGGAGAGTCCAGAGGGGGCCCCGGGGATGCTGCAGGGCTGGAGCCCCTCTGGGCTGGAGCCAGGCTGGGAGAGCTGGGGGGGCTCCCCTGGAGAAGGGAAGGCTCCAGGGACACCTGAGAGCCCCTGGCAGAGCCTGAAGGGGCTCCAGGAGAGCTGGGGAGGGACTGGGGACAAGGCCTGGAGGGACAGCACACAGGGAATGGCTTCCCAGTGCCAGAGGGCAGGGCTGGGGGGGATATTGGGAAGGGATTGGGGGCTGGGAGGGTGGGCAGGCCCTGGCCCAGGTTGGGCAGAGAAGCTGTGGCTGCCCCTGGATCCCTGGGAGTGTCCAAGGGCAGGCTGGACAGGGCTTGGAGCAACCTGGGCTGGTGGAAATGATGATCTCTAAGGTTCCTTCCTACCCAAACCATTCCATGATTCCACGATTCTCATTTTTTGTGGCAGAACAGCAGCAGAAATGAATGTTTGCCACCTCAAGACTGAGCCATTATTCCAAGTCTGGAAGCTCCACATGTGTGGAGTGTGGAATGTGCCAGGCATCTCGGTGAAGTGCACTGCTGCTCCAGCTGGATTTCTCCCCTGCTCCTCGTGGGATGGAGAATTATCCCCTGTCAGTGCAGTTTTGTCTCCCTGTTCCCGAGGGCTGAGCCCTGCCAAAGGCAGCCAGTGGCACCCTTGGCCGGGAGCCCCGGGGTTTGTGCCCATCCGTGGGCTCTCTCCTGAGGCTGGGCCAGCTCTTCCTGCCTTAAGGAATGAAAATCTGATGTTATGGCTGTTCCTGGAGTTTCTGGACTGTGTGTCTGGCACAGAACACCAGTCGGGCACAGGCCCTGCCAGCCATCTGGTGTGGGTGCAGAGAATCCCGGGATCCCTGAGGCTGGCAAAGCCCCCCCAGCCCAGGGAGCCCACCCTGTGCCCGATGCCCACCTTGTCCCCCAGCCCAGAGTACTCAGTGCCATGGCCAGTCCTGCCTTGGGCACCTCCAGGGCTGGGGATTTTTCATTTCAGTTGAGTTCTTTGAGGAAATGGGGGATTTCAGGCATGTGGAGATGGGGGAGCTCCTCAAGCCACGTGGAAACTTCCCAGCCTTGTCCTCTGCTCATCAGGAACCCCTTCTAGGGAGGCACTCAGGTGTGGAGCCAGACTGGGATGGAGGGACCTGCCCTGACCTGGCTCTGTTGGCTTTGGGGGAGGGGCAGAACTGTGTTTCCTTCTCGTAAGGATCAGCTCGGGCAGTTTCCTTGCCCTTCCCGCCTGCCGCTGACTGAGATGACGGATGTGCCTCGGGTTCAGCGAATCATGGAATGGGTTGGGTGGGAAGGGAACTGCAACATCACCCAGTGCCACCCCCTGCCATGGGCAGGGACACCTCCCGTAGCCCAGGTGGCTCCAAGTCTCATCCAGCCTGACCTTGGACACTCCCAGGGATCCAGGGGCAGCCACAGCTTCTCTGCCCAACCTGTGCCAGGGCCTGCTCACCCTCCCAGCCGCCACTTCCTTCCCTGTAGCCAATCTAAATCTCCTGTCCTAAGCTAAAACCCCTGGGATAATCTGGGAAGAGCCCTGTGCCCTGCTGACCCTTGGAAGCCAGCCCAGGATCGCTGGTCCCGGCCTCTGGCACACAGCGGGATCAGGCTGGGAACAGCTCCAAGGACAGGTGCCTGCAGTATCCTGAACTGACAGGGACCCACAAGGATCAAATCCAGCTCCTGGCCCTGCACAGACACCCCAGCAATCCCACCCTGTCCCTGAGAGTGTTGTCCAAACACTCCTGGAGCTCTGGGGCCACTTCCCTTTGGAGCCTCGTCAGTGCCCACCACCCTCTGGGAACAACCTCTTGTCTGGTGCCAGTGTCATTCCCACTCAGCTCCGAGACCTCAGGAGGCAGCCTGGCCTCTCACAGGCTTCCCAGATAATCTGAGTGGGGAGGCCGAGATGGGGCTGGGGGTTGGTGGGGTCGGTCAGGGGCTGTGGCAGGAGCTGCTGGAGACGTGCTAATCCCAGTAATCCCCTGGCTGTGCTCCATGCTGGTGGCACTCGGATTCCCAGCTCCCTGCTCATTCCCAAGGATTAGAGGTGAGGAGCCATCCCAGGTCACTGGGGCAGGGCCAGGGCCACAGTGGGGCTCCGTCTCCCAGTGCCACTGGATTTGGGGGCAGGAGGGGTCAGCATTCCTGACCCTGGGCAGAGCAGGGCTCCTCACCAGGCCGTGGGCTCAGGCTGGGGGGACAGCTGTGGACACCGGGGGATGGGAGCTGCTGCCCTGCAACCAAAATGGGCTTTACCTGCTCACAGCTTTCCCTGTGTCACTTGGAAATGCCAAAGAGGAAGCTGAAGGCACGAAGGGGGGAGTCACTTCTCCATCCTGGAGCACTCTGTGATGAGTTTGATGGGGTTTCAGTTCCCCTTGGCATCAGCCCCTTCCTCCTGTGGACTGGGCTGGCTGACTCCAAGAGGTTCCTGTGGTTGNGGCCTGGCAAGGGGGGTCAGGCCTTGGAAGGGGCTGCCCAGGCAGTTGTGAAGTCACTGCCCTCGGTGGTCTCAGAGGGCTGTTCCCGTGCTCTGGGAATCATGGAAGGCTGGAAAAGCCATCAAGCCCAACTGCCAAGGCCACCACTGGCCATGTCCCAGGTGCCACATCCACAGGGCTTTGAAATCCTGCCAGGAATGGGGACTCCACCCCTGCCCTGGGCAGCCCCTTCCAAGGCCTGACCTCCCTTTCTAGGAGGAATTTTCCTGAACTTCCCTGGCACAGCTTGAGGCTGTTTCCTCTCCTGTCCCTGTTCCCTGGGAGCAGAGCCCCGACCCCCACCTGGCTCCCCGCTCCTGGCAGGGAGCTGCAGAATGTTGGGAACATTCCCTCTATTCCAGCACTCTCCAGGATCCCTTGGCAACTCTGGCACTGCCGACCCCGCCTGAGGCCCCTGTGGAATCTGACCTGATTCCCACTCCTGTATCTGTGTCTGGCAGTTTGTGTTGTTGTCCCTCCCTGCCCGTTTTCCCCTCTGGAGGTGCCACAATCCAGCGGCAGCTCCGACCCTTTGGCCGCCTCCTGTGTGGGATACCGGGAACAAAAGCTCCTTCTCTGGCTGTGGGAGATGTTGANCACCGGGGGATGGGAGCTGCTGCCCTGCAACCAAAATGGGCTTTACCTGCTCACAGCTTTCCCTGTGTCACTTGGAAATGCCAATGAGGAAGCTGAAGGCACGAAGGGGGGAGTCACTTCTCCATCCTGGAGCACTCTGTGATGAGTTTGATGGGGTTTCAGTTCCCCTTGGCATCAGCCCCTTCCTCCTGTGGACTGGGCTGGCTGACTCCAAGAGGTTCCTGTGGTTGCCTCACTCCTTCTGCATCCTCTGCTCTGTCCCAGCTCTTCCCGCTGTCCCGGGAGAGTCAGATCCCTGAGGAGGGTCCTTCCTCAGGGAGGGGATTCCCTTCTGTGGCACAAATCCCGTGANTAGGAGGAATTTTCCTGAACTTCCCTGGCACAGCTTGAGGCTGTTTCCTCTCCTGTCCCTGTTCCCTGGGAGCAGAGCCCCGACCCCCACCTGGCTCCCCGCTCCTGGCAGGGAGCTGCAGAATGTTGGGAACATTCCCTCTATTCCAGCACTCTCCAGGATCCCTTGGCAACTCTGGCACTGCCGACCCCGCCTGAGGCCCCTGTGGAATCTGACCTGATTCCCACTCCTGTATCTGTGTCTGGCAGTTTGTGTTGTTGTCCCTCCCTGCCCGTTTTCCCCTCTGGAGGTGCCACAATCCAGCGGCAGCTCCGACCCTTTGGCCGCCTCCTGTGTGGGATACCGGGAACAAAAGCTCCTTCTCTGGCTGTGGGAGATGTTGATCCTGGCAGACTCTGGGTGTAAACGATCTCTGTAGGGTCGAGACAAACTGAGCCAGTGCTGAGGTCATTCCTTTTTCCCTGACAAGATGGAGTGGGGAGGGACTTGGGCACCCGTGTGTGATCCGTAAGGAACTGCCCGGGCTGGGATTTGGATTTTGGGGTTTCCCTCTGTCCTTGGCTGCTCTGCAGGGAACTGCCTGGCACGGATGGGAGAGGGGCTGGCACTGAGCCCTTTTGTCCTGGAATTGAAGCTGGATCCATTCTCTGCTGTGTGTCTGGGGGGGGGATCTTGTTCCTACTGTCCCTCTGCATCCATTTGTGAGTTGGGAACAGCTCGGCCCTGGAGCCAGGCTGGGAGAGCTGGGGAGGCTCCCCTGGAGAAGGGAAGGCTCCAGGGACACCTGAGAGCCCCTGGCAGAGCCTGAAGGGGCTCCAGGAGAGCTGGGGAGGGACTGGGGACAAGGCCTGGAGGGACAGCACACAGGGAATGGCTTCCCAGTGCCAGAGGGCAGGGCTGGGGGGGATATTGGGAAGGGATTGGGGGCTGGGAGGGTGGGCAGGAGCTGGAATGGGTTTCCCAGAGAAGCTGTGGCTGCCCCTGGATCCCTGGGAGTGTCCAAGGCCAGGTTGGACGGGGCTTGGAGCAACCTGGGCTATGGGAGGTGTCCCTGCCCGTGGCAGGGGGTGGCACTGGGTGAGCTGTGAGGTCCTTTCCAACCCAAACCATTCCATAATTCCCACACATTTCCCCTGCAGTTTCCCCCCAAACTGGCTGTCAGGAGCCACCATCAGACACACTGTGCTCCCTCCCACCTCCAGTGTGTCCCTTTCCCCTCTGCTCTGCTGTTGTGCTCTGGGAAATGCGTTGGAAACGAGTGTAAAAGGAGATGATGCCTAATGGAAAAACACTCTGGATTATTGGAAAAGAGACTGGAAGGCACTGACTAAGGAAGAGGCAGTAATTAATGATGTGGGTGGGTGGCAGTGCCAGCCTGGCATGACCATGGGCTGAGGCATAGCAGGAGGAAGACTGGGATCCAGAGGGATCCTGGCAGCTCGGAGGGGCAGGCTGGGACCCCCGGGGCAGGAGGGGCCACTGGAGCAGCCCAGGATATTTTTAGGCCATGGGTAAATGTTGGCAGCCCTGTAGTTATCACTCAGGGTGCCCGTGGAGCAGGGCAGGGGCTCCCCTGGGAATCAACTGGAATTTGGCACCAGGTAAAAATAGAAGAGGTTCCTTCCCAAAACGCTTTTAGCAGCTCTGGCCAAGACTTGGTTATGGAGCTCTGGATGGGCATTGGGATCCTCATCCCGGGGGGAATTGAGCTGCAGCACCCACTCTGGGCCAGGTCTTGGAACCATGGAGTCATGGAATGGTTTGGGTGGGAAGGGGCCTTAAAACCCACCCAGTGCCACCCCCTGCCATGGGCAGGGACACCTCCCATAGCCCAGGGTGCTCCAAGCCCCGTCCAGCCTGGCCTTGGACACTCCCAGGGATCCAGGGGCAGCCACAGCTTCTCTGCCCAACCTGTGCCAGGGCCTGCCCACCCTCCCAGCCACCAATCCCTTCCCAATATCCCCCCCAGCCCTGCCCTCTGGCACTGGGAAGCCATTCCCTGTGTGCTGTCCCTCCAGGCCCTTTTCCAAAGCCCCCTTCACTTGGCAAACAGGATTTTCTAGAAACTTTCACTAAAAGGGTGGATTCTGAGTTGTGCTTTGCATGGATTTGGGAGTTTCTGTCCCAAACCCAACGAGGCAGCACAGCCTGAGCTGGGCAAAGCTGTTTCTGTGGGGTTTGGTTCAGGAAGAGCTGTGCTGTGTTTCCAGGAGCAGGATGGGGGATCTGTGCCCACCCACCCCGTGCCCCAGGGTGTGAGGCCATCACCTCCATGGGGGGCGCCAGCCTGGCCAGCAAGGAGGCACCAGGGAAGGGACAGGTTGGATACTGGGAAAATTCCCTCCTGGAAAGGGCTGCCCAGCCCTGGCACAGCTGCCCAGGGCAGGGGTGGAGTCCCCATCCTTGGAGGGATTTCAAATCCCTGTGGATGTGGCACTTGGGGACAGGGTGCGTGGTGGCCCTTGGCAGTGCTTGGAAGTGTTGGTTGGGCTCCATGGGCTCAGAGGGATTTTCCAGGCTAAATGATTCCGTGATTCCACACAGCTTCATGGCTCCACATCACTCCTAGTCCCTCTGGGACTGAAGGAACCTCTTTGCACAACCATCCCAACTCCTCCCAGGCAGGTGGCACTGTCACAGGTCTGCTCTTTATAGAATCCCAAACGATTTGGATCCCAAGGGACCTTTACAGGCCACCTGGGGATCCCTTAAAGCAGCTCCTGGGCCCTCACAGCCTGGCACAGTTTTCCCGGAGGGCTCCTCCAAAGGGATGCCGGCTGTGGCGCCGGGCTGGGCTCAGCTGGAGGGAGCAGCCCCGTGTGTGTGCCGTGCTCTGGGGGCCCCGGGGCCGTGTCCCCCCGGGATTTGTGGCACATTTCCTGTCCCGGGTGAGCGAGTGGCAGCTGCGGGGCCGGGGCCGTGTCCCGGTGCCAGAAACGCTCCGGGCCGGCAGCGCTTTCCTGGGACGAGCTCTCGGAAACAGGCGGGTTTTTTTTTGGTTTAATTACTTCCTCTTCTGCCTTAATGTTTCTAAAGATAAACACTGCTCTGCCTTGGCACCGGATCAAGGAACAGCCGGGCACTGCCAGGGAGCTCCGTTCCGTATGGGAATGCGCCGTGTCCGCTCTCCGGCCCCGCGGGTTGTGCCGGAGACGGTGGGAATTCTGCCGCCCCCTGCCAGGGCAGGATTGATTCACGCTGAGCTGCTCCCTCCTTCACCAGCCATCCCCGGATCCGGGATCTTCCCTGGCCCGCTGGGGGCAAATACGGAGTGTTGTGTGTGGGCAGGAGCAGCGGCGTCCGCTGTGTGGGGGATCCCAGTGGATCTTCCCGCAGGATCTGAGGGGGTGGGAGAGCAGAGAACCCCGCATTCCACAGGGCTCCTGGGGTTTCCCAGCCATAGGGATTTGCCAGTATTCCTGATCCTGTGGGTCTGCACTTCCGGGCCCTGGAAGGGCACCTGGTGCTGCCCCGGGGGTCCAGAGCCCAGCGACCCCCACTCTGCCCACCCAGCAGGGCCAGGCCCCACAGCCAGGGGAGTTGGGATCTCACTGGCACTCCTCATCCGTCATTTCAGAGGCACGAGGAAGAGGCTTGAGGAATAATGACAGCTCGGGGAGAGGGGACAGAGCAGGGCTGACGTGACAGAGATTTGGCTCCCTGTAAACACCTTGTTACTGTGGGGCTCATCCAGAGCCTCGAGAGCAGTGACCCCTTGGAAGTGCCGTCCTGGGAATGGGGGCCGTGGCTCCCTGGAGTTGCTGTGCTGGGAATGGGAGCCGTGGCTCCCTGGAGTTGCTGTGCTGGGAATGGGGGCCGTGGCTCCCTGGAGTTGCTGTGCTGGGAATGGGGGCCGTGGCTCCCTGGAGTTGCTGTGCTGGGAATGGGAGCCGTGGCTCCCTGGAGTTGCTGTGCTGGGAATGGGGGCCGTGGCTCCGTGGAGTTGCTGTGCTGGGAAGGTCCCACCACCCCACTCTGGCCAGGCAGTGCCGTCCCCGCTTGACTCTGCTCAAGGATGTCGTAACTGGAAGTGAGTGACCCCAGAGTGGAGGGGTTTGCCTCCTTTGGGAAGCGTGCCGTGGCTGGAATGAGTTTTTCCAGCAGGGAGCTGGTTGGAATTGCATGCAGACAGTGCTTCATCACCCAGCTCTCCTTGGGCCCGTCCCAAACTGCCTGTGCTCTGATCATTATCACCCGTGTTTACAGAGTCAGGCACGTCCTCAGGCATCACCAAGGCGATCCTTAAACACAGTTTCCTAAATTTGCCCCATTTTTTAAGCTGTGGTCAGGACAGGAATTGGCGTTCCAGGTGCGACTTTGTCTCTTTGTGCAGAGTTTTGCCCTAAATCCCACCAAAGATCCAATGGCAGAGCCAAGGGTGTCCCTGTCACTCTGCTCCTGCCCTGTACACCTGCAGGCACCTGGTGTTCCTGCTGTCTGGGAAAGGTGCTGTCCCTTCCCAAGCTCCTTGTCCCATGGAATTGCACTAAAACATGGAGTGGGGAGCACAAGGGGGTTGTTACTCCTTAGGATTATTCCATCAGCTGCCACGCTGTCCCTGTGCCCACAGCAGGGACACGGCTGGGAGCAGCTGGAGGGCACAGTGGGAGTTCGGTAAGTGCCACATCAGGAGGAATTTCTTCATGGAAAGGATTGTCCAGCATTGGAATGGGCTGCTCAGAGAGGTTTGGAGTCCCCACCTCTGGAGTTGTCCAAGCTGGCCGTGGCACTCAGTGCTCTGGGCTGGGGGACAGGGTGGGCTCCCTGGGCTGGGAGGGCTTTTCCAGCCTCAGGGATCCTGGGATTCATGGACACACGGCAGCAAAGCTCCTCCTTGTACCTATGGATGGCACAGGGAGCTGCACCCACCATTGGTACTGGGGGGGTCCGGGGCATCCCCTCCCGTGCCAGGGGGATGTTGCTGTGGCCAGGTGTGGGGACAGGGGCTCTGGACCAGGGATGGGGACAGGGACCACAGGCCAGGTGTGGGACAGGGACTCTGGGCCAGGAGTGGGACCAGGACAGGCCCCTCGCTCGCCCTGGGGCGGGTGGGCTTTCCCCGAGGCAGCCACGGGGCGCGGCATGGCCGGAGCAGCGGGACAGCCCCGGCCCTCACACAGCCCTTTTGTTCCCCTCCATAGAAAAGCCATTCTTCGCCCTCCTTTGGGGACTACGTAAGGAGGGAACAGTGCCTGCATTGTGCCCGCAGCAGACACTCAGCGTGTTGTTCTGGGCCGGCCCAGCCCGCGGCGTGGTGGGCTTGGGGGGGCTCGGGGTGGCTCAGGCCTTGTTCCTGCTTTATTCCTGCTCTGTTGTTCTGTAAATCCCCCAAAGCCTCTCCTGCTCTCTGCGAGGGAGGAGCTGGAATGTCCCAGCTCTCCACTCCCTCAGGTGCTGGCTCCTGGGGAACAGGAGGGCTGAGCCATGCTCTGGCTGTCCTCAGGGCAGTCTGGGAGTCGTGATGTGCCTTGGGTGGGAAGGGACCTTAAAGCCCACCCAGTGCCAGCCCCGGTTGCTCCAAGCCCCATCCGACCTGCAGGGATGGATCCCGCCCCACCCTCCGGCCCGGCTCAGCTCAGGTGGTTGATGCAATCCCTCCCACATCTTGCGGGGCATTCCCGAGCCCTGGTGGTGCTGCCGTGGGCTTACGTGGATTCTTCCTTGTTCCAAGGGCACCATTAGTGACCTGCTGGAGCTGGGCCTGGTTTGCATCTGCCGGAGCAGCTCCGGCTGCTTTGGGGTTGCGGCGTCAGGCGCTGAGTGCTCTTGGCAGGAGCCCCGGGCAGGTTGTGTGGCCCCGTGCCTGGTGGCTTTGCAAGGAGCACCTCGGTGACTCCAGGCAGGGCTTTGGAGCACGGAGGATTTGGGGGTTCTTTGAAACAGCTTAACTTGTAAATGAGTTCTGTGTTGGGGCAGCGAGAGGCTCTCGGAGCCTCAGCCAAAGCTGCTTCAGAGCAGGGATGAGGCTGAGTCCATCCCCCTGGGCCTGGGGGCAGCTGGAAGATCATTAATGGTGTGAAATTAATAACTGAGCATCTCTGAAATAATTGAGTGTTTCTGAAGTGACCTCCTCCATACTCCTCTGGCCGAGCTGACACCCCTGGAGGTGTCACCAGCTCTGGGCTGGAGCTGGGTGGGAAGGAAGGGTGAAACACGTCTTGTTCCTGTGGGGAAGACTTAGAATCATGGAATGGTTTGGGTGGGAAGGGGCCTGAAAGCCCATCCAGTGCCACCCCCTGCCATGGGCAGGGACACCTTCCATAGCCCAGGTTGCTCCAAGCCCCATCCAGCCTGGCCTTGGACACTCCCAGGGGTCCAGGGGCAGCCACAGCCTCTCTGGGAAACCTGTGCCAGGGCCACCATTGAGCTTTGCATTTCCCTGGATGATATCATCCTGAATTTCTAAGGTTTGGTGGTGTGGGAGTCGTGTCTGAGCCTGCAGAGTGGCTCCTGGGGACTGGCTGGACTGGTGGTCCTGTGGTGCTGTGGTGGAACACCATTCCCTTCCCCCAGTCACCTGAGAGCAGAGGGTGCTGGGTGGGAAGGGGGGGACAGGACTCCTTCCAGACAAGCTCTTTGCCCTAAAAACCACGTCAAAATTCCCTTCTGGTCCCTCTCTGTTGTACCCAGCTCCTCAGGGAAGGGCTGGAGAAGCTGCTGCATGGCTGGTTCCTCCTTGGCCAGGCCCTGTGGTGTCCCTGGAGCAGGAGCTGCTGTGGGACCGGGATGGGGCCGCTGTGCTCCACCATGTCACCCCCGAACCCCCCGGGGAGCTTTCCAGGGACGGCAGGCACCTCTGCGGGATCTGGGAACGCTCCAGACCCGGGAGATGGAGCCTTGGCTCGGTCTCTGGGGGGTGTTGAGGCCGAGCTCCTGCTGTCCCATGGCTGAGGGGACCCCGGGGGCGAGGGAAGCACAGGGAGCCGCTCGCGTGGCCGTGACCCCCTGTCCGGAGCAGCGGCCGCTCCCGCCGTGCCAGCGCTCCCGCCCGGGGTCATCCGGTGCCCGACTGTTCAACCCTCTGCTTATTTAGAGTTTCCTGTATTGCCACAACATCCCGTAAACTCCCAGGCACAGCCGGTGGGGACGGGACGGGACGGGACAGGGACAGGCTCCCCCAGGTGTCACCCCCAGTCCTGCCGGAGCAGGAAGGAAAACAAGAGCCAAGCAGCTGTGTGGAGGCCGAGGTTCACAGGCACACGTGCTTTCCCAGGAATCTGGGCCGGGAAAGCAGGAGAATGGATGGGGCAGGTCCAGCTCCCCCCTGGCAGGAAGGGCCGCGCCGATCCCACAGCCCGATACGGCTCTGCCTGTGCCAAGTGCTGGGAAGTGGGAAGGCTGGGATCAGCCCGAGGAGCAGCTGAGGGAAGCACCGGGAGGTTATCCAGGATTCCTGAGTCAGACTGTTGGTGACAGTCCCTAAAATCAGGATGTACCTGCCCGCAGCTGGCTGAGTAGTGTGGGAGCACTTGGCTCTGGGAAAACGCCAGGACTCAAGTTTCCCTTGGCTGTAAACAGCTCTTGGAATGAGCCCAGAAATGTGCTGGGCAGGGCAGGGGGGATTGTGCCCCTGTGCCCCCTCAGGGGAGACCCCCCTGCAGAGCTGCCCCAGCCCTGGGAACAACAGCAGGAGCACCGGGAGCTGCTGGAGAGTCCAGAGGGGGCCCCGGGGATGCTGCAGGGCTGGACCCCTCTGGGATGGAGCCAGGCTGGGAGAGCTGGGGGGGCTCCCCTGGAGAAGGGAAGGCTCCAGGGACACCTGAGAGCCCCTGGCAGAGCCTAAAGGGGCTCCAGGAGAGCTGGGGAGGGACTGGGGACAAGGCCTGGAGGGACAGCACACAGGGAATGGCTTCCCAGTGCCAGAGGGCAGGGCTGGGTGGGATATTGGGAAGGGAATGGGGGCTGGGAGGGTGGGCAGGCCCTGGCCCAGGTTGGGCAGAGAAGCTGTGGCTGCCCCTGGATCTCTGGGAGTGTCCAAGGGTGGGTTGGAGCAACCCCGGCTATGGGAGGGGTTCCTGCCCATGGCAGGGGTAGGTGGGATTGGATGAGCTTTAAGGTCCTTTCCAACCATTCCATGATTCCCTGATCCTGTACCTGTGTCCCGTGTGACTGGGGCTGTGCCAGGAGAGCTGTGTGTGCTGGTGGCAGGACCTGAGTGAGCCCATGTGGAGGGCACAGGTCAGAGCCATCAGAGCCCTAATCCCGCCGTGTGGATCTAAAGGGATTTTGCTGTCTGGAGGCTCAGCCAGGCCCTTGGCAGTGGGAGGAGGCAGCAGCCCTTGCCCAGGGCTGTGAGCCCTGGCAGCCCCCGGTGCTCTCTGAGGGATGTGGTGTCGGAGTGCCCGGCTGTGGGATCTGGTTAACCCCGTCCTCCTGTCTGTTTGTGCCCAGCTCAGCCCCGGCCCTTCCACTTTGGGCTCCAGGCTATAAATGGCACCTTTCCTGCCACCCCATCCTGCTAAATCCAGCTGTGGCTGCCGGGTGGTGAGCGGGGCCCTGGGGACAAGGCCGGGCTCCCAAAATAGCCCTCAGTGCTGCTCAGCTCCCATTCCCGGCCCCCTCGGCTCTTCCGTGGCCAGAGCCCGGCTCCCAAATCCAGCAGGGATGGGAGAGGCTGTGGGTGGTCCCCTGGCTGGTGCAGTGGATGTGATAATCCATCAGCAGCTCTCAGAGGGGTGGAATCGCCTCCCTTTGGCCATCACAGGGCTGGCTGTCCTTGTGGCTGTGCCAGAATCCTCGGGATTTGTGATTCCTGCCTTCGTGGCTGTGCCAGAATCCTCGGGATTTGTGATTCCCAGCTTGGTCCATGAGCAGCTCCATCACTGGAAGCACGTGTCCAGTGTGGAAGTGCTTCCTCAGCCTGGCAGGCTCCTGGAGATGGTCCAGCCATCACCTCAGGCTGTCCCAGGAACTGCTGCCCCCAGGGCCCTTCCCGTGTTTCAGCAGGATTTAGTGTTGGGTTGGGGTGGGCTGGGGGGGCAGGTGAGGGTGGGAGTGCTCCCAGTGCTCCCAGTGCTGCCCCAGCAGTGTGGCACCACAAATCCAGGAGGCAGCCCGAGCCATAGGAAAGCCAGAGGCAAGCTGCAGGGCAGGATGCCGATGTTTGGGGAAAGGCCTGGTGCCAGCTGGAGATAAGGAGCAGGGAATTGCTGCTCGGGCCGGGCTGTGTGACCCGTGCTGGCGTCAGGAGGGAGGAAGCTCTGACGGGAACGTGACCGGAGGTGCCGCACGGCGCCCGTTCCGCTCCTCCGGATAACGAGCTGTTTGCTCACGGATCCTTTGGGATTTCTGCCGTTCCCTGCCGGGGTGGGCAGTGCCACCATGCCCCTGGGAGGGATTGGGGTCTCTCCTGTGCTGCCTGTGCCCATGGAGGGCTGACGTGGTGCTGAAGCATCCTGCTGTTGCTTCCAGCCTGGCATTCCCAGAGGCTGGTGGGGTTTCTACTGCCTGCCCTCTAATCCCAGTTTGCTTCCAGCCTGGCATT
Source organism: Scytalopus superciliaris (assembly GCA_013400415.1). Lineage (NCBI taxonomy): Eukaryota > Metazoa > Chordata > Aves > Passeriformes > Rhinocryptidae > Scytalopus > Scytalopus superciliaris. Next base: position 44,468 of record VXBX01009103.1, read on the forward strand.
CCCAGAGGCTGGTGGGGTTTCTACTGCCTGCCCTCTAATCCCAGTTTGCTTCCAGCCTGGCATTCCCAGAGGCGGTGATGCCAACAGGGTTCCTCCTGCCTGTGCTGTAATCCCCTCTTGTCTCTGCAGGGAGTGGGGATGGACAGGGTCAGATCCTCCAGCGCTTCCCGGAGAAGGACTGGGAGGACAACCCCTTCCCACAGGGCATCGAGCTGGTGAGTTCTGGGGACACTGGGGTGGCAGCGGGGTGGGTGACACTGGGACACATCCCACAGGGTCTGAGGGAGGGCTTCCCACCTGCCCCCCGTGCAGCTGCAGCTCCAGAACACTCCGGAAATGGTGGGATCCAGCGTGCTGGCTCCTCTCCTGGCCTCTCTGCTCCCGCTGCTCCTCTGGGATCAGCATGCTGGAATGCTTGCTGGAGGAGCCAGGGATGCAGCCTCAGTGTCAGTAGTCCCGTCAAGCCTTTCCCGATGCCTTGCTGAGGGATCCACTCCCCTTGGAGCAGGGGGAATCCCAAGGAGCTGCTGGGGCCTGGAATCCTCCCAGCACTCCAGACCTGGTCACTGGCTGTCATGAGTCCTTTGGGATCAGCTCAGTGCTGGGTCAGTCCCAGAATGTGGCACACCCAGTTGGATGTGGCACTTCATGGGATGCTCCAAACCAGCTCAAACTGATCCAGGAGAGTGGGATTGTTCTCGGTTGCTGCATTAGAGTGGAAGCTCTTCCCAAATCCCACCCTGTGCCCCGGTGCCCTGAGCACCCCGAGGGAGAGGAGCTGGAGCTCTGCTGCCAGCACAGGGGGTGGGCTGGGACAGAACCCAAGCTGAACCCCCTGGAACCTGCTCTGCTCCCCGCTCAGTTCGTGGAATCGTTTAAGTTGGAAAAGCCCTCTGAGCCCATGGAGTCCAACCATCCCCAGCACTGCCAAGGCCACCACTGACCATGTCCCCAAGTGCCACATCCACACAACTATGAAATCCCTCCAGGAATGGGGTCACTCCACCCTACCCTGGGCAGCTGTGCCAGGGCTGGACAAGCCTTTAGAAGGGATATTGGGAAGGAATTCTTCCCTGTGGGGTGGGCAGGCCCTGGCACAGGTTGGGCAGAGAAGCTGTGGCTGCCCCTGGATCCCTGGGAGTGTCCATGGGCAGGGTGGACAGGCTTGGAGCACCCTGGGCTATGGGAGGTGTCCCTGCCCGTGGCAGGGATTGGAATGGGATGGGCTTTAAGGTCCCGAACCATTCCATGATGGTGTGACATCTCCATCCTTGTGTGTGCTGGTGCTGGAGAGCTTCCCTGGGAGCTTCCATGTGTCCCGTGCCCTCCAGAGCTCTCAGATCAGGCTCTAACCCAGTCCCACAGGGCTCCTCAGGCTCTGGCACAGGAATGCTGCCCGTGAGTTCCTCCTGCCCATCCAGGAGCCGCTGGCTTATGGAGCAGAGGGCGTCGGATCTGGACACGTGTCCGATCCCCATCCTCATCCCTCTGGCCCATCCTGGGCACTTGGCTTGGGCAGTCACCACCACAGCAACTGGCTGCTCTTCCCATTGGCACTGGGATTGGCAGCGTCCGGCTCTTCCCATCTCGTGTTCCTGTGCTGCTCTCTGCGAGGCAGAAATACACAGCATTTTTCTGGCTTGAGCTTCCTGGTGTCTGCAGGGACTTGGGAACTGTCCCAAACAGGAGGAAAGCTGCTTTTTTCCCAAGGGTCGAACCGTCCAGCAAAAAAATCCCTGGAATTTAAACAATTGGAGCCCTGTCCTGCTGGGAGCCAAGGGTGGCTCCAGGGCTTCCCACAAGCTCTCCGAGGTGTCCCGGGGGAACAGCTGAGCTGAAGGCAGCTCCCGAAAATCCCAGGGAGCCTATCCTGGGGGACTGGGTGGGACGTGACCTTGCGGTCACGGCTGGTTCTTTCTAACAGCTTTTTTGGGCAAAAAGGGTTTCTGGGGCGTGCAGGGAGGTGGGATTTGCAGCTCCCGGCCCTGCGCGGCGTCCGACAGCAATTCCAAACAGAAATATCTCATTTTAATGGATCTGAGTTCCTCTGGGGACAGGCACAGGATGTGGACATGTCCCTGTTGCAGCTCCTCCCCCCCTGCCCAGAGCTCTCTCCTCGGGAGCTGCCTGGCGTGGGCATTCCCAGGGGAGCAGCAGGAATACTGAGGGATCCTGGTGGTGGTGACTGAGCGGCCCCAGGCCACGGATGTGCAGTGGGAATGGAGATTCCTGTAAATCCAGGGCTCTGTGTGCTCCACTGGGGGGCACGGCCATTTCCCCTCTCCCTTTCGGATCCTTCCCATGGCACTGGGCCTCATGTCCTTCCATGCCATGATCCCACAGGTCTACATGGCACAGCCAGGATTTTCCCTGTCCTAGGCCTGCTCTGGGATGGTTTTGGCACCCACTGGGTATGTCCAGGCCTCCAGACCTGCCCTCCTCTGGCAGCACAGCTAAGCCAGCATTCCAGGACATCCAGCAGCTTCCACTGCCTAAGGGGGCTCCAGGAGAGCTGGGAGAGGGACCTTGGACAAAGGCCTGGAGTGACTGTGACTGGAAGTGTTCCAGGCTGAGTTGGATGGGGCTTGGAGCAACCTGGGCTAGTGGAAGGTGTCCACATGGAATGGGGTGGGTTTTGAGGTGTGGATGTGACTCAGTCTGTTGGACTCCGTGAACTTCCCTGTTAGTTGTGTGCCGTATTTTTCACTGGAAAGCTGGAAAATACCCCAGGTTTTGGGAGATTATTGTGGGGGAGAGGAGACAGGGAAGTAGTGGAATCCCCATCCCTGGGGGGATTTAAAGCTGTGTGGATGTGGCACTTGGGGACATGGGTCACTGGTGGCCTTGTGGGGGACTCGTTGGGGTCAGAGGTCTTTTCCAGTCTGTACAATTCCATGACCCTGTTCTGTCCATGGAGACCTTCACATCACTGTGGGGGCTGTGGCTTTGCCTTCCTACCTGTGACCCCTTCAGTGTGGCCAAACACCAGGTGTGACCTGACCCAGGGTGTCCCCTGCTGGTGTTTGAAGTGACCCCCCCTCTCAGCAGGTGATATTTTTAGGAAGCTGACTCTGTATCCCACGCCTTGGTGTTCCCTGCTAGAGGAGCTGTCCAGGGCATCTGGAATTCTGTTACCAGGCCTCTGGATGAGCACACTTGACCCCCAACATCTGGCTTGTGCTGTCTCCGCAGGGGAGATGTGGTGCCTCAGTCATGGAGTACATCCCTCTGCTCTGGGATTCAGCAGCTGGGAATGCTGGGTGGGACCCAGGACAAGGGGGAATGGTTTTAAACTGAAAGGGGGGAGTCTAGATGGGAAAAGAGGGGAGATTTAGATGGAATATTGTGAAGGGATTCCTGGCTGCCCCTGGATCCCTGGAAGTGGCCAAGGCCGGGCTGGGCTAGTGGAGGGTGTCCCTGCCTATGACAGGAGGTGGAACAGGATGGGCTTTAAGGTCCATTCCCCCCCCAAACCATCCTGGGACTCTGACCTGTGACCCAGCAGGAAATTCCTGAGGGGCAGCAGCTCCGTGTACTTTGGGCTCCTCATTCCTGCTATGCCCAGGAGGTGTCTGTGCCCAGCTGGGAGCTGTGGGGCTGTGGTGGAGCCCAGTGAGGGGGGAGCTGCCGTGGGGGGACAGTGACACCCTGTGCTCGCCCCGGCGGCTGCCGAGCCAAACCTCCCTGTGACATGAGGCACCAGGATGGAGAGCTCCCGGTCACTGGCTTACAGGGACACACCTGGCACAGTCTGGGAAGCAGCTTCCTGAGTGCTTCTGCCTCACCTCCCATCCCGGGGAGATCGGAGCTCCTGCCCCGTGGCCAACGTCCAGCTCTTACCAGGGAGGAGAGGAGGGTCTGTGGGCACCGTGAGCACAGGGAGGGGTGAACAGCTGGAAAACTCGGATTCCTGAGGGTTTGGGCTGGAGCAGCGATTCCGGCACGTGTTGGGCCCCGTGGCCGCTCTGACCCTGCTGCCACCTCCTTCTTATCCTTGGGTTTGCTCAAGTCCCCTTGTCCTCAGCGTGGCTCCGGAAGCAGCCGAGCTGTCCCGTGCCCAGGGAGGCCCCAGCAGTGCCAGGAATTTTCCACAGCTCCTCACGGGCTGAAGAAATAAAGGAAAAACCCCTTGAGACGTGGAAACCCAGAAGAGTCCCTGGGCCAGGGGCTGGAATTACCCCCAGCCCTGGGAGGGGGTTTGGGAAGTCCCAGTGGCAGGTCCCGCCAGGCTGGGAGGTGTTGGCAGGGCAGCAATGGCACAGCTGGAACTGGTGTGTGCCCAGGGGAGCAGTGCCACCTCCCAGAGCCAGCCCAGTGCCTGTCTGTGCCCAGGGGAGCAGTGCCACCTCCCAGAGCCACCCCAGTGCCTGTCTGTGCCCAGGGGAGCAGTGCCACCTCCCAGAGCCAGCCCAGTGCCTGTGTCCTGTGTATTTCCAGCAGCATAGGATCACCTTTCCTTTCCTTCCTGGAGTCTGTGTGGTGCTGGCATGAGCTGCCTGGCACCATGGAGGGCTTGTGGTTGTGCAGAGCCTGGGGGTCTCAGCACTGTGGGGCTGTGCAGAGGTTGGGGTGCCATGGTGGGCTATAGGGCTGTGGAGAGTTTGGGGTGCTGTGGGGGCTCTGGGGCTGTGCAGACCCCAGAGAGCTGGGAGGCCTCAGGGCCAACAGCCCCTTGCCCAGCCCAGCCCCTTACAACCCCCAAGCTGGGGGCTCTTGTGGAACTCTGAGGGGTGCAGGGTGCCCATCCTGGCTGGGCTGTCCCATCACCCTTTCTCCCTGCCTGGGTTCCTCCAAGCAGCTCCTGCTGTCCCTGCAGGGAGGAGGGGATGGCTCTGGCCCTGCTTCCCCACTGGGAGGGGGTTTGGGCAGTCCCAGGAGCCAGACCAGGGTGCTGGCAGGTCCCTGAGGTGCAGCGAATGAGGGGAGGGGGTGCTCTGCCCAGTGCTCTCCCCGTTCCTGGATGCTGGAGCTGCCCTTCCCTACATGCTCCATGGGTGATGCGGTGCCACACCGAGCTCCCGGTTCCTGGGATCCGGGTCTGGTGGGGTTGGGCTTTGCTCTCACACCACCCAGGGATGCGGGGGGTGAGGGGCAGTGGTTGGCAGCCCCTCTGACCCCCTGCCTGCCCTCCCACAGTTCTGCCAGCCCAGCGGTTGGCAGCTTTTCCCAGAGAGGAATCCCCCCACCTTCTTCGTGGCCGTGCTGACCGACATCAACTCGGAGCGGCACTACTGCGCCTGCTTCACCTTCTGGGAGGCCGTGGAGAGCCCACAGGTATGGGGGGCACTGGAGTGGGGGGCAGCAGGGCTGGGGGGGACATCTGGCTGCCTGTGGCTCTGGCCAGTGGTTCCTGCCTTCCCTGAGCCAGGGGAATCCATGGCTGGGTGGGAGGGGGGATCAGCAGCAGAGAAGCAGTGGTTCCTGCTTTCCCTGTTCCTCAGGAACCCAGGCCCTGGCACTGGGCTCTTAGGAGAGGGAAGAGCATCGTTTAATCCCAAGCCTTGGCTGGTGTGTGTCTCCCCAGCCCCAGAGCCACCCCAGGAATGGTGAGGGCGAGGAGGAGGAGGTGGAGCCCTCGTCTCCCGTTCAACCTGCCCAGCTCTTTGCTCCCAAGAGCCTGGTGCTGGTGTCCCGGCTGGACCACGCCGAGGTGTTCAGGGTGAGTCCAGGACGGGGGAGCCGGGACCCTGCCTGCAGGGAGGGGAGAGCAATGCTGGGAGAGGGTTCCTGGCCCTTGGAGTCACTGCTGGGAGCAGGGGCTGCAGGCACACCCTGGCACAGCACCCCTGGGAGCACAGCCCATTCCCATCCTGCCCTCTGCATCCGGAGCCAGGCCCGGACCCAGCGGGGTAATGGGGACAGGGAGGGACAGCCTGTTCCTGCAGAGTGTAGGGCTCTGCCAGCTGTGTTTGTGTAAAGGTGCTGCATTGTGTGCCTGGGAAGGGCTTGGGAGGGCTTGGGCTGGGAGCTGGACTGTATCCATGGGGATGAGGCTGGGAGAGCTGGGGGGGCTCCCCTGGAGAAGGGAAGGCTCCAGGGACACCTGAGAGCCCCTGGCAGAGCCTGAAGGGGCTCCAGGAGAGCTGGGGAGGGACTGGGGACAAGGCCTGGAGGGACAGCACACAGGGAATGGCTTCCCAGTGCCAGAGGGCAGGGCTGGGGGGGATACTGGGAAGGAATTGGTGGCTGGGAGGGGGGAGAGGGTCTGGAATGGATTTCCCAGAGAAGCTGTGGCTGCCCCTGGATCCCTGGGAGTGTCCAAGGGCAGGTTGGACGGGGTTTGGAGCAACCTGGGCTATGGGAGGTGTTCTTGGCCTTCCCTGGAGCAGGAATTCCCTGAAATATGGGAGCTGTGTGTTTTATCAAGCCTGGCAGGGCAGAGCAGAGTCTTGCTGGGCAAAAACCCTTTGTGCTTGGGGTGACTCCAGAGGACATCGGTCCCCTCACTTGTTCCCAAAGACAGACATGTCCTGCTGGCTTCTCCCTGTGACCTCGAGGACATGGCTCCCAGCTCATTATTCCAGCATGAGGAGGTGTCTCTTGCTCTTCCCTCATTATTCCAGCCTGGCCTCTACTCTCCATAGCCCAATATTTGTGTTTTCTGCTTTCCTTGCTTCCATGGAGAGAGGTTTGAAAACAACACCCAGAGGGTGCCTGGAAGACAAAGTCCTCAAATTCCTCATTCCCCCACGTACCACAGTTTGTGCTGGGGGCTGCCCCATGCTGGTGCCCACAAACTCCCTCTGTTTGCAGCTGGTGTTGCTTCCCAAATGGAATAGGCTGGTTTTTTTGGAAGGGACCTACAAACCACCCCCCAGGGCTGACCAGAGTCAAAGCGTGTTATCAAGGGCATTGCCCAAATTTTGGTTGCCTTGGCCAGCCCTTACTGGGAAAGGGGTCCCCTTCCCATCACTTTCTTGGGATATTTGTGGTCCTGGGAGTGCTGTGGGGCTGGACAGTCCAGCTGTTCCCAGTCAGCTCTGCTCATGGAGCTTTGGGCAGTGCCTGCGTGCTGCTCCTGCTCCGACGGGGTCGGTGTGGGGATGGGGATCTGCTGCTGGCTGGAAGCAAACAAAGCATTAGGACAAATATGCCATCCCTGTGGATGTGGAGGAGGAAGAGCTGGAGCACTGCACCCGGGAGCTGGCATTGCCAGGGGGTGTTTCTGGCCAGGGACAAGCCCTGAAAACCCCTCCAGGGGCTGGAGGGTCTCCCCAGCTCCCAGCTCTGCTCACCCGTGCCCTGCTCCCCTCTCCAGAACAGCCTGGGTTTGATCTACACCATCTACGTGGACGGGCTGAGTGTGTCCCTGGAGAATGTCATTGGGAACCTCCTGACGTGCACCATCCCCATCACAGGGGGAGCACAGGTGGGTGTCCTGCCCCTCCCCTCTCCCTGCTCTTCCCTGTCCCTGCCCCTTCCCTCTCTCTCTCCGTGCTCTGCCCTCTCAGCAGCTCTGACAGAGCCGGGCCGGGGGTCCTGCCCAGCTGGGCTCTGGGTTTGCTGTGCTGGGTGAGCTGGGTGGGACCTGTGGGCAGGTCTGGCTCCGGGCCCTGCTGCCTTCCCGAGTGCTCTGGAGCAGCACAGACACCAAAATTCCGTGACGTGGAGCCACTCAGCTGCTCAGCCAAGAAGATCCTGCTGCTTTGCTCTGCTGCACTTCCACATCCCGGCAGTGTGGCCCCAGCTCCCTTGGGAGGGGGCACTGGGGGCTCCACCACCGGCTGACGTGGGTGCTGGTCCCTCTGTGCAAACAGATTCCATGGTCCGTGGTCACCCCTGCTCTCCTGGCTCCACACTCAGCCCTGTCCCTTGGCCCCCAGAGCGGCTCCAGGGCCGAGTGGTCACGGGCCATCTGTGGGAGCAGGGCTGGGGCAGCTGCAGGGACACGGGCCAGGGAGGGCCAGCGATGCCAGACGGGCAGCCTGGAGCTCTCCTTGGAGCACTGGCCTGTGCCCGTGCCTGTTCCTGTGCCCACGCCTGGTCCTGGTCCTGTGCCTGTGCCTGGAGCTGTGGCCATCACACCCCCTGCTCTCCCCTCAGAGCCATGTGTCCCTCCAGCCTCCTCCTGCTCCAGGCAGCCCAGCTGGGCTCAGCAGATGGGGCAGGGAGGGTCAGGAAAAGCTGCCTTGGGGGTGGCACAGAGGGAGAGCCCAGCTGGACCCTCTGGCAGGAGGCTGGGGACAGCAGCATAGTGCCCTGGGGCTCTCCTGCCGTGGTGACACCTGGAATGTCACCATGGATGTGTGCTTGTCTCCCCCTTCAGCTGAGCTCCTCTTCCCCCAGCACAAAGTGCCATTAATTATCCCACATCCAGGCTGACCCAAGTGGGGGAGTCTTGGCAAAGCACATGGGGACACTGGGACAACACCACGGGGGCACTGGGGCAAGAACACAGGGGTACTGGGGCAGCACCACAGGGCACCAGGACAACACTGCGGGGCACTGGGGCAGCACCAGGGCAACACCACAGGGCAGTGGGGCAGCACCATGTACCCCTGGGACACCATGGATCCTTGGGACAGCACCACAGGGCACTGGGGCAGCATTGCAGACCCCCAGTGCCTCCAGACAGGCATTTCCTCCCCTCTGTGCCCATGACCCCCAGCGGGGTCTGCTCCCTGCCCCTGTATCCAAGCAGGGTTTTGGGCAGGAGCCACTGGAACTGCTGCAGGTTTGGGGCTCCCTCTGACAACCTGGAGCAAAGCAGATCCCAGGAGAGCCTGACAGTGTTCCTGGTGGCTGCAGGAGGGGGATAGAGCCAGGCCTATCTGAGCCCTCTGGAGAGGAGAACGAGGTGTTTCCCACTGCCAGGGCACCAGGGCTGTGCCAGGCACTCCGGCTTTGCAATCCATTCCCATGGGATCTGCCCGGATCCGGTTCCTCCCTGGCGGGACAAGGAGGACTGGCTGGAGCAGGGCGGCTTCTGCTGCCTCTGTGGCTCACTGGGTCTGGCTCAGATCCATCCCCCCAGCTGGGGCAGGATCACTCTGTGCTGTGGGAACTGTGTCACAGGGGGGACAGTTTGGTGGCACTTCCCTTCCCTTCCTGTGCTTTACCTGTTCTCCTGCCGTGCCCAGGGCTCTTCCCCAGTGCTGTAGCTGTTGCTTTCACTCCATGTCTGTCTGTGTGTGTGTGTGTTTGTGGGCTCCTCTCTGAGTGCTGTCCCTGCTCGTGGCTGGCTCTGCCCGTGTCTGTGTCCCCACTGTCCCCCTGTCCCACTGTCCGTGTGTCCTAACTGACTGTGCTCTCTGTCTGTCCCACCTCAGCCTGACGCGGACGACGAAGCAGCGGTACGAACTCCTTTTCTTTCCCACATTTCTTTCCCCCGCATTTCTTTCCCACCTTCGGGTCTGTCCCCTCGTTAACAGCCTCTCTGTTAATTGCTCTGAGCGTGGCCCACCCAGACCCAGGTCCTGGTGGTCTCAGGGCGTGCTGTGTCCGTGTGTGTCCCGGGGAGTGTCCCTGGGCGCTGGGAAGGGGCTGCATTCTGGGCTGGCCCATCGAGCTCTCTGTTGTGTGTTCTCCTGGGGGTTGTGAAAGCTGGGCTGGAGGAGCAGGTCCGGGGTCTGGCTGTGTCCAGCACTGGCTTGTGGGGCTGTTCCTGGCGGGAGCTGGGAGCTCTTGTGGCTGCAGGGAGGTGGCTCTGTGGTGAAACCTGCGATTGCAGGAGTGTGTTCCCTGGAGAGGTGTGGAAAGAGGAGGAAGGGGGCCAGAGCTCTGCTCCTGCCCCAGCCCCTGCAGCCTGGAGGGAGCCTGGGGACCTGTAAGTGTCGCTGTGCCACTGGGAATGGGCTGCAGTCTGGGAATAGTGATAGTGGGGAAGAAGCAATGAGCCTGTGCCCAGTGTGTCTGTGTCTTCACTGGAGCCAGCAGGGCCTGCTCCCACTGCCGGGCCAGCACTGGCTCCCCCCAGAGAGGCTCCTTGGCACAGCAGAGCTGGGTGGGCAGGGCAGGGCAGCTCCTCCCCTTGGGTCCAAGGGCCTGGAGAGCCCTCCTGGCCTGGGGAGCCATCGTGTCCCATGTCTCTGTGTGGATTGGGATCATTGGGATGTTCTTGGTGCTGGCTGGGATTGTTGCAGCAGGTCCCCTTCCTCCCCTGAGCCTGTGGACCCCACCAAGCACTCAGTGGCTGCTGTGGCAGCATCCTTTTCCTTCTTTCCTCTCCTTCTTTCCTCTTCCTTCTTCCCTCTTCCCACAGCAGCCATGCTCCAGCTGTGCTGGGTACAGGGGCTGTGCCAGTGACACGGTCACCCTGTCCCCTGCACAGGGGGCTTTGGCTGCCCCTGCCTTGTCCTTGTCCCTTGTTGAGACGATCCCAGTGACGGGGTGTGTGTTCCCTTGCAGAGGACGATCTCCCTGGGAGCAGGAGACAGGCAGGTGATCCAGACTCCCATCAATGACTCGCTCCCTGTCAGCAGCTGCAGCGTGGCCCTGCTCTTCCGACAGCTTGGTGAGATTTGTCCCCGCACTGCTGTGGCTCCAGAGCCTCCCCAGAGCCTTTTCCAGAAAGGTGGGATACCGGGCAGAAGTCACGAGGAGCAGCCTGGGTGCAGGAGGAGAGCCCGGAGCTGGTGCTGGCCTTGTGCCTCCCAGTAAAGGACACTGGGAGCAGTGGGAGCATCTCAGGGAAGAGGGGCTTCCCTGGGTGACCCTGGAATGGCTCTCTGGGGGATGCTGGCATGGGGAGGAGGCTTCAGCCTGGGGGTCTCTGGAGGGGTGCAAGAGGGGTCCCCCTCTTTCTGAGCACCCTGCTCTCCCCTGCCCAGGCATCACCAACGTGCTGTTCCTGTTCTGCGCGGCGCTGACCGAGCACAAGATCCTGTTCCTCTCCAGCAGTTACCAGAGGCTGACGGACGCCTGCCGGGCTCTGCTTGCTCTCATGTTCCCCCTCAAGTACAGGTGAGGGGTCCCAGAGCCCCCCGACCCTCCACCCTGTGCCAGCTCTCCTGCCCCCGCTGCCTCAGGCCCTCCCTGCATCCCAGTGTCATTCCCTGTCTGGTGAATCCCCCAGCCCGGCCTCCCTCCTCTCCCAGCAAAGATGGGCTGAGCTGGGAAATGTTCTCTCCTGCTTGGTGAGCAGTGACAGGACCCAGGGAACAGCTGGGGCTGTGCCAGTGGGAATTCAGGCTGGATATCAGGGAAAGGGTCTTCCCCCAGAGGGTGGTGGGCACTGAACAGGCTCCCCAGGGCCGTGGGCACAGAGCTCCAGGAGCGTTTGGACAACGCTCTCAGGGACAGGGTGGGACTGTTGGGGTGTCTGTGCAGGGCCAGGTGTTGGACTGGGTGATCCCTGTGGAGTCCCTTCCAGCCCAGGAGATTCCATGATTCCATAAGCAGGAGTGGGGTGTTCCCAGCAGTGTCTGTAGCTCCAGGAGCTGCTGCCGTGCTCTATTCCTGGCTGGGGCAGCTCTTGGCAGAGAGAAGCAATCCCATCTGTGGTTGGGATGTGATCCAGGAGTGTTAAATCATCCCAGGGTGCTTGTGGGAGAGGCCAGAGGTGCTTCCATCTCCAGAATCCATCCCCTTTCCCTTCTCTCATTGAGATCATATAATAGGATCATGGAATCATGGAGTCCCAGGATGGTTTGGGTGGGAAGGGATTTTAGAGCCCATCTGGCCCCCCCCCCTGCCATGGGCAGGGACACCTCCCACTAGCCCAAGTTGCTCTGAGCCCAGTCCAGCCTGGCCTGGGACACTCCCAGGGATCCAGGGGCAGCCACAGCTTCTCTGGGAAGCATCCACGAGCCTTTGGGAGCCGTGGGGCTGGTGCTGCCCGAGGGGCTGGCAGTGCCTGGGCACATCCAGCTCCAGAGCCGGGATGGTGGGTGGTGCTGAGGGTTTGGATGCAGAGCAGGGCTTGGGGTTGCACTGGGTCTCTCTCTGCTTGCAGCTTCACCTACGTGCCCATCCTGCCCGCCCAGCTCCTGGAGGTGCTGAGCACCCCCACCCCCTTCATCATCGGGGTCCACTCCATCTTCCAGTCGGAGACACAGGAGCTGGTGAGACACCCTGTTCCCTGTGCCAGGGAGGTCTGGGAGGGAGCAGGGTGGGCTGGCAGCAGGTTGGGATGGTGTTGGGCATCGTCCTCAGGGTGCCCAGGGCCACACGCTCCACGTGCTCAGCCCAGGATGCATCCAGGTGTCCTGCCTGAGCCCAATGGGAATGGCCGGGCCACATGGGGATGGCTGGCTCCAGCAGGACCTGTGGGATTGGGAAGCCAGGCCCCATCCCACAGTGTCCTGCCCTTCCAGCTGGATGTTGTGATCGCGGATCTGGATGGTGGGACCGTGAACGTTCCCGAGTGTGTTCACATCTCCCTGCTCCCTGAGCCCCTGCTCCAGCAGACCCGGGAGGCCCTTTCCATGGTAAGTGCTGCAGCATTCCCTCCATCCCTGGGCTGCCAAAACCCTGGGAATGACACGTGTCCAAGGAGCTGGGAATGGAGCCAGGGCTCCTCTGAGAGCATGGTCCATACCTTGGGGTCCTCCTGATTGTGCCACAGGGGCCATTCCCAGTCCAGTGGCCTCTGGACAACACCTTGGAAAAGACACACATGTCCATGGGAGCTGGGAACAGAGAGTCAGGGATTCCTCTAAGAGCAGGGTCCATACCTTGGGGTCCTCTTGACCGTGTCACAGGGACTGTTCCTGCTCCAATGGCCTGTGATGCACAGCAGTGCTGGGGAGGGGGGCTTCCTCTGCCAAAGGTTTCTGGGAATGGGATGGCTGGCTCCCAGCCCGTGGGCAGGAAGCAGCTGCAGCCCTGCAGCTCTTTTGGCTGCTCCTGTGTTCCCAATGCACAGGCCCTGCTGGAGCATGCCCAGGGCACCGTGCCCAGCAAACACCACAGCTCCAGGGGCACTGTGGAGGTGAAGGTCTCCCTGGCCTTCCTGGGGTCCCCACTCTGCCAGCAGAACTTCCCAAGGAAGCTTCCCAAGGAAGCTTGCTGATCCCCGGTGGTTTGTCTCCTATCCCTTCAGTCTGTTTCCAAGGGGGACTGTGTGGTCTCTGGGGAGCACTCCTTGGCTTTTCCAGCTGGGAAGGTAGGGATGGCCCTGGGGCAGGGCCTGAGCTGTGTGTGTTCCCTGCCCAGGTCCTGGACCCGGAGCTGGAGGTGGCTGATCTGGCCTTCCTCCCTTCCACCATTACCGCCTCTTCCCTCAAGATGCAGGTGAGTGGGGTGGGGACCCCTCGGTGGGGAGGCCCTTCCCGATGGACACTGCACTTCCTGGGTGCCATTCCAGGCCTGTCTCCATCTCAGTGCCACTGGCACTGCCTGGTCACCGAGCCATGGTTGGAGCTCACAGTGCCCATGGGCTCACGGAGTGCTGGAGGCAGACAGGGAATGTTGGGGCCCTTCAGCAAACCCTGGGCTGTGAGAGCTCCCNGCATCGGGGGTGGGTGGGAGGCAGAGCAGTCAGTCCAGGCTGCTGTGCCCCGTTCTCCCGGGAATCCCTGCCAAGTTTCCTGCCCGTGACTGTGCCGTGACCAGAGCGTGCTTCCCCCTTCCCAGGACAAGGAGATCCGTGCCGTGTTCCTGCGCCTGTTTGCACAGCTGCTGCAGGGCTATCGCTGGTGCCTGCACATCATCCGCATCCACCCCGAGCCCGTCATCCGCTTCCACAAGGTGTGTGTGGTGGCTGTGCCGGGCACGGCCCGGGGGAGCGGGGCTGCCACAGCTCAATCCAGGAAACAATGCCGGGTCTCCAGCCAGAGACCTGCCCCGGCATCCCGCCTGGGCACACCTGCATCCCCTGTTTGTCCCTGAGCGTCCCAAGGTCTCCGGGATGGGGCAGCGCTTCCCTGATCGTGTCCCGGAGCGCTCGGATGCTCCGCAGCCGTGTCCCTGCTCCTGCAGCCAGAGCAGCTCCCGGGCTCAGGGAGGAGGGAGCCCAGGCCTGGAGCTGGGGGATTCTGTGAGATCTTGGCACTGCTGAATCCCCCCCTGGAATCCTGGGGGCAGTTCTGGGCCTCTCAGGCAGGAGAGACCCTGAGGGGCTGGAGCGTGTGCAGGGCAGGGAAGGGAGCTGGGGAAGGGGCTGGAGCAGCAGGAGGGGCTGAGGGAGCTGGGGGGGCTGAGCCTGGAGAAAAGGAGGCTCAGGGGGGACCTTGTGGCTCTGCAAGGCCCTGCCAGGAGGGGGGNGGATGATTTCCTCACCAAGGTGTTGGAGGGCATGGCCTTTGCTGGCTTCGTCACCGAGCGCGGGGCCCCCTATCGCTCCATTGACCTGTTCGACGAGGTGAGTGTGAGCTGGGAGCAGCTGCCCCTCCCCAGCCATCCCACCCTGCTCTCCCTGCCCTGACCAGGATCCGGGGGGCACTGGGGCCAGGCTGGGCTGTGGGAAGGGCCCCGGGGCTGCTCCTCTCAGCTGTGCCCTCGCCCCCAGCTCGTGGCGTACGAGGTGAAGCGCATGCGGGCGGAGGAGGGCAACAAGCAGAAAATCCTGCGGCACATCAAGGAGCTGGCAGAGAAACTGTACAAAAACGTGAGTCCTGGAGCCCCAGGGCAGGGCTGGGGAGGGGCTGGGAGGGGACAGGGCAGGCCAGCCGTGGGGCAGAGCCCTGGTCGCTCTGTCCTCCCTCCAGAAGCTCCTGGGTCACGGTCCTGTCCCCCCAGCACTGTCACCTGTGGTGTGTGACCAGGCCCGTGTGCCCAGTGGTGCCTGTCCTGGTGTGAGCTGCTTCCAGGAGAGGGATTCCCTGGTTTTATAGAATCATAGAATTATTGAGGCTGGGAAATCCCTCCCAGCCCGTGGAGCGAGCCCACTGTGTGCCTGATCCCTACCTAGTCACCCAGCCCAGAGCACTGGACACCTCCAGGGATGGGGTGTCCAGCACCTCCCTGGGCAGCCCCTTTCAGTGCTTGACCGCCCTTTTCATGGAGAAATTCCTGCTCATGTCCAACCTGCCCCTCCCCTGGCACAGTTTGTGGTGTCTGGTGGCACTAGGCCAGCACAGGTCACCTGCCCATGGGACCCTTGTCTGTCTGGGATGGAGCTCTGGAGCAGGGCTTGGATGTCTGTCCGTGGGGCTTGGGGAGCAGATCCTGCTGGCACTGCAGGTTCCTGGGGGGCTGCAGATTCCAGCTGGGAGCAGTGGAGGTATCTGAGGGCCGTGTCCTCACGCCTGAGAGGGAACTGTGCTTGCCGTGGCAGGAGAACCCCTACCCTGCAGTGACCATGCACAAGGTGCAGAAGCCCACGGAGGGGTGTCACCTGCGGCTCCACCAGAAGCCCTTCCCACGGCTGGACGAGGGCACCGTGCAGTGGATCATCGACCAGGCCACAGCCAAGCTCCAGACGGCTCCTCCGGCCGTGAAGGCCGAGAAGAAGTGCATGGTGCCCTCAGGACCCCCCATCGGTAGGTGTGGGCACCGGGAGAGACCCTCCCCTGTGTGCCCGAGGGTCTGTGGGAGCAGCACAGCAACACCATCCATGTTAGCTGCTGCTCCTCGGGCTGCTCGGGGCTCCCTGGGGGCTCTCAGCACCCCCGAGGGTCTCTCAGAGCCCAGACCCTGCCCAGCCAGACCAGGGGGGCACCACGTTCCCCTCCCAGGGGTGCAGGTTGTGCCCCAGCTGGGCTGACTGGATTCTCTTCCCAGCTGCCATCCTGGAGCGCAATGGCAACGCCCTGGCCAACAGCGCCCGGCGCCTGGAGGTGGTCAGGAACTGCATCTCCTACGTCTTCGAGAACAAGATGTTGGAGGCCAAAAAGGTGAGAGGGGTCCTGAGGCTGAGGGGGGGGACAGCGGGGGCTGCTCTCATCCGTGGACATGGAGATGATGTTCCCTGCCCATGTCCAGATTTCTGCTGACTGGCTTATGTTCATGGAATCATGAGGTTGGAAAAGGCCTCTGAGCCCACTGAGTCCAATCCAAGGCTACCACTGACCATGTCCCCACGTGCCATATACACATGGCTTTGAAACCCCTCCAGGGATGGGGACTCCCCCACTGCCCTGGGCAGCTGTGCCAGGGCTGGACAGCCCCTTCCAGGAGGGAATTTTCCCAATATCCAACCTGACCCTCCCCTGGCACACCTTGAGGCTGTTCCCTGTTATCCTGTCCCTTGTTCCCTGGGAGCAGAGCCTGACCCCCACATCACTATCAGAATCAAGGAGTCACTGAGGTCAGACAGTCCCTCTGGGACCATCGAGTCCAACCATTCCCCAGCACTGCCAAGGCCACCCATGACTATCCCATGACATGTCCCCCTCTCAGCACTGTTCCTCTTTGTATTCCTGGGATTTTGGCTGATGGCTGCCCACCAGCTCAGCACTACTCCTACATCTCCTGCTGCCCCTGGGGAACTCCTGGTGCCCTCCCTCTCCTTGCCAAGCCAGACATGGGATTTTGCTCCCGTTTGCCTGGGGTGTGCCCACAGAGCAGCTCCTCACTCTGTGCTGTGGGGCAGAGCTGCCCTGGCCCCCGTGCCATGCCGTGCCCTCCCGCCCCCCAGCTGTTCCCGGCCGTGCTGCGTGCCATGAAGGGCCGTGCCGCGCGGCACTGCCTGACCCAGGAGCTGAACCTGCACGTGCAGCAGAACCGGGCCGTGCTGGACCACCAGCAGTTCGACTTCGTCATCCGCATGATGAACTGCTGCCTCCAGGTGGGACAGGGCTGGCAGGGGCTGCCGCCTCCTCGTGGGGCCAGGGCTGGGCATGGGAGAGGGGCCCCTGTCTCGGATGCCCTCGTCACCTCCGCTCCCTCCCCCAGGACTGCACGGCCATGGACGAGCACGGCATCGCTGCCGCGCTCCTGCCGCTGGTCACCGCCTTCTGCCGGGTGAGTCTGCACAGGGCCCCGGCCACGGGAGCCTCGGGATCCCTGGAGGTGGCAGAGGCTGCGGGTGGAAGGACAGGGAGCCCCTTTGGGCTTCTCGGAGCACAGCTCCTGCCCAGAACCTTCCAGGTTCCCTCACAGGCTCCCAGGATGGCTGGAATACCTGTGGGAAGGGCGTTGCTCTGGATTGCCAGCTTGATCTGTCAGGATGGGCTGGGATGAGGTTCTACCTCCCATAAACCAGTGGCACTATGGGCAGTGGGTGGGCGCTGGGCAAGAGAAGAGTTTTCAAGGAATCCTGGCGGAGCTCTGGTGCAGCTGTTCCTCCTGCCTGTCCAAGAGCCTGGGGCGGTCCCAGCCGGTGGCTAGAGCAGGGATTCCCTGGGAACAGAGCTTGGCACAAGGCCGTGTTTGTATGGACCTTCTCCACCTTCCCCTTGCGCAGAAACTGAGCCCTGGAATCACGCAGTTCGCCTACAGCTGCGTGCAGGAGCACGTGGTGTGGACCAACATCCAGTTCTGGGAGGCCATGTTCTACTGCGACGTGCAGAACCACATCCGGGCCCTGTACCTGGACAGCAACGAGGAGAACCACACGGAGCAGGTGAGGGCACCGTGGCGGTGTCTGGGGATGGTGGGCAGCTCTTCCCAGACAGGTGCATGCTGATCACGGGATCACGGAATGGAAGGGTGGGAAGGGAACTTTGGCGCCACCCAGTCCCACTCCCTGCCATGGGCAGGGACACCTCCCGCTATCCCAGTTTGCTCCAATCCCTGTCCAACCTAGCTCTGGACACTTCCAGGGATCCAGGGACAGCTTCTCTGGGCAACCTGTGCCAGTTGCCTGTTCCGGGGGGCCTGTTCAGTTGAGGATGAGGGACCTCACCTCGGTTCTGGGAGATTCCTGTGGGAGCAGCGGGGTGACAGTGGGTGGATCGGTCCAGGCAGCCCAACAGGCATCTCCTTCCACCCCCTCCAGGAGAGCACGGAGGAGCCCCAGGAACCCAAGTCTGCCCTGGAGATCGCGTCGGAGCAGCTGCGGCTCTGGCCCACCATGAGCCGGGAGAAGCAGCAGGAGCTGATCCAGAAGGAGGAGAGCACCGTGTTCAGCCAGGCCATCCACTACGCCAACCGCATGAGCTACCTGCTCCTGCCCCTGGACACCAGCAAGAACCGGCTGCTCCGCAGCTCCGGGCTCGGCGACGTCGAGAGCGTCAGCAACAGCTTCGTCACCAACAGGTGGGGGACACTGGGAGACGCTGGGAGACACTGGGGGACACCAGGGATGGGGATGGGAGACCCCCCGGCATCCCTGTCAGTCACTGCCATCAGGGCATGGGAGATGTCCCTGCTCGGTGCAAGGGGGTTGGACCAGATGGACTTCGAAGGTCCCTTCCAATCCCATGCTGGGATTACAGGGTTCTGTCAGGATTGGGGCAGGTTGTGGTGCCTGGGGGGTTTTTCTGGGAGTGGGAGCTCTCCTGAGTTCCTGTCAGGAGTGGGAGCTCTCCTGGATTCCTGTCAGGAGTGAGAGCTGTCCTGGGTTCCTGTCAGGATTGGGAGCTGTCCTGGGTTCCTGTCAAGAGTGAGAGCTGTCCTGGGTTCCTGTCAGTATTGGGAACTCTCCTGGATTCCTGTCAGGAGTGGGAGCTGTCCTGGGTTCCTGTCAGGATTGGGAACTCTCCTGGGTTCCTGTCAAGAGTGAGAGCTGTCCTGGGTTCCTGTCAGGATTGGGAGCTCTCCTGGGTTCCTGTCAGGAGTGGGAGCTGTCCTGGGTTCTTGTCAGGAGTGGGAGCTCTCCTGGAGCTCTCCTGCATTCCTGTGAGGAGTGGGATCTCTTCTGGGGTCACACCAGGAGTGGGCCGTCCCTGGGGCTGTTCCCGGGCCGGGCTGCAGCCGAGCAGGGCTGTTCCAGGTCAGCCCTCCCCTGCTCCCTCCGGCAGCATCGCTGGGAGCGTGGCCGAGAGCTACGACACCGAGAGCGGCTTCGAGGACGCCGAGAGCTCCGACGTGGCCAATTACGTGGTGAGGTTCATCAACCGCTTCGTGGACAAGGTGTGCACCGAGAGCGGCGTCACCAACGAGCACCTCAAGGGGCTGCACGTCATGATCCCAGGTGGGGACCCTCGGGGGGGGCACGGGGAGCAGGGTGGGCGCAGGGTGGGTGGGGCAGGGTCTGCTGCAGCCTCACCCCTGTGTGTGTCACAGACATCGTGCAGATGCACATCGAGACCCTGGATGCTGTGCACAGGGAGAGCAAGAGGCTTCCTCCCATCCAGAAGGTATGGGGGTCCCACTGGGATGGGGCTGGAGCCTTGGGGGGCTGTGGCGGCCCCTCCTGTGATCCCCACAGGACTGAACTCCTCATTGTTCCCCCCAGCCAAAGCTGCTGCGCCCCAACCTGCTGGTGGGGGAGGAGTGTGTGATGGAGGGGCTCCGTGTGTGCCTCATGCCCGACGGGAGGGAGGAGGCAGCGGGGGGCAGCGTTGGGGGGCCCCCCCTGCTCCCCGCAGAAGGAGCCATTTTCCTCACCACGTACCGGATCATCTTCAAGGGAACCCCCACGGACCCGCTGGGTGAGGGGCTGGGGCACCACGGCCTTGGGGGCAGGGGTATTCCTGGGGAGCACCGGGATGGTTGGGGATCCCTAGGGAGCAGTAGGATGGTTGGGGACCCCTGGGCAACAGGGGGATGGTTGGGAATCCCTGGGAAGTGGGGGAATAGTTGGGGATTCCCGGGGAGCAGCAGGATTGTTGGGGATCCCTGGGGAGCAGGGGAATGGTTGGGTATTCCCTGGGGAGCAGGAGGATGGTTGGGGATCCCCGGGGAGCAACAGGATGGTTAGGGATCCCTGGGGAACAGGGGGATGGTTGGGGATTCCTGGGGAGCAACAGGATGGTTGGGGATTCCCTGGGGAACAGGGGGATGGTTGGGGATTCCCGGGGAGCAACAGGATGGTTGGGGATCCCTGAGGAGCAGGAGGATGGTTGGGGATCCCTGGGGAGCAGGAGGATGGTTGGGGATCCCCAGGGAGCAACAGGATGGTTGGGGATCCCTGGGGAGCAGGAGGATGGTTGGAGATCCCCAGGAAGCAGGGGGATGGTTGAGGATCCTTAGGGAGGAGGAGGAGGCTGGTTGGTGATCTGAGGATGAGAAGTCTGCTTGGTGATCCCTGGGGAGCAGGTTGGGGATCCCTAAGGATGAGGGGACTGGCTGCATCCATCCTGCCTTGTTTCC
This sequence comes from Scytalopus superciliaris, assembly GCA_013400415.1. Lineage (NCBI taxonomy): Eukaryota > Metazoa > Chordata > Aves > Passeriformes > Rhinocryptidae > Scytalopus > Scytalopus superciliaris. The sequence continues at coordinate 64,487 of VXBX01009103.1, forward strand.
AGCTGCTGTGTCCCGTGGGGCTCTCTGTGGTGGGAACAGCCACCAAGGGTGGCCCATCCCTGCCCGGGGCCGAGGCAGGGATGGGCCTGACCTGTTCCATCCCTGTGCCCAGTGGGGGAGCAGGTGGTGATCCGGTCCTTCCCCATCGCCTCGCTGACCAAAGAGAAGAAGATCAGTATCCAGGGCCAGGCGGATCCGCTCCTCCAGGATGGATTGCAGCTGCGCTCGTGCACATTCCAGGTGGGACCCCGCGGCTCGGGGGGCTGTGGCTGCTCCCTGGCATCACTTTGTCTCAGCTGCTGAGTCCCACAGGGCCAGGGGTGGCACCATCCCTTGGGAAAAGGCACTGCCCAGGCTGGCATGGCTTGGGGGCAGGTCATGAGGGGACCCTCTGGAGCACTGACAGCACCTGAGGGGATGGAGCCAGAGGGCCCGTTGCAGTGGAAGGAGCAGGTTGTGCTCCATGGAATTCCAGGATGGTTAGGGTGGGAAGGGACCTTAAAGCCCGTGCCACCCCCTGCCATGGGCAGGGACACCTCCCATAGCCCAGGTTGCTCCAAGCCCCATCCAACCTGCCCTTGGACACTCCCAGGGATCCAGGGGCAGCCACAGCTTCTCTGCCCAACCTGTGCCAGGGCCTGCCCACCCTCCCAGCCACCAATTTCTTCCCAATATCCCATCTATCCCTGCCCTCCGGCACTGGGAAGCCATTTCCCCTTGTCCTGTCCCTCCAGGCCTTGTCCCCAGTCCCTCTCCAGCTCTTTGGGAGCCTCTTTAGGCCCTGGAGGAGGCTCTGAAGTCTCTCTGGATCCATTTCTTCTCCAGGGGAACCCCCCAGCTCTTCCAGCCTGGCTTTATAAAGGGACATGTTCCACCCACAGACCTGTTGGATGCAGGAACAATTTCCTGCCCGTTGGCTCAGTGTCCGTTTCCAAGTACTCCAGTGGCTGCTGGAGCACTGAGAATCCCAGAATCATTGAAGTTGGAAAAGCCCCCCCAGCCCAGGGAGCCCACCCTGTGCCCGATGCCCACCCTGTCCCCCAGCCCAGAGCACTCAGTGCCACGGCCAGCCCTGCCTTGGGCACCTCCAGGGCTGGGCACTCCAACCCTCCCTGGGCAGCCCCTTCCAACAAGGTGTGAGACATCCCCACGTGGGGCTCCAGGAGGTGGTTCTGCCAAACCTCATGCAGGTCCTGGAGGAGAGAAACACAGCAGGGAGAGATGTCACAACCTGGGTATTGCTGGGTGTTTCATGCCTTTGGGAGATGTGTGGGGGTGGAGCAATTCTGGGAGAAAGCTCCTAAACCTTCCTGCTGCTCCTGCCATGCTCAGAGCTGCCTTGCCCAAGCACTGGGACACCCTGGAGCCCCCTGAAGTCTCCAGGAGGAAAGGGAATGGATCACAGTAACCAGCAGGGAGGGACAGACAGGGCAGCCTCCCAGCCCGGCCTGTGCCCTGCTCCCAAAGGGATCCAGGCTCTGCCCTGCTCCACGGGAAGGGCTGGTGGGAGCCCCCCTGCCTGAGCCTGCTCTGTGCCACCCCCCAGCTGCTGAAGATCGCCTTCGATGAGGAGGTGGCTTCGGACAGCGCCGAGATCTTCCGGAAGCACCTGCACAAGCTGCGCTACCCCCAGCACGTGCGCGGCACCTTCGCCTTCACCGTGGGCCAGTCACCCAAGCAGGCCATGCAGCCCAAGGCCAAGGAGAAGAACCCCTCACTCAGGTACCTGTGGTGTGGGGAGAGCCACACCTGGGGGGCCCTGATCCTCTGGGACACCCCAGGGCTCACCCCCTGCCTCCTCCAGCCCACCCAGCTGAGCCCCTCGCAGGGGCCGCCCGGGGAAATGGGGCACAGGGTCCTGAGCTGGACGTGGGGCTGGAGCCCACCTTGCTCAGACCTGGCCTCACACAGGGTTTGCACTGGTTGGAGGTCAGAGGATCCTTTGGTTGGAAACTCCTGCTGAGCCCGAGTCCAACCAGCCCCAGCACTGCCAGGGCCGCCCTTGACCGTATCCCAAAGTGCCACATACACAGAGCTTTGAAATCCCTCCAGGGATGGGGACTCCCCCCCTGCCCTGGGCAGCTGCACCAGGGCCTGACCACCCTTTCCAAGAAGGAATTTTCCCCATATCCAACCTGACCCTCGCCTGGCACAGCCTGAGGCTGTTTACTCTCATCCTCTCCGTTGTTCCCTGGGAACAGAGCCCAGTTCCCCCAGAATCCTCCCCCATGTCAGGGAGTTGTAGGGTGAAGGGCTGTAGGTGTCACAGATCCCACAGTGGCCCCAGCCCTGCAGAGCATGGGTGACACTGGGACCCAGGAGTTTGCTGCAGTGGCATTCCCAGCTCTGCTGAGGAAGTGTCCCATGGGAGAGGTTCCAGTGGTCTGGGTGACTTGGAAAAGTGATCCTGCACTGTGGGGTGACTTGGGGACATGGTCCTGCAGTGCTGAGTGACTTGGGGACGTGATCCTGCAGTGCTGGGTGAATCAGGGACACAGTTCTTCGGCACTGGGTGGCTCAGGGACACAGTGCTCCTGCTCTGGATGACTTGGGGATGCAGTGCTGCAGGGCTGGGTGGCTCACCAATGCAGTCTTTCTGCTCTGGGTGGCTCAGGGACACAGTGCTCCTGCTCTGGATGACTTGGGGATGCAGTGCTGCAGGGCTGGGTGGCTCACCAATGCAGTCTTTCTGCTCTGGGTGGCTCAGGGACACAGTGCTCCTGCACTGGGTGACTTGGAGACCTGGTCCTGCAGTGCTGGGTGACTCAGGGACACACTGCTGCAGTGCTGGGTGGCTCAGGATCATTGTCCTGCAGTGCTGGGTGGCTCGGGGACGCTGTGCTGCAGTGCTGGGTGGCTCAGGATCATTGTCCTGCAGTGCTGGGTGGCTCGGGGACGCTGTGCTGCAGTGCTGGGTGGCTCAGGATCATTGTCCTGCAGTGCTGGGTGGCTCGGGGACGCTGTGCTGCAGTGCTGGGTGGCTCAGGATCATTGTCCTGCAGTGCTGGGTGGCTCGGGGACGCTGTGCTGCAGTGCTGGGTGGCTCAGGATCATTGTCCTGCAGTGCTGGGTGGCTCGGGGACGCTGTGCTGCAGTGCTGGGTGGCTCAGGGACACAGTGCTCCTGCTCTGGATGACTTGGGGACATGGTGCTGCAGTGCTGGGTGACTTGGAGACACAGTCCTGCACTGTTGAGTGACTCAAGGACACGGTCCTACTGTGTTGGGTGACTCAAGGATACAGTACTGCAGTGCTGGGTGACTTGGAGACACAGTCCTGCACTGTTGAGTGACTCAAGGACATGGTCCTGCTGTGTTGGGTGACTTGGGGACGTTGTCCTGCAGTGCTGGGTGGCTCAGGGATGTTGTCCTGCAGTGCTGGGTGGCCTGGGGACATTGTCCTGCAGCTCTGGGTGGCTGCTCTGGCTGTGCCCTGTGCCCTAAGCGTGTCCCGTGTTTGTGCCAGCTCCCAGCAGGTGACCGATCTGTTCCAGGGCCTGGCAGTGGGGGTGCTGTCCCTCGGGCACCTCGGCCATCCCAGCACGTAAGCTGCCTCCGGCCCGGGCGGGCACTTCCGAGGTGGCGGCTCCGGCTCAGCCCTCCCTGCTCCCAGGGCTTCCTCTTGCCTGCTCTGCATGTGGCTGTCCCTTGGGAATGCCCTTTTCCAGGCTGCTGGGTGTGGGACCTCTCACCTCCTGGTGCTCCATGGCGCTGCTGGATCCCGGGAGCTGTGCCTGTGCCTCTAATTCCAGGGGTTTCCAGAGCTGCCAGGCCTGGCTCCAGCCTGGGCCCCGTCTCAGAAGTTTGTTTGCCTTTGTGACATGAGCTTTGTCACCCTTCCCAGTCCAATCCGGTTCCCCCTGCTGTCTGCAAGTCTTGTCCCTCCCATTCCCAGCCCCATTCCTGGGCTTGTTCCCAGGACAGTGTTCCTCCTCAATCCTAAGGCAGATGTAGGGATCATTGGGGTTCCCTCACCATCCACTTTGCAAAGCCGAACAAAGCACCTCCTGGTCTCTCTTAGGCCCCCACCTCGAGAAGGGGAGTTCCCAGGAATCTTGGCATCAGCATGGCTGTTGTCCTGGGCCAGACAAGGCTCCTTCCCTGGCTGGTGGACATCCCACATTCCTGGGCTGGATGTGGCCCCTTCCCTATATCCCACATCTCCTTTATTTTCCCCTGTGGCACCTGGGACTCACTGGGATAGTGACAAGGCCAAGGTCCTGCATGTGGTGAGGCTGTTCCTGCCTTCAGGAATTCCTGCCCTCTGGAGTTCCGTGGGGCAGGGCCTGTTCTGACCACACAGCCCAATCCCCAAGGGTTTGGCAGGTCTCCCTTCCAGAATTTCCCCGGGTGCCTCAGGAGCACCTGAGCCCAAGTGTGCCAGCAAGGCCACCAGCCCAGGGAGGAGCAGCCCTGCACCCGGGATGGGCTGGCAGGGATCCCCTGATCCCTGCAGTGGATCCCCTGGTTCCTGTGGTGGATTTCCTGGCCCCTGTGGTGGTTTCCCTGGTCCCTGCCATTGATCCCATGATCCCAGCAGCAGATCCCCTGGCCCCTGCAGTGGATCCCCTGGCCCTAATTGGATTCCCTGGCCCCTGTGGCACATGCCCTGTCCCCTGCCATGAGCCGGAGCCCCCTTCCTCTGGGATGAGCCGTATCTCTGCCTGTGGCAGCTCCAGTGTGGAGGACATGGTGTTAGTGCCAGGACAAGGCCGGGTGCCCTGGGATCCAGAGGGGTTCAAGGTGCTGGCAGGTGACATGTCCCCTCTGATGTGACAGTGTCTGACGGGGCCGGGGCTGCTCCTGTGTCTGCTTTGCTGGGTGACAGTGTCATCTCTGAGCCGGCCGGGCTCCCCGGCCGTGCTGGCTCTGGGCTCTGGGCTCTGGGCTGTGTCTCCTGGCTGAAGCTCCTGTGCTGTTTTCCAGGACACTCTCCAAGAACCTGGTGAAGAACGCCAAGAAGACCATCGGCCGGCAGTACGTGACGCGCAAGAAGTACACACCGCCCGCCTGGGAGCAGCGGGGCAGCCAGCACTTCTCCGAGGACAACGAGGATGAGATCTCAGGTTGGGAATGCCCCAGCCAGCGACAGCAACGCTGTCCACCCGGGAGAAGTCTCTCCCTCTGAGGGGAGCAGGGTGGGAGTGTCCCCAGGGCAGAGCGCGGCCACCATGGGCGCCTCTCCCAGTTCCTGACAGCCCCCAGCTCTTGGCTGCTGCTGGTGCCCAGTCAGGGCTCAACCCGCTTCCAGCACAGCAGGGAGGGAGGTCTTTGGCAGGTGCCCTTGACTGCTCCGATGAAAAATAGGGATTTGAGGTGCAGGAGGACAGGTGAGAGAGCACAGAAGAGCAGGCCTGATTTAGGAGTAGCAAAGGAGAGGAGCCCTGTGTGTGGAACTTTAGAACCTGCCCCAGTGGGAGGCCTGGGGGAGCTGTGGTGAATGGGATTTGGGGTTTCCCCAGGAGATGCAGTCCCAGAACTGCCCAGCTCTCTGGGTTTAGGAGTCAGGAAGCAGCTCCATCCCAGTCCTGCCCCTGTGGGTTCGGAGGCACCTCCATCCCATCCCCCTCCTCCAGCTGCTCGTGGGGTGCCATGTCTGTGCCGAGCTCGTGCCCAGACCCCACTCTGTCCCCGCAGTGTCCGAAGACATGGACAGAAGCACTTTGACCCCCAGCACCACCATGAGGCCGTCGGACAAGATGACGATGGCGCACGTGGTGGAGCGCGCCTGCTGCCGGGACTACCAGCGGCTGGGGCTGGGCACGCTGAGCAGCAGCCTCACGCGCTCCAAGAGCGAGCCCTTCCGCATCTCCACCGTCAACCGCATGTACGCCATCTGCCGCAGGTGAGCCGGGGCAGGGGGGCGCGCGGGGGGCGCGGGGGGACCCCGCTGAGCCCCGCTCTGTCCCGCAGCTACCCCGGGCTGCTCATCGTGCCGCAGAGCATCCCCGACAACACCATCCAGCGCATCTCCCGCTGCTACCGCCAGAACCGCTTCCCGGTGGTGTGCTGGCGGAACTCCCGCACCAAGGCCGTGCTGCTCCGCTCGGGGGGGCTGCACGGCAAGGGCGTCGTCGGACTCTTCAAGTCCCAGAACGCCCCGACCGCAGGTGCCTGTCCCCCCTTCCCTGGGAATGTGGGGCCGGAGGGGCGTGACCCCCTCCCCAGCTCTGGAGTGGTGACGCTGCGGGGGGTCTCTCCCCATCCAGGTCCCTCCCAGGCGGATTCCACGAGTCTGGAGCAGGAGAAGTACCTGCAGGCTGTGATTAATTCCATGCCCCACTATTCCGACGCCAGCGGGCGCAACACGCTCAGCGGGTTCACCTCGGCACACATGAGCAGTGCAGGTGAGGGAGGGGGGCACAGAGAGGGATGGGGGGCTCAGGTGAGGGCTGAGGGGGTGCAGGGGGGCTCCTGCCAGCCCTGGGTCCTGCTGTGCATCCCAAGGGAGCTGCCCGCCCTGGGCTCCCACATCCAAGGAGGCAGCGGAGCCTCTCCAGAGCTCCCAGTTCCGTCCGGATCCCCAGTGGCTGGTGGTGGGGATGGGATTCTGGGAGACCTGGATCTGTGAGTACTGGGAGCTCCAGGAGTTATGGGAGACACTGGCTGTGGACCCGTGAGCATGGAGAGCCCCGGGGAGTTTGGGAGACCTCATGACCCTGGAGCTGTGAGCACTGGGACCCCCCCCAGTGCACTCTCCGGATCTCCAAGCTCCAACTGGGACTCTGTGGCTGAAGGTGGGGATGGGTTCTGGGAGCTGTGTTATCCCTGGAGCTTCCGAGCACTGGGAGCCCCGGGAAAACCCCGGAGTCCCTGGAGCTGTGAGCACTGGGACCAGTGGGGGCAGACCCTTCCAGCTGGGATCTCAGCACCGTGTGCCCCCCATGCATGGGGCTGGGGTCTGTCTTGGGGACCCCCGGTAAGTCCCTTGATCCCCCACCAGCCGGCCCTTCCCAGACAGCCCTTCCCTGCAGGACAGAGCTCCAACCCCTCACCCCACCCTGATCCAGCACCAGCCATCCTGTCCCAGCCGTTCCATCCTGTCCCAGCCATTCCATCCTGTCCCAGCTGTTCCGTCCTATCCCAGCCATTCCACCCATCATTGCTGTGGGCACACCGGGGGCTGGGGACCTGGGGGGCTCCTTGAGCCTGGCGGGGACAGGACTTGCTGACAGCCCCTCCAAGGCCTCTCCCCAGTGTGGGGGGCCACGGCCAGAGTGTGGCTGGAGGAGGGGGCTCAGCCCAGCACTGGGGGGGCACAGATGACCAGCAGGGCACGGGCTGGGACAGGGTGATCCCCCCACCCTGGGGTAGGGCAGGGCAGGGTCGAGCCCTGTCCCACACAGCTGCATCAGACACCTCTTTGCCGTGGACACGTTGGGCTCTGGGTCCTGGCTCCAGCCGGGTGGTGCTGCTTCCCTGGCTCCAGGTGGATGGTGGTGCTTCCCTGGCTCCAGGTGGACGGTGCTTCCCGCACGCTGGGCTCTGCATCCCGGCCCTGGGGGCTCTGCTTGCTGCTGCTTTCTCTGACCCCCTTCCCCTCCCTCGGAGCAGCCGAGGGGAGGCCGGGAGGGCCCTCGGGAGCTGACGTTCTCTTGGTGCTGCAGATTTCTCCGACAAGAGGCAGCAGCCTAAGCTGGGATCGCTCATGAAGCAGGTGATGGGAGGGAAGGACGAAGGGCCTGGGACTTTTAGCCGCGGAGGTGAGGACGTGTGGGGGGTCCCTGCCTCGGGGGGCCTCGCCGAGACCCCCGGTCGGGGCAGCTCTCGTAGAGTAGACGCTCCCCTGAGCCGAGCAGCCGCTTCTGCGCTCCGTGGGGCAGCCACAGGGAGGGGGGGGGACCCGCAGCCCCCCGGTGCCATCACCTCATCCCACCCACCGTCCATCGCTCCCTCCCTGCCCCTCGCTGAGCTCGCTTTGTCCTGTGCCCCCAGGGCTGGGTCACAGAGCCAGGGTCATCACCCTGTCCACCCCCAAGTGCGTGTCGCCGAAGGGCCGTGAGACGCCCCGAGGTATGAACCGCGGCCACCCGGCCTGTCCGGGCACCCACTGACCCACTGACCCCCCACTGCCACCCCACACCACTAATGTCCCAGTAACCCCCCCTCAGCCCCCACACCTGCTCCGAGCGTGCCACGGGCAAGGTAAGTACCAGGCAGCCTGCGCCAGGTTTGCTTTGTGCTCCCCGTGCCGCTGCGGGTGCCGGTGGCGGTGCCGGGGCCGGGTGGTGGTGCCAAGGTCAGGGCACAGTCGGCAGGGTCGGGGTGCGGGTGGCAGTGCTGGTGATGGGGCTGGTGGAGCTGCCGGGGTCTGGCTCCAGATCCAACAGGCAGGAATTCCTGCAGCGCCCAGCAGGGAGCAGGAGCCAAAGCAAACCTGGGGCCCAGCACCTCCCCGGCATGTGCTCCCGGGGCTGGGCTGGGGGGCACAGCACTCAGCCCCCCCGCTCGCCCCACGGCCCCCCGGCTGGGGGCAGCCTGCAGACCCCCATCCCGACCTGCCCGTGTGGCTCCCGCAGGGAAGTGGGGCAGCATCCGGGCCAGCGGCCGCATGAGCAGCTACGCCCTCAACATGGAGATCGGGTCACGCCTGGCGGGGAAGGACCTGCTGGGGGCTCAGCACAACGGGACCCCCGCAGAGAGCGCCTTCCTGCGGCAGCACCGAGCATCCCTCTACATCATCGGGGACAAGTCCCAGCTGAAGGTGACCCCGACCCCGGCACGGCCAGGGCAGGGAAGGGAGCTGGGGAAGGGGCTGGAGCAGCAGGAGGGGCTGAGGGAGCTGGGGGGGCNACAGTTTCCTTAGTCACTGTGCCTCAGGCTGGGGCAGGGGAGGGGCAAGTGGGACATGAGGAGGAATTTCTTGCTGGAAAGGGCTGTCCATCCCTGGCACAGCTGCCCAGGGCAGTGATGGAGTCCCCATCAAGTAGAGAGGTTGAAAAGCCTTGTGGATGTGACACTTGGGGACATGGTCAGTGCTGGGGATGGTTTGACTCGATGGTCTCAGAGGGCTTTTCCAACCCAAACGATTCCCTGACGCTGAGGGTGGTGGTGGCTCTGCCTGGGGGGTCCCTCAGTGCATACTGACTGTCCCCTCGCCCAGGGGGTGAAGCCGGACCCGCTGCAGCACTGGGAGGTGGTGCCCATCGAGGTGTTCGACGTGCGGCAGGTCAAGGCCAGCTTCAAGAAGCTGATGAAGGCCTGTGTGCCCGGCTGCTCCTCCAGCGAGCCCGGCGTGGCCTACCTGCGCTCCCTGGAGGAGTCGGAGTGGCTGTCCCAGGTCAGTCTCTGCCCACACCCCGGGGGTCCCGTCCCTCCCCTCCACGGGGGCATTTGCTCTTGCTCAGGGTCAGGGGCTCCTGTGTCTGCCCTGCTGGCCACGCCAGGGCAGGGGCCACGTGCCCTGTCCAGAGTGACACGGAGTAGGGCACACAGGTTGGTGTGAGGACAAGGTGGAAGGATCCAGAGCTCTGCCCTGTGGTGCTGGATGGGAGCACTGCAGGTCTGGTGCAGCTGCTGGATGGGGAAGCCAGGCAGGACCCCCAGGACCCACCCTCTGAAGGGGCTGGGACAAGGCAGTGCCAGCACTAACTGGGGTGACCCGGGTGGCACCTGCCTGGTGAGACTGGTCCCAGTGCAGAGCTGTGGGAGGGGTCCCACTCTGGCTGCTGGAGGGAGTGAGGGCCCCCCAGCTCTGCTGCCACTGCCGTGTCTAAGCACGGGGTTATGGCCCTGTGTGACCTCTGAGTGTGGGGTTGTAGCCCTGTGTGACCCCCTAACACAGGGTTGTAGCTCTCTGTGACCCCCTAACACAGGGTGTGGCCCTGTGTGACCCCCGAGCATGGCTTTGCTCCGAAGAAGCCAACATCCCCATCATCCAGCATGGGAGTTCCCTGCACCCTCCTAACTCCTGGCCCTGCCCTTGGCAGATCCACAAGATCCTGCAGATCTCGGTGCTGGTGGTGGAGCTGCTGGACACGGGCTCCTCCGTGCTGGTCAGCCTGGAGGACGGCTGGGACATCACCACGCAGGTGAGAGCCTGGCAGTGCCTGAGGCGGCCGTGGCCACCCTGAGCCCTGCCTGGAGCCCCCTGTCCCTGCCCCTGCCCCTGTCCCTGTCCCTGCAGGTGGTGTCGCTGGTGCAGCTCCTGTCGGACCGGTACTACCGGACACTGGAGGGATTCCGGCTGCTGGTGGAGAAGGAGTGGCTCTCCTTCGGGCACCGCTTCAGCCACCGCGGCGCACAGACCCTGGCGGGGCAGAGCAGCGGCTTCGCCCCCATCTTCCTGCAGTTCCTGGATTGTGTGCACCAGGTGAGCCCCGGGATCCCCACTGCTGGGACCCCCGAGCACCCATCGGGACCCCCGAGCACCCATTGGGACCCCCAAGCACTCACTGGGACCCCCGAGCACCCATCGGGACCCCCAAGCACTCACTGGGACCCCCGAGCCCCCATTGGGACCCCCGAGCACTCACTGGGACCCCCGAGCACCCATTGGGACCCTCAAGCACCCACTGGGACCCCCAAATGTCAGGAGTGCTCCAGGGGCAGTGGGAGGGGCCTGGAGCACCACGTGGTTTGGGGTCCCGGGGGTCCCACCTCACTGCTCCCCACAGATCCACCTGCAGTTCCCCATGGAGTTTGAGTTCAGCCAGTACTACCTGAAGTTCCTCAGCTACCACTACATTTCCAACCGATTCCGGACATTCCTGCTGGACTCGGACTATGAGCGGATCGAGCTGGGTGAGGGCACCGTGCAGGGCCCACGGGGGGGACACCCGGCCCCCCACCCCACATGACACCCCTTCCCCCTCCCTGCCCCCCAGGGCTCCTGTACGAGGAGAAGGGAGAGAGGAAGAGCCAGCAGGTCCACAAATCCATCTGGGATTACATCGACCGGATCAACAGAAAAGCTCCCGTCTTCTTCAACTACATGTTTGCACCCGAGGACGGGGAGGTGAGAGCTCCTGTCCCGGGGCATCCAGAGGGCTGGGATGGGGTCTCCAGGGACATCCCAGGGTCTCCAGGGGCATCCCGGGCTCTCCTTCCTGCTGGAGCAGCTGGAGTTGTTTTCCCATCAGGGAAGGGACCTCACAGCCCACCCAGTCCCACACCCTGCCATGGGCAGGGACACCTCCCATAGCCCAGGGTGCTCCAAGCCCCCTCCAACCTGGCCCTTGGACACTCCCAGGGATCCCGGGGCAGCCACAGCTTCTCTGCC
>VXBX01009103.1:79274-100018 GCA_013400415.1 Scytalopus superciliaris
CAGGGGCAGGGGGGACAGGAGGGGGAATTTGGGCCTGGCAAGGGGGGTGAGGCCTTGGAAGGGGCTGCCCAGGGAGGGTTGGAGTGCCCAGCCCTGGAGGTGCCCAAGGCAGGGCTGGCCGTGGCACTCAGTGCTCTGGGCTGGGGGACAAGGTGGGCATCGGGCACAGGGTGGGCTCCCTGGGCTGGGGGGGCTTTGCCAGCCTCAGGGATCCTGGGATTGTGTGTGATTTGCCCTTCTCTGAGGGATGGGTTCAGGAGCCCTGTGGCTCAGCTGGGCTGGGTCCCTGTGTGGGCTCAGGAGCTGCNCATGCAGAGTCCTTGTATTGTATTTGTGCCTAGAGGAAAAGGTTATTCTATAAAGAGAAAACTAACGGAATTTAATAAAAAAATTAATATGACAGACACCCTTTTGCCTCTCTCTCAGCCCCTGGCACTGGGAAAACACAACAGGAGACACAGACAAGGGCTCAGCTCCTGCCCGTGGGGACTCACCATCCCTGTGTCACAGGGACAGAGCTCAGGGAGGGATCCTGGCAAAGCCCCGGCCACACCTGATGGGAGGGGGAGCCGGGGGGGGTCGGGCTCTGCTCCCAGGGAACAGGGACAGGAGGNTCTGGGCTGGGGGACAAGGTGGGCATCGGGCACAGGGTGGGCTCCCTGGGCTGGGGGGGCTTTGCCAGCCTCAGGGATCCTGGGATTGTGTGTGATTTGCCCTTCTCTGAGGGATGGGTTCAGGAGCCCTGTGGCTCAGCTGGGCTGGGTCCCTGTGTGGGCTCAGGAGCTGCAGCAGAGCCACTTCCCTGGAAAATGGGGGGTTCCAGCTCAGGCTGCACCACGGAGTTGGTCAGGTTGGACACTGGGAAAATTCCCTCCTGGAAAGGTCTGTCCAGGCCTGGCAGAGCTGCTCGTGTGGAGTGCCCGTCCCTGGGGGGGGTTTGGCAGCCCTGTGGATGTGGCCCTCGGGGGGTCCCAGCCCCTCAGAGCCCCCTCAGCCCTGTCCCTGCCCCAGAGCTGAGATGCCCCAAGTCCATCCCGGGGCTGCGGGATGAGGAACCCACCACTGGCACGTGAATTTTGAGCTTTTATTGATAGTTGGAATTTACAGCCTAAAACTGACAACATAGAGAGATGCAGACTTTTTTTTTCCTTTTTCTTTTTTCTTTTTTTTTTTTTCCTCGTGGGTTTTTTTTTTGTTGCTTTTTTACAAAAAAAAAAAAAAAAAAAAAAAAAAACAAAAAAACAAAAAAAAAAAAAAAAAAAAGAAACCAAAAACCAAAATAACCAAAAAGCCACCAGCATCAGATTTACAATATAAAAGTTTTGACAGTAGAGAGACTAAAGTACATCTGGAATTACTCAGAAAAATAAACAGGGCAAAAGGCAGTAATTTAAAATTTGTCCCTCATATATACACATAATACACAGACATTGCTTACAAAGACCCGGATTCAACATTTAAGGGCAGTTGGCATCATGAGAAAAGGCTCCCCCACGTCATTGCACTAATTAAGGACCCCCCGTGCTGCCCTTCCCGGCCGGGAGGGGCCGCTGGAGCAGGTCGGGATCAGCTCCCGGGGTTTTCCCTCCCTCGAGGCCGCTCCGTGGTTTTATTGCTTTACAGAGCGCGGCCCCCCCCGCTTGTGGTTAAAGGCATCGAGTCCCCGCCTGGCTCTTCCCCCCAGGAAAAACCCCCTCCCTCGGGACGCTCCCACCGGGAAGATTTCCAGGGAAACTGGGACACCACGATGGGATTTTAGGAAGAGCAGGCAAAGGAGCGACACTGGCAAGCCGGGCCTGGGAACCACCACTGCGACATTCCCGAGTGCATGAACCCCATCCCCATCCCCATCCCACGGCTGGAGTTGCGGGGTCTCCTGTCCTCAGGGAAGGCTCCACCTCACACCCCACAGCCTGGAATCAGCTCTGCCTTGGCCGGGACACGGGATGGCAGAGGGGGCCGTTCCCAAGGGATTGTTCCCAACCAGCCAAGGCCAAGAACTGAGCGCGGCCACGGAATCCCCGGGATGGCCACGGACCATCCCCGGTGGAATCTGCTCCCTCAGGAGATGCCTGGATGGCCCTGCCAGCTCCCAGCACCACTGCGGTCCCAGAGCCTCCAGCTCTCCTGGAAATCAGGAATTATTTAAAGAAAACAGCCTGTTTTGGTTAGTTTTTAGTTTGAACAGGAATTTCGGGCCCCTCAGCCGGGGCGGTGCCGGTGGGTTTTCCCGTGGGATGGGCCGTCAATCCCTGGTTTGTGCTTAACAGTCAAAAAGCCAAATGTTCCCACTGACCCGGAGCCCAACAAACCCCTGGAAGGGACGGAAAAGCCCTGGAGAAGCAACTCCAGAAGCTCCAATGCAACAGCAAAGAATATGGGATATTCCTGCCGTGTCCGAGTGAGGGTGGACGGGCGAGCGGGCGGCCCCGGGTGGGAAATCGGAGCCTACGGAGGGCCTTGGGGGGATTCCCTGGAACAGAGTCATCCTGTCCAACCCCCCCCGGGCCCCTGGAGTTTTGGGGGGCTGATCATGGATATCATGGATATATCATGGATATCATGGATATCACCCACTCCACGACCGCCTGGAGCAGATCCCGTGCCAGGACTCAGGGTGGGATAACAAAGAGGTTTGGAAAACATCAGATCCAGAAACATCCACAAAACTTGGCCTTTCCACCCAAACTCCTCCCGGGTCGGACACGAAGGCAAGGACAGAGACAAGGAACAACCGGGAAAACCCACGACCTGCCCCGTGAGCCCGAAGCCAACGCCAGGGACACTCTGGGACTGCCCCAGCCAGGGGAAAACGGGAACAGGGATGAGAAAAGGGAACGAGCGGTTCCGCTGTCAGCTCTCAGCCCTTGGAATTCCCCCGGAATTCCCGGGGCCCGCCCAGTACCTGTGATTGGATTCGTTTGTACCGACGCCGACGCCCTTTGGAAGGTGCAAATCTCCTGCCCGAGGAGTTCTCGGCAAAGCCAAAAGCTCTGAGAAAAACAGGGTTCGGGTGACTTTAAAAATCTCTGGAATATATTTATATAAATAGTCCCTATTTACAGCAACAACTGGGAATGGGGGTGAAGGGAGGGAATGAGGGGCCAGGACACGCTCCCAGTGCTCGGAGCCACCACCCCTCCTGCCCGGCCCAGCGGTGTCCCAGCACTATCCCAGCCTTTTCATGGATCCCTCCTCACCCCTGGGATGCTCCGGCCCGTCCCCAAGGCTGGGGGAAGAAAACATTTTCTTCCCTGGAATCCCAAGGATGTTTTTAATCCCCAGGTCTCTCCTCGTGCGTCTCGTGGTCCAACCCCATAGTCGCAGCCTCAGCCAAATGGGAAACCCCCAGGAAAGGCCCTGGATCCCCTGGATGGGGGGAAATGGTTACAGAGAGGGGTTGGGGGGCAGGTTTTGCTCAGAAATTGGCCATAAATCCACCTGCAGCTCCGGCTCCAGTGCCGGGGGCTCTCCCTGTGAGCCCCCTGTGATCCCAGCCAGGGAAATCTCGGCCCAGTTCAAAGAAATCCTGACCCCAACCAAGCAAAGTCCAACACAAAGCAGGAAAAGCCCGAAAAGGGAAAGCCTGACCCCAACCAGGATGATGCCAGAGGGTGTCAATTCAATGCAATATTCCCGTTATTTTTCGCTCTTGGCATTGGCTGTGACGGAAGGGATGAAAAGTTTTAAGAGGGAAAAGCCCTTCAAGGATTTCTCTGGGACTGTTTGGGCAGAAAAATCACTTTTCATTCCAAAAAAACCCCCAAAATTCAGCAGAGGAATATTTATATTCCACAAAGGGAAAATATTTACAGGCGCAAGAAGGTTTTAATTTAAATTACACCTTAAATAATAAAATATTTGGTATTAAATATTAGTTCTATTTAAGCAGAAAATGAGGAATAATCCGCTTTTTCGGTGCTTTTAAGCCCCGTTTCTCTCCCGCTCGGACAGGCTGGAGCTGGGGATCCCCCTGGAGCAGATGGCAGGACACGGACACTGAATTCCTGTTCCTGTCCCAGGGCTCCACTCCCTCATGGCATCTGAGGCCCTGGAGCTCTGCAGGGAGCTGAGCATTCCCAAAGGACATTCTCCTTCTCTTCCATGGAATATGGACAGGGATGCTGGCGAGGAGGCCACAGCCCCAATTCCCTGCACACACTCCTCACATCATCCTCACATCTCCAATCCATGGAAAGCCCAGGGTGGGAAGGGAAGGCCCTTGGGGGTCCTTGTGGATCCTCGTGGCTCCCTGGGGCAGCTCCCGGTGACCAAATCCCATCCGGCTCCACCAGGAGCTGGGACTGCAGCTGGGGGTTCTGGTGACATCTGGGATACAGGGATCACTGCCTGGGATACAGGGATCACTGCCTGGGATAAGGAGCTGTGGGGTGTGAGAGGAAGAGCACAAGGAACAGAAATACTGTTGTTGGTATCTGGATGGATTTAAGGCACTCGGAACAACAGTGGGATATCTGGGAATGGTCACTGTCTGCACAGGGTGGGCTCACTGGGTGCAGGATGTTCCCCTGCCCTGCCTCCTGGTGGTGGAACACAACATGGCTCCAAGTTGGAATGAGAAGGAATGGCTCCTTCTGGACTAAATCCAAGGCACTGGGATTATACTGGAATTTCCACCGGGGGTCAGTGCTGTGCCCTGGAGCAGCTCAGGGCTCCAAGGACTCGGAGCTAGAAGTGCCCGAAAGAGCAAAATGCCTTTTCTTGGGAAAGCTGCAGCAGGTCCAAAACAAGGCAGGGGAGCTCAGAGCCTCCCACAGGAATAGCACAGATTCGATGCAATACATGGGAATTAAATGCAAATTAATAGGATACAGGTCATAGGATGGGAAAGGGAAATGGAAAGGGGAAAAGGGGAAAGAGGAAGGGGGGAAAGGGGGTTTTCCACACCAAGCCATTTTTTCAGATGTGCTGTGGGCACTGAGCCACTGTTTGGAGTCTGAACCTTCTTGGGATGATGAGACTGTGGAGCCGGGAAAGGGCTGGAGTCTCAGTGCAAAGTCATGGCCACGGAATGTGGGGAGCAGGGAACAAGTGCCAGGAGCAGGGAACAAGTGCCAGGAGCAGGGAACAAGTGCCAGGACCACAGAACGACTGCAAGGGTCGAGGAACAACTGCATGGACCACGGAACGACCATGAAGACCATGGGACAAATGACTGGGAAGACCAAGGAACAACTACAAGGAGGAAGGAACGACTGTGAGGAGCAAGGAATAACTGCAAGGATCACGGGATGCACGTGGGGCCCATGGAGTGCCTGCCAGGCCCGTGGAACACACAGCAGAGCCGTGGGAAGGCTGCAAGCCAAGCTTCCTGCAAACCCACCACCAGCAAGGGAGTCTCTACAGCACTCCTAGAATTCCTACAAAGTTCTGCAAAACTACCTCTGAGCATCAAAATTACAGGATAAAAGGGTTTGGTTTTTTTTTTTTTCCAAGTCTACATCTTGCCCAAGGGATTTGAGGGAATCAAAAATAGAAGGGGAAGGATCTGCCCCCTAGAAAACATCCCTCCCTCCCTCCCCTTCAGCATCGAATACAAAAATACACTTTACACAATATTCCACTCCCACTGGCCCCCTTCTGCTGGGAGAGGTGACACCCCCAGGGAACACAGGGAATTCCTGTACAACTCCAAGCAGGAGGTCACCACAAAGCCCTTCCAGGGATGAGGTAAGTGACGTTTGGATGAGAAAATGAAATATGAAGGAGCCAAACCGATCATTTCCTGTGCATTTGCCACAAAGCTCAGCCATAAATACATGTGGAAAAGCGGGATTGCCAGAAACTTCCCACGGGCAGAGACCACGGAGGGAAGACCAGGATGAGGAATCACCTTCTCACCCCAAAGCCAAAAGCATTCCCGATGGAGACTTCAGGATGGAAACAAGGGGAAACAGTTACCAGGAACAGAATGGTGTGCTCAGAGACCCTGGCTCTGGATCCCGGGATCGGCACCGTGCCCAGGGCAGGGAACACCCATTGGAATGGGAGTGCTAAGGCTGGATGAGCTGCATGAGGGGGTGGGTTGGTCCTGAACCTGGGCTGAAGTTTGGGATGGTCTCAAGTTTGGGATTGTCTTGAGTTTGGGTTATTCTCCAGTTTGTTCTCAGGTTTAGGAGGATTTCAACTTGGGGATGTTCTTGGGTTTGGGATGTTCTTGAGTATGAGAAAGTCCTGAGTTTGGGACATTCTCAACTTTGGGATGTTTCAGAGTTCGGTTTTTCTTGAGTTTGGGATGGTCTCGAGTTTGGGACATCCTTGAGTTTGGGGTATTTTTGAGTTTGGGTTATTCATTCCTGTGTTTGGGATGGTCTCGAGTCTGAGACTTCTTTCTCAAAACCTGTTTCTTGTTTGGATGGAAAATCCCCCGTCAGAACCTTCTGCCCACAACCCCAAACCTGCTGAGAGGACACATTATTACCCCACAGGACTGAAAGTCCCCGGCACAAAGTCCCTCTCAGCCCATGGACAGAGGTTTGAGTGCCCATTCCCAGCACGTGGAGTTCTCCCCTCCAGTGCCCTGTGCCAGCAGAGATGGGACCCTCCTCCATTCCTGCTCTGGAATGCTCTGATCCCAAAGGGAAGACGTGCAATGAGTCCATCACACCTGCAAAATGCCACAAGTCCAAACCAAATCTCAGCAAAGGGAAAAATCTCACTGCAACTGGATCCATCAGACACCGGATCAAAGGGAGAACAGTCCCAAATAAACACCTGAATCCAGGTTTTTTTATGGATACACATGGCAGCACTCAACACCAACACACCCGACAGCCTCCAGTGCCAAGGGTTGAGTTCAGGAGCTCCCAGGGAGCCTCCAGCTCTTCCCTGCACAGGCTCCTCTTGGAAACAAAGCTCAATCCTAAACCCAAGCACCGTCTGGATTCCAGGGCAGCACATTCCCTGATGAGGGAAAGGAGCAAGTCAGGGGGAGCAGAGCACGAGGGACAGCACATGCTACGGAGGCAGAAGCAGTGGGGATGGGGATGTGCTCTGGAAGCACAGGAGCAGCTCCAGCCCCCGGGGTGTGCGGCGGCAGCGGCGGCGGTGACGAGGCCACAGGGGATTAATTCTGTGGGGGCAGCACCAAACCAACGAGCCCCAGTCTGAACCAGTTCACTGCAACATTGGGAAGGCAGGTACAACCCAGATACTCCCTGGCTACACCCCAGATACACCCCGGATACACCCCAGCACAGCTCCCCAGCCCCCTCAGCTCTTTAATGGCCAAACATTGGGGTTTTCCATTACATGAAGTCCCCACCCCACACACTGTGAACAGAAAAGCCTCCAGGTCTCCTCAGAACCAGGGGGAGCCCCCACCCACTGGGATGGTTGGGTTTTACTGGCCTGTGGTGCCCAAAGCACAGAACTCTCCAGACCAACAAGCACGCCCCCAAACCAAGGACCTGCAGCCCCCCACGCCCTCCCAGGCATCCAGGGCTGGGAGGAGACAAAGAATTGAGTTTCACTTCAGGGAGAGGCAGCTGAAAAGGCTTTATTTTAAAGCTGGGCTTGGCAAAGAGCGTGGGAGAGCTGAGGCTGCCCTGGGAACACCCAAGGGACTGGGAGCCTCTTCCACACCCCTCTGGGCAGGAACTGGGGCTGTGCCACCCGGCAGAGTTTACCTGGGCAGGTGAACAGAACCACTGAGGAAAGGGGGCTCTTGGATTGGCACGAAACCCAGTGGATGAGTAAATGGTGAGAGAACTCCTCCAGGAGATGGGTCAGTGCAGGTGTCACCCCATCCAGCCCTGGGGAGCTCCAGCCCCGGGCTGGGCAGGAGGGACACGAAGGCACCTCATGGCTGGAGGGACCAAGCCCAGGCTGGAGCACGACGGAGCCACAGCGTGGTGTAAACCCGGAGTGACCAGCACGGGAATGTGCTCCAAGTGATGCCACTGATAAATCACAATTTTAATTACAGCTCGCTGGCTAATTAGGGGGGAAGTGGTTCTGGGATGCCACTGGAGAACAATAAAGCCATTTGAACTGTATTTCCTTCAGATATGTTCTTTGGGAATGCCCCTTCACCTCCACCCACCCAGTACCCCAAACCTTGCCCTGGGAAATGAGATGGTCAAGACTTTTGGAGCAGGTGCTGAGGGCAACACTCAGCCTTTTCTGTAATGTTTTTGCTAACTTTTTGCCATTTTTCTCATCTGTGCACTCCTGGATTTCCATTCTGCTGCCCACCTGCAGCTCCCCAAAGAGATGTCCTTGATGGGATGAAACCTTGGGACACTCATAAAATTTCTGCCAGGCTTTTCTGGGGACACAGTACCCAAACAAACACCTGGGATTTCGCCTGCCATGACTGTGTTGGCTCAAGAGAAGCAGGAATTATACTCTTCTTTTGGAAAATGTTGCCACCAGATGGGTGCGAGTGCTGAGTCACTGAGTGTCCCGGTCCCTGCTGGCTTCCCCTCCAAGGACAATCTCAACTCAACTTGAATTTGGAGGTGGTGGGTCAAGATTTTAGCCCTCACCTCTTTGGAAGAGCAGGGAATTCAGCCCATGGATCCACCTCCAGCTCCTCCTGGGTCGAGGGGGGTGCACAACCAGCCCCTCCCAGCCCACCCTGACCCACAGGAATGATCAATCCAACCCGCTCCAGCTTTATTTATCTGCTGTGGGATCATGTCTCCACAGCCCCACTCTTGGGTTTTGGACTTCAAAACCCTCCAGCTGTGCTCCCCTTCCCCATTCAACACCCAGGTAGTGCCCACAGGGCTTGGCACACCTGGCAAGACCCCCGGATGTGAAGATGGATGGCAACGATCCCACCGGCCCTGTCACTGACAGAGCCCACTTTCCCATCACCCAACGAGCCTCTTTTCCCACAGCCCAACCAGAGACAAACGTGCTACAATTCAGGAACTGGCCAAACTGATAGTTTTGAACTGGAGGCCCCACCCTCCCCTCCCAGTGGAGCTGCAGAGACAATGGGATCACACTCTGAGTGTTCCCTTGCCCAGGTTCCTCCCAACATCCCCCTGTGTGTGTACAGATAGACACAGAATAACACAAATACAGATCCACAGACACACCCAGCAGCAGACAGGTCAGTCCTAACATGACAGACTCCTCGTGGACATGGACAGATCCCACAGAGGGAGGAGGGACAGTGCTGAGCAGAACCTGGGCTGAGTCTTTGTTGCCTTCAGACACAGAGCCAAGCAAGGGTGGGGACAGCTGGGGTCAGAAACTCATTTTCAAGCCACAGCCCTGGGAGATGGGAAACTCAGACTTACAAGGACATTTATTCCTGGTTTACTTATCATCAGAGCCAGGTAAGGAACCCCTCCCCGACTCTGGATCTGCTCCCAGCTGCAAACCCCGACACACCAAGCAGGAGGGATATTTTCTGGATCAGCTCGTGGCTGACAAAGAACAGTCCCACGGAGTGGGAGTGATGGGGTAATTCAGAGCTCCCACCCCAAACGTGGAGGGCCCATCCAGAGGCACAAAAGCCACAGCACTCGTGCATCCCCACAGCTCTGACTGACTATGGGGCAAGCAATCCAATTAATCCACCAAGATAACGAGCCCCCCAGTACCTCAGCTCTGCTTGGAGCTGCTCCCTGGATGTGCCCAAGGATGTTGTTATTAAAGTCCTCGCTGCCATTTAGAGACTCGAGGCCAAGAGCTGATGAAGGGCAAGTCTGGAATCTGCAGGAAAGGCACAGACAGACACGTGCTCTCGGAGCCATCCCAGGGGTCAGTGCTGCCAGCAGCCCTGTGCCCCTGTCCGGGGGGAATTGCTGCTCCCAAACCATGGCATTCCGAGCACACCAGGCAGGGTCAGCTGATGGTGCTGCCCCATCACTCGGGTGAGCCCTGACTGGGACACGACCCAACCCAAAGGTCATTTCTGTGACTGATGAGGGGGGTGGAAATGGATCAAAGCCAGGATGACCAGCCTGTGCCTGCTATGGACATTTCCCCCTCATCTCCTGATCCCAAATAGTCATGACTGGTCATGGTGGAACCAAGAAGGGGCTGGAAGAGCCCCGTGGCCTCCCCAGGACCAGAGCCCAGCCGTGATCTCCAACAGACCAAGATCCCTCAGCTCTCACAGTATCAGTTCTGGGGGTTGGAAGAAAGCCCGGAGAGACCCTGAATTTCAGCAGAACTCTAGCACCGATCCTTGGAAAGTTAAGACTTCAACGTGTCTCCAGCCAGGAACCCAAACCCACCCAGCACTTCTGGCAGTCCTGGCTCAGAGCGGGATTGACCCCTGGACACCAAGCAGGGGAACCAAAGCACAACGTGGGGCTTTTCCCTCCCCAGTGCAATGCAACTTTAAATTATTTCTTTTAAATTACAAAGAGTTAGTGAAGACTTCCAGAGAGACCACAGCAGCACCTGCTTCCCCAGGAACTGCCACTGGGAGAACCCCAGCCGTCAGCACACGAACGGCCCACAGCCCCAGCACAACTCCCAGGAAGCTCCAGTTCCCACTTCCTGGGATTCCAGCAAAGCAAACCCCCCGTTTTCCCCAGGAGCAGAACCGAGCAGTGGTTTGGGCACACAGGGATGAGCTGGTGCCATGGGAATGGCACCATCGGACACTGACCCAGCAGGACACACCAACTCCAACAGTGGGATCACCTTGCTCTCTGCACTCCCCCACCACACACCTCAACACCTCAACACAGGGAGTCCTTTTCCACAAGCACCACAGACACCACAGCAAAAATAAAGGATTTCTGAGGCAGCCTGAAGGCTGGAGCCACCTTTGCTCAGAACAATGAATCTGAGGGAGGTACTTTCCACACTCCCAGGGCAAAGCCCCTCGTTTTGCTCAGGTGAGAATCTACCTGAAAGCAGCTATTAGGCTCCCTACGTGTCAAGCTCCATGAGCTTACTCCCAAGGGAATGATTTTCCAGGTCTTGGATTACTAAGGGAGCAGCACCAGGCACCTGCCAGGTGGGTTCCGACTCACACACAGCAGCGGGTCCAGCTCGGGGACAAAGGAGCCCCCAGCCCCAGGTGACCCCACACCTCCCTCCCCGTGTCACCTGTGTCCCCACAGCTGTGTCACCAGCACAGCCTTCCCGGGAGCCCGTGCTCCAGGCTGGGCAGATCCTGTGCCCCAGCTCCAGGTGCTGCCCCTCCTCCCCGGTTTGCCCCCCCACCAGAGCCCCCCATGACCTGTCCCTGGGCAGGGACACCCAGGGGTGCCCACCTGGAGCTGGGAGGGGCCGTGTCCCTCTCCAATGTTGTCACAAGGTACAAAGTGCAAAAGTGTTGCTGTTCCTGCATCCATTAAAAAACTTTAAAAACAGAACAAAACAAACAGAAAAAGGATTTCCATAATCATTTGAAAATACATTAATTAAGTCTCCAAAAAGCCACCAAAGCCCTGGTCACC
Organism: Scytalopus superciliaris; assembly: GCA_013400415.1. Lineage (NCBI taxonomy): Eukaryota > Metazoa > Chordata > Aves > Passeriformes > Rhinocryptidae > Scytalopus > Scytalopus superciliaris. The sequence continues at coordinate 90,674 of VXBX01009103.1, forward strand.
TCTGTGCTCTGGGTCCTGCCGGGCAGCAGAGCCATGGGCAGTGTCCTGTCCCCGGACACGCCCGGGCCACACCCAACAGGGACACTGGCCCGGCTTGGACAGGAGAGCCAAGTGCTGAGCCACCCAGATGCTGCTCTGAACCACCAGTCTCCACGGGAGAGCAGGGACACCACGGCCTTCCCTCCCACCCCACACCTGCACCTCCAACCCCTCCCTGCTCCATCCCGTGGAAGTGTTTGCATTTCTCCTCCTATGAAATGTTTCTGGTAAGGCTTTATTGCTATACAAAAGCGGTGCAAAGGCTGCCCGAGGACAGCTCCATCAGGAACTTTGGTCACACGACTGCGGGACTCTTGTGCACTGTCCCCGTCCCGGCGTTAGACCTGCTACCTTTCCCAAGAGAAGCTGAATACTGTGTGCAATAACACTCGGAAAATAGGACTTGAACCCCAAATACAAAACAAAAACGAGGGAGAGAGGGAAAGGGGACAACTAAAATCAGGCAGAAGGCTTGCTTGGGAAGAGCCCGTCATTCCTGTGAGGACTAAACTGCTCAATGCTACATTTGGACAATGCGAAGTGTCTCTCCGGACAGACTGTTGGTGTTGGAACTGCGTGTCTGGTCCTCAATGCCAGCTCGCTCTCATCAATGCAGCATTTATTAAAAAATAAAATTAAAATGGAAAAAAAAAAAATAATAAGAATTGACAAATTGCATCACCAGGAGCAGCCTGGCCTGGGTCACACACGTCCCGTGGCAGCGGCGGCATCAAGCGGGGCCGTTCAACGTGGCTTCGGCACAGGGCAAGGCCTCTTCTTTCCTGGGGAGAGACCCAGAGCAACACTGGAGACAGGGAACTGCTGGGACACACCAGCTCCTACGGCTTCCTTCACCCTGCCGGGAAATTCCCCTCTTTGGTGGGATCTGAGCCACCCTTCCTGGAGTTTTGTCCCTCCTGCCTGTTCAGTGTTACCCATTTCCACAGGGGCTCCTTCTCAGAGTCCTTCCCAAACAGCACATTGGAAAATCAAAATGGAACCACAGAATGGTTTAGGTGGGAAGGGACCTTAGACCCATCTAGTTCCACACCCTGCCAAGAGGATTAGAGGGATGGAGCATCTCTCCTGGGAGAAAAGCCTGAGAGCATTGAGGTTGTCCAGCCTGGAGAAGGGAAGGCTCCAGGGACACCTGAGAGCCCCTGGCAGAGCCTGAAGGGGCTCCAGGAGAGCTGGGGANCAGCACCCTCAGAACCTGTGGGACCTGTGCAAGACACTGCAGTGCAGGGCACCCCAAATCCTCCAGCTGCACCCCTGAGTAACCCTGACGTACCCAGTGGTGCAACCACCTCATTGGGGACATGACCAAGCCCACCCTGCCCCAGCAGGGCCAGCTCTGTCCCCTCCCTCACCAAGCCCACCCTGCCCCACCAGGGCCAGCTCTGTCCCCTCCCTCACCAAGCCCACCCAGCCCCAGCAGGGCCAGCTCTGTCCCCTCCCTCACCAAGCCCACCCTGTCCCACCAGGGCCAGCTCTGTCCCCTCCCTCACCTGTCTTTCGTGGCCGTTTCTGTGACAGCTGTGACTGTGGTGGCCACTTTCTGGTGCCCCTCCGGGTGGGGGCCCACGTTGTTCAGGGCTTTGGGGCCCTTGGGTGTCCCCGGCTCGGCCATGGCCAGTTTCTCAACCACCATGGTGTCGGCGTCGCTGTGGGGACAGGGCAGGGCCACGTTAAAATGGGAACTGAGCTCATGTTAAAACCAACTGCACACTGAAATGTGAATTAACGGGGCTTGAGTTCCAACAGAGAAAAAAGTATTTGCCCTCCTCTCCTTGCACAGGCTGCAAAAATCCCGTGGAGAAATGAGAGCTGGAAATCAATCAGGATTGAAAAGCGGCATCCTGGAGGCTCGAGGTCCTGAAATCAACAAGAAACACCAAGAATGACAGTTCCTCAAGGAAGGCATTCCCATTTCCTGCTGCACAATCCGTTCTGAGAGTTCCCAACACTACCATTCCAATTGCCAAGCCCAGCTCTCCCTGAACTGCTGGTTTGGCAGAGCCTGTTCTGCTCCAACACACACACGCTGACTCTGCTCCACAGACTCTTCCCAGGCAGCCCCTGAGGCCTCTGTGGGCACCTGGAAAATACTCAGATTAAGGAGAGAACCCAAAATCCTGTGGAAGAACAAACCATGGATTGGATGTCCATGACCAAAATGGTCAGAAGACAAACACATTAACTGCTGTCACTGCCCCCTTGGAGAGCATCTCCAGTTTGGGGTCCTACAGCAAAACAGGACCTCAAATCCTGGAAAAGGAGAAACTGTGAGCACAGCCCCTCCACATCTCCTCTGTTTGGATTAAAACCACCCAAATGTCTAACTGGGGAAGGGATTTCTGTGAGCACCTCTATTTTTTGGCCTCCACATGAACCATATTCCTGCCATCAATTCCTTCTCCCTCTTTCAGAGAGTAAAATTTCCCAATGGGAGGAAAGCTCAGGGGTGAGAGAGCTGGAACGCTGTCACCAGCTGCCAGGGGAGTTTAAATGGAATAAAAGAATCACAGCCTGGTAATGAGACATGTGATGGAGATCTGAGATGGACGTTCTATTTCTGAAGCTACTTTTCTTGAAAAAAAAGCCCATAAAAATGAGGAATAATGAGATCAAAACATTTCCCTTCCTCAAGGGCTCACATGCTCTTCAAAAGAAATGACTGCAAGTACAAAAATACACCTTGGAGAGAGGACAGGGCTGGAGGAGACGGCGGAGAATGGAGCTGCATTCCCAGAAATGTCATTAGAAAACCACTGCCCACACAAAAAACTGGAGCTCGTGAGATTTCAGTGGCTCAAAGATAAACTTGAAATCAACCACTAAAGTTTCCATGGCACGAGGATTCTGGTGTTATCTGACCACTGAGGGGGGCACGGAAATTCCTCTCCCTTCACCAGGCTCCTGGAAAATCACAGCTGGACACAGAAACCTCCACTGGGGACACACAGGGCCAGACCGAGGGGTGACACAACCCCAGACAAGGGGTTTGTGAGGGACTGTGAGCCAGGCAGGAGGCCGAGCAGAGTGTTCAGTGCTAGCCCAGAACTCGCCCCAGTACCTCTAGATATCTGGCAACCTCAGCTGGGATCAGCAGCTCCCCCTGTCCAGAGAGGCCTCTCTGGGAAGAGCTGGGAGAGAAGGGAACCCAACGGTCCATGGGCACAGACCAAGAGCTGGTGACAGATGGGACAGAGTGTCACCTGCACAGAACTGTTCCCTCACCTGAATCCCAGAATCCCTGGGGCTGGCAAAGCCCCCCCAGCCCAAGGAGCCCACCCTGTGCCCGATGCCCACCCTGTCCCCCAGCCCAGAGCACTCAGTGCCACGGCCAGCCCTGCCTTGGGCACCTCCAGGGCTGGGCACTCCAACCCTCCCTGGGCAGCCCCTTCCAAAATGAGATGCTCAGAGTAATTAATGATCTACATCTCCCGGTCTAAGGGAGTGTACAGAATTCTGGCTGTGGCCCCAAATGACCCAAGAGCTGCAGGTACAGGATACAATCCCAACAAACGGCTGCCCAGCAGCTCACAAATCCCAGGATCTGCTCCAGATTTTCCTGGCATTTTTGTGGTTTTTTATCATCTACTGGCTTTGCCATTGAGGGGGAACCAGGAGTGAGGGAGCCCTTCCCCCTGGCTGGCTGGACACTGATCCCAGGCCAGACCTCCTGGGGGGAGCCTTTGCTCCCCTTTTCCGTGCAATCCCACCCTGCACCTGGAATAAACCCGACACAGATCTGCCCTTCCCAGCCACATCCCACCCTCCCAGGGGACACAGGGCCGCGTTCCCACCTGGAGGGAGTGGCCTTGTCCTTCCTGGCCTCCCCGGGGAGCTGGCTGCTGTCCTGTGCCTGGGCTGTGCCCGCGGGGCCCGCGCTGGGCCCGGCCTTGTCTTCGTCGTCGTCGCTGTCGGAGCCCCCCGAGGAGCTGCTGTCCGAGGCCACCAGCGGCGCCTTCCGCGTCACACACACGTTCCACACGCAGGGAGAGCCAGGGCTGGCTGCGGGAGGGAACGGGCCTGTCACCCCCCCTGGGAGGGAATGGCCCTGTCACCCCCCCTGGGAGGGAACGGGCCTGTCACCCCCCCTGGGAGGGAATGGCCCTGTCACCCCCCCTGGGAGGGAACGGGCCTGTCACCCCCCTGGGAGGGAACGGGCCTGTCACCCCTGGGATGGCCCCTGGGAGGGAATGTCCCACCTCACACCCCCTGGGATGGCCCCCTGGGAAAGGCCCCCAGTGAGGAGGGGGGTGTAAAACACAGTATTTACAACTATCACAGGTGTTCATGGAATCAAGGGATGGTTTGGGTTGGAAGGGAACTTAAGAGATCATCCAGTTCCATTCCTTCCTAAAGGGAAGACTCTTCCAAGAGAGCTGGAGACGGACCTGGGACAACAGCCTGGAGGGACAGGACAAGGAGAAATGCCTTCCCAGTGCCAGAGGGCAGGGTTAGATGGGAGACTGAGAAGGAACTGCTGGCTGGGAGGGTGGGCAGGCCCTGGCACAGGTTGGGCAGAGAAGCTGTGGCCGCCACTTATCCCTGAAGTGTCCAAGGCCATCTTGGATGGAACCTGCAGCAACCTAGGCCGTGGGACGTGTCCCTGCCCACGGCAGGGGGTGGCACTGGATGGGCTTTAATGTCCCTTCCCACCCAAACCATCCTGGGATCCTGTAATTCTACCCTGGGCAAGGCTCTACTCAACAGGCTCTTCAGCTCCACAGGGAAAGCATCCCAAACCCCACATGGCACAAGGAGGTCCCAGGTTTTCCCTCCCTCCCAGTGCCACCCTCTTTTCCATGGTTACTATACATAGAGGTTTAATTTAGTCCCATCCAAGTCCTTTGTGAGATGGATTTTCTTGCCCAGGAAGGAGGAGGGAAGGGAGTCAGACAGACACTACCCAAAGCCTCAGCACAACCACCAGTGGAGGAACTTACCCTGTTCCTGGAATTTTGGACAAGTGATTTTATAATAATAGTTAGTAATAGTTAAAACAGGACTTTTGACCAGTTTATAGAAACATGGAATGGTTTGGGTGGGAAGGGACCTTAGAGTCCATCTAGTCCTTACCCCTGCCACGGGCAGGGACACCTCCCACTAGCCCACGTTGCTCCAAGCCTCGTCCAACCTGGCCTTGGACACTCCCAGATATTAAAAGAAATGTCTCTGTGATGGCAACTCCAACTTACATCAGTTTCCTCCTTTCCTTGTTACCAACACTGTCCCAGCAAATCCTCAGGATTTCTGAGTTTACTTTACAGCTTTACCCCGTGACAGAACAGCCCTCAGGGTGGGTGGTGCTGCAGGGCCATTTTCCCCACACCTGCTGCTCCGTGCAGAGCTCCCCACAGGCCAGAGACACCCTGTGTGCCCAGCACTGCCCCACTCACAGTTCTTGTCCTGGCCCTGCTTCGGGGTCCCGTCGGAGTCGCCGCTTTCCGTGTCCACGGGGGAGCTGCAGCGAGGGCCGGACTCTGAGCTGAGGGGGGAAAAGCCTTGAGAATGGGAGCAGGGATACCAGGTGCTTCCAAACAGCCTGGCAGCAGGAAGCACCAGGCCCTGACCTTTCCTTCCGTATATATTTTTAAATTTATTCATTCATTTACTGATTTTACACCCTGAGTGCAGCCGCAGCAATGACACAGGAAGTACCATAAGGCAGGAGTGCCAGCACCAGTTAGGAGCACTGGGAAGCAATGGGAAGCATGATCCAGGATAATCAGACAGTATTAAAGCACAAAAGGGGAAGCACTGGGAAAGGGAAGGGGAGAAGAAAGGATTACAGCCAAGGCACTCCATGGAAATGTATTCCAATATTCCCCCATCCCGAAGTTGTAAGGACACTGGGATGCTGTGGCTCTTACCAGCAGAAAGGCTGGAAGTCTGTGAACTTGGCCCAGCCCTTCTCCTCGGGCGCGGCGCTCTGCGGGGCCGCCGAGTCCCACACGCTGGATCCCACGTCCATGGCCACGCAGGGCGTGGGGGGCTTGGAGCTCACGGGCTCGAACACCGCCGTCCACCCCGAGCCTGGGGACAACAACAGCCTCTGCCAGCCCAACCACAGCCCAGGGGTGTCCCAGGGCACAACAGCCCCGTCCCAGGGCACAACAGCCCCGTCCCAGAGCACAACAGCCCCATCCCAGGGCACAACAGCCCCGTCCCAGGGGCACAACAGCCCCATCCCAGGGCACAACAGCCCCATCCCAGGGCACAACAGCCCCGTCCCAGAGCACAACAGCCCTGACCCAGGGCAGTCCCGCACAGCCTGCCAATCCCTCTGCAGGGGAATATTCCTGTTATCCACAGGAGAGGCATCCACAGAGAGAAATGGCACTGTGGATATTGTCACCCCTTCAGCCAGAGATTTCCAGCTGAACTTCAGTTCCCTTCCAGCCACTCCAGCCCTTATTCTGGCAGTCACAGGTAAGGTACTGACAGATGGATTAGAATGTTTAAGATCCCACAAGTCACTGGACAATTTGGTTTTTGCAGTTCCAGCCAATTCCTTCTTCACCAGAACCTACTTCCACTTTTAGTCCTACTCCATACTCCCACTCCCACAAATCCCAGCTTTTTGAAAAGCAGTTTTCCCTACCTTTTCTCAGGAAAGGGGAAGGATTGCAGAGCTCTGCAAACTGCTCTGCAGCAACAGAACCAAGCAAGGGAGATCCCACCCAAGGCTGCACTCCCCAAAAACTGAGCCCAAATTCCAGCTGAGGACTCGGGAAGGGTGACTGGGCTATCACACACAACCCACTGGGGGTGGCTGGTTTATACTGGTTCTTCCTAATAAAACTGGAAATATCTGACACTTCCAAAGGGGTGCAGAGAGCAGGTAACTGGGGTAGCTCCATCTGACGCTCCCAGTTACAACACAAAGGCACCACCCCAAAAAAGGAACCTTTTAAAACTGAAAGTGCTTGGAGAAGTGAGAAATGGATGTTTGGGAAACACTGGATTTGTTTTGCTGCCAACACTGTGTGTCTCCTGCATTTCCACAGCATTGTTTACACGGTGAGGTGGGAAAATCCCTGAAGGGTCTGACAAGAAAGATGGAGAGGGACTTGGTACAAGGGCCTGGAGGGACAGCACACAGGGAATGGCTTCCCAGTGCCAGAGAGCAGGGCTGGGGGGGATATTGGGAAGGAATTGGGGGCGGGGAGGGTAGACAGGCCCTGGCACAGGTTGGGCAGAGAAGCTGTGGCTGCCCCTGGATCCCTGGGAGTGTCCAAGGCCAGGTTGGATGGGGCTTGGAGCAACCTGGGCTATGGGAGGTGTCCCTGTCCTGTGGGACTGGATGGACTTTAAGGTCTTTTCCCACCCAAACCATTCTGTGCTCCACAAAAATCCTGTCCCTCTGCACTCCTCCAGGCCTTGTAAGGAGGGGCTTGCAACAGTACAAATACAAGGCAAAACACAGCTGGAAAAGCAGGAACCAGCAGAGACCTGGAGTGTGGAGACACTTGGCAAAGATCTGCACAGGACTCTTGTCATGGGATGTGAGAATTCATGCCCTAATTCTCCAGTGATGCTTTGATCAGGATTTGCACTAGAGGAGTTGGGATTCACAGAATCATGGAATAGTTTGGTTGGAAAAAAACCCACCTCATTCCGCCCCCCTGCCACGGGCAGGGACACCTTCCCTTGGGATTATCCTTGTGGCTGCCTGAGCACAGCTGCTGTTCTGAAGGAACTGGGCAGGGCTCCAGCTCCCTGATGGTTCAGAGGCAGAAAATGGACCCTGAAATTACCATTTCTCCTCTGCACAGGTGGAATCCCAGGCTCTGCCCAGGAACCTGGCACAGTGCAAAGTGCTGCCGTGCAGAGACGCTGCAGATCCCCCTCCCAGCGGGCCGTGCTGCTGCAAATCCTTTACCTTCGGAGGTGTCAGAGTCTTTCTGCTCAGAAATGTTGCTCTTGGGGCTGTTTGCTGAGGGGGGAGGTGGCTGCTGCTCGGGCTCCTCCTCCTCCTCTGAGTCCACACTCCCATCATGGTCTCCGTTCTCCAGGTCACTCTTGGACGAGCCCTCCGAGGTCTGTGATGCCCCGAATCTGCAGGAGAGAGCCCGGGCTGAGCAGAGCCCTGAGGGCAGCCAGCTCAGCCAGCCCCCAGCTGCTCCCCCTGCCCCCCCAGGGCTGCTCCCCCAAAATGCCCAGCCCGGCAGGAATTGCAGGCGCTCTGTGAGGTCCCCCCAGTGACACCCCCGAGGGCTCTGCCCAACCAAACCCGTCTGCAGAGCCAGGATGTGCTGCACTGACAGCTCCAGGGCTGCAGCCCCCTGGGACCACACAAACCAGTGCCACAGGAGGGGATACTGGTGTGGAATTCTGTGTGTGAGCAGGACCATCAAGGTAGTGGTGCTTGGCAAGGAAACACTGAGGGCTTGGTGGTTTTTCCTGTCCCCTTTGATCACATTTTAAGACTTAGAATCATAGAAGGGACTTCATTTCGTAACTGGCTCCATCAAAGGGATGAAAAAGGATTTGCAGAGCCCAAGGTGGCCCTGGGGGCTCCCTCATTCTCCTGAAAACATCACCTTTTTTTTCCTAATGTTCTGAAAAAGTTGTCTACTCCCCTCAGTCTTAGCTCTTCATCCTCTCCAAAGATGAGGGAAGAAGAAAGTTCTAAGCATTTCACAGTAAGGGTGGGGGTTTTTTAATATCTTTGGTGACAGACTCAGTCGTTGGGTGTTTTGATTGTTACTGAATTCCCTTAAACTGGACTTCTATTGCACATTCAAGACAAGCCCCCAGCACTTGTGGCATGGAAAGCACTCAGGGTTCTGCCCCATGAAAACCTCACAGCCCCACAATAACAGAAATACCAAACAATTAAGCTCAGACTTAAATGTGCAGTTTCCCAGCATTTAGGAGGGAAAAACCAGTGCTTTGTTTTCACCTTACCGTGTTCTTGATTTGACCTGGGCTGCATAGGTGATCTCCTTCTCCTCCCAGATATCCTCCTCCTCCTCGTTGTCGTCGAACTGCTGGATCCGCTCGTTGCAACAGGCTTCAAACAGGGAGGCATTGGGCTAAAGGACACAGGGGAGACACCAAAGCCCAGTCATTCCTTGGAGAGCATGAGGGACAACCAACTCTGAGCATTGGCCAAACCAAGTTTTGCTCAGGAACAGTCTGGGATCTGCTGGGATCCCCTGGAATTACCACTGCCCAGCTGCTGCTCTGGTTTGGGGCAACAGAACAGGAGAGACCAGACACAGCCTGGCAATATTTAAATGCATAAGAAATCCAGCCCTCTCCATGTTTCCTTAATCTGTTATCAAAGGC
>VXBX01009104.1:0-16809 GCA_013400415.1 Scytalopus superciliaris
ACAATAAGTTATGAAAAATTATTTTGACCGCGTGTAGTTCTGACCACTTGGGCAAGATATTTCTTTCATATGTCTTTCATAATTTATAAATGCAGACCTGTGAGACAAACAAGTGGTGTAACACACAGGAAATGCTTCTTAACTTGTGTGCAAGGTGATGTTATATGTAACGAGTAGGCTTTTTCAGTGCATACTTAATAATAGAACTAATTGCTCTTATCTTCAGTTGCTTTAAGATTTAATGAGGAAGAATAATAATATCACAATGAAATATGTAAAGGTGTACAAAATGCAATGTGTCTTCCAGTTCTTCCACTGAAAAAAATCTCGTTGAACCAGCTTGTTGTATGATAGCGTCTTGTTGTACGACAAGAAACTCAACATGACCTGACAATGCACTCTCATGGCCCAGAAAGGCAAACTGTCCTGACCTTCATCAAAACCAGCATGGCCAGTGGGTTGAGTGAGGTAATTCTGCCCCTCTGCTCTCATGAGATCCCACCTGGAATACTGTGTCTGGTTCTAGGGTCCCCAACATAGGAAAGAGGTGGATATGTTGGAGTTAACCCAGAGAGGAGACAGAAAGATAATTAGCGGGAAGAAGTATCTCTCCTCTGAAAACAGGCTGAGAGAGCTGGGACTGTTCAGCCTGGAGAAGAGAAGGCTCTGGGGTGATCTTGTAGCAGCCTTCCAGTACCTAAAGCAGACTTTTCACAAGGGCATGTAGTGATAGCACAAGGGGAATTGTGGAGGATGGTGGGGCTGTGGCCTTGAGAGGATGCAGCTGTAGGCATGGGAAAACAGAGGAAATACACCTGTGGCCTTGTGCCAGGCCTGGGAAAGCAGAAGGAGAAAAACAACTGTGAATAACAAGATGTGCTTTGAGACTTACCAGCATGAGGAGGGATGCTGACCACCTATCAGAAGATGGGCTAAGACTTGTGGACAAGAACACCTGGCCCATGAGCTGTAGCATCTATGTGCATAGACAGAAGAAAAAGAATATAAAAGATAAGCCTGTTGTTAATAAAGTGCTTTTTGCTTGACTAAGCCTGAGCCTGTATCTTTAGTCCAGTGCAGGGAATGGATTTAAAGTGAAAGAGATAGCTTTAGATAATATGAAGAAGTTCTTTAATGTCAAAGTGGTGAGACAGTGGAACAAGCTGCCCAGAGAAAGTGTGAGTGCCCCATCCTGGAAGCATTCAAGCCCAGGGTGGACAAGGCTTTGAATAACCTGGTCTCCCATGGCAGGGAGCTTGGCGCTAGGTGACCTTTAAGGTCCCTTACAACCCAAACCTTTCTATGGTTCTATGATAAATAACAAATATATCTATCCAATGGCTCACATTCTGTGAGATAATCTTAGAACCCTATTGTTAGGGATGGGCTTTTTGCTTGATCACACTGACAGGTTAAATAGCTTCCTTTGGGTACAGAGAGTTTGAGATTGCTAAAGGCTCCTCCAGTTACTGATAACTGAGCATTTGATGCTATAAATGTGAGGGGGGTTCTTCTTGAATTGTAAGAGATTTATAACAAGGTAATAAATTACTGGGTTTGACATTTAGAAATATAAATTGAGCAATCAGTGACAGGGAAGTAAGATTATACAGAAGATGGCTAATATGTCTTAACTGTAGTATAAAAAACACACAAAAATACTCTTCCCTCTGATTAATTTTTTCTGACATCTGGTAAAAAGCAGAGCAGTGTGGCAACATACAGCTCTCCCTTCTGACCTTACTTTGCAGTTTAAAACCATTCAACTATGATGATAATGATAGCATAGATACAGAAGAGGAAAGTAGGGAAAAATCATAAAGCAAAGTAACAAATGTCAAACTGACAAGGCTTTTACATGTCACAAAACCCACAGAGGAAAATGTCTTGTCTTACTAAATCTGCTTCTTTCACTACAGCATATATCTTTAAAGAACATTGACTGCTGCTGCACTCTGGACTAGCAAAGGAACTCAACTGTAACTGTACCATGTAACTGAAATTGTTCATTGCAAATGAAAATTACTTTTGGTCAGAAAGAATGATAGGTGTGCTATCAAACAATCTAATAAAATCTATTCCTTTCCTTTACCAGCCAAGGTTTTCTGGGAAGTAGTTTTGTAGAAAGCAAGCACAGTCCTGTCTCTCATATTCAACTAAGAAATCAATTATAGCTACTCATTATGCAAAACATGTTTTATTTTAACATGCCCTGTCAGAAACAAGGTAATAATATCATTTGTTTCAAAAATACAATGAAACAGAAGGAAGTTTATTTGAAGTAGCATTCCATAAAGGACATATGATGCACTTTGACTCTCATATGTCCTACAACATCTGCTTAATTTCAGATTTTTCAGACTTCACAAGTATCTAAGAAACTATGCATGATGTTAAATAACATCAAATATAGCATTTTCTGTTGCAGGCTTTTGCTGGAAAACTACCTTTATAGTAAATACTCTCCGCATGTTCAGGGAAATATTTTGCTGTGTTATTTCATCACTAATTATCTGATTATCTTCCAGATGTGAGCATAAGCATGTTAACTTATTCATATGAATATGTTAAACAATTCTGGGCCCGCTATAGAACCTTGGGGGACACCACTAGTGACAGGCCTCCAACTAGACCCTGTGCCATTGATTGCAAACGTCTGAGATCTGCTGTTCAGACAGTTCTCAATCCCCCTCACTTTCCTCTTATCCAGTCCACACTTCCTGCGTTTGCCTGGGGGGATGTTGTGAGAGACAGTATCAAAAGCCCTGCTGAAGTCAAGGTAGACAATATCCACTATTCTCCCCTCACCCATCTGAGTAGTTGTTTCGTCAGAGAAGACAAGTCAGGTTGGTCAAGTACAATTTGCCTTTTGTGAGTCTATGCTGACTACTCCTGATCACCTTCTCATCATCCATGTGGATGGGGAAGGCCTCCAGAATGAAGTGTTCCATCATCTTTCCAGTAATTGAGGTGAGGCTGACTGGCCATTAATTCCTTCAGTCCTCTTTCTGGCCCTTTTTAAAGACCAGGGTGGTGTTTGCTTTCTTCCAGCTCTCAAGCACCTCTCCCAATCACAACTTTTCAAAGGTCATCGAGTGGCCCGGCTATGCTGTTTGCCAGCTCTCTCAGCACTCATGGATGCATCCCATTAGGGCCCATGGACTTGTGGATATCAAGCTTGCCTAGGTGTTCTCTAGGCCAATCTTCTTTTGACCAAGGAAAAGTCTTTCTTTCAATATTCCTTTACCCTGGTCTCCTGGGCCAAAGATTCCTAAGGGCTGGGCTTATCAGTGAAGACCGATGCAAAAATGGAATTCAGTAACACTGGCTTCTCTGCATCTTCTGTTAGCAGTTTCCTCTCCATTTAGAAACAAGCCCACAATATCCTTTGGTTTTCTTTTGGTTTTAATGTATCTCAAATGTTTCTTTTCTATTTCTTTTTTTTTTTTTTTCCCCCACCACTCTTCTTCCTGACTACTGTCAGAAGTGGACAACTCAGGTAATACCTACTTCTACTAATAAGAAAACACTGCCTTTCAAACTTTGCCTTGCAAGATGCTCAGTTACTACCAGTCAATACCACGAATTTTCCTGTAGTTACAACCTCCTTTTCTGAAGCAGCAAAAAGGTCCTAACCCCCTGTGTAGTCCAATTATCCAGAAAGTGATTGTATGCCTTTCACTGCTAGTGGTTTCAGTAAAAAATCAAAGAAGTTAGGAGGCATTTTCACAATTGCTGTAGTCAAGTACAGCTATTTTCTCAGACATCCTTTACAGTCATTGAAAGCATTGTGGGGTTTGTGGGGTTTTTTTGAGAGGGAAGGTGATTCTTGGAAACCTTAATTTAGGTGCTCTGAGAAGAATCTCTGCTTTTCTCTCTATTTACCACAGAAGAGTCTAAAGATATTAGCATTTATAGCTCAGAAGTACTTATAGAAAGTGTCCATCACTTCAGATTATCAAATCTGACACTTTTTTTCATGTTTGTTTTTTTTTAGTTTTATGCACGTGGAAAAAAAACAACCAACTTTAAGCATGTCTTTGAATTAACAAAGTTTTCAAACACCTGTGTAACTTCACTTGAACTGAAGCAGAAAACAAGAATTTAGGTTACAGTTTATATTTCAGTAAACTGCAGTCTGCTTGAACTGCAATACAAAAATAATATATACTGGCATAATCTCATTCCATGCACTGTCAAAAGAGTTATAAACTAGACTATATAAGGGAAGTAAAACAGTATTTGAGACATAAGGTGAAGCTTGTACATAAACTAGATTTAAAAATGCTATGGTCCAAGCTAAAAAAATATTTTGCCTTCAGTTCTGAATTTTCATATTTTCTCTCCTCATCAAACCCAAACAACTCAGGCTCAGGGTTCAGGTTTAAGAGAAAAATTCACCCCCATGGCCCTATTCCACACACACAACCACCTCACATTCTTAGATTTAGAGAAAGTTTCCCTAACCTTTAGAATCTTTCCTGAGTTCCGAGGCAAAATGGACTACATCCGAGTCTTCTGCAGTTCAGATATGCTCAAGAGGGGAAATGGCCAATTTAGAAATCAATGGGCAAATTCACATGAATATTAGCAGGAATACACCTATTGATTTTAATTCAAACAACTTGTGGCAGTTGTATTTGGCTNAAATAATAAAAGACAATATATAGCCTAAAGCCTTGGTGTTATTATTTAATTTTAATTATGGAGTGTAGTTTACAACTACACGCTCTTCTACTGTGTGGCATATTTAACAGCTACTTTGTAGTTGACTATGTCTCATTTTAAAACCTTCATGGTGTTTTTATTCTTTCCTTTAAAGTGTGTTAAGTAAACACAGTAGTATGAGATGGATCCCAGACATCTTGTATTCGCTACTTGTTTTACATCAACCTATGTACCAGAAGTACTGGTGGCCCTCCACAGCAGTTCCCTTATGCTTTTCACAACAATTATCATGGTTCTCTTTTTCTACTTTACCTACTGGCTAGAAGGTGCAGTCTAAAAATATTGATTGTCATGCTGCAGAGATAAATCTTTGCTAAAGGCAGTGTGGGTCTGGAAGGATACACCATCATCTTGAAAATACAATGTAAATATGATCACCCTGCACAGTATATCCTTGTATTCCTGCTGTGCACCATCCTCAAGGACTTTCTGGGCACAAATAAATTTACCAGGCGGCAGTTGAATTTCCATTAGTGATAGACTTAGCCAGGTTAACACTAATTCAAACACTTATAATGTTATTAGAGCTGCGGATATGTCTGAAATATGTCAGAGTCGAAAACATGCTAGAGGCACCTGGGACAAGAATATAGCATAGTCCCAAATTATCCCAGATAGTTGCCACCTTTGGTATCCCTCAGAGATGAGACATGTGTGTCTGATTGACTTTTGCCTTGCAGACAACTGTTATAATGAATGTTGCATTTAAAGAAAAGGTTTGGTAAACAGTGGGTTTTCAATACAGATACATTAAAAAAAATTAATTTGCTAATTGATATGATTTAAAAGGTATATATTATGACTTATTAGTAATAAGTATTTGTGACTTTATTAGTAATAAACTTAATTTTTTTTAGTGGTTATTTGCACTATCAGTATTTATTTATGTGTTTGTCAATATGTTCTGCCAAAACCAGATGATACTTTCTCTCCTTGCAATTTTGACACAGCAGTACTTGATAGCAATAACAGATCATTAAAATAATTCAGATTAATTAAAAGATTCAGATTTTAGTTTCAGATTTCTAGCAGTTCTAACATGAACTCCTAGGTTCTGTGTCACACCAATAGTTTCAAAACCTTATGCATACTTTTGGTAAGATTGTTGGATCTCTCAATTCTAGAAAACAACCTAAGATGTTTGGTTACTGGATATGCGCGATCAGTAAAACTTTCACTGGGTAGTCTTAGCATGTTTAGTCTACTGCTCTCAAAACAGAGAGCTTGTTAGCCAGGTTATTCTCAAATATAGTTTTCATCTTCAGTTTCTCAAAGACTTCTTTTGGCCACCAAAAAAACCACTACTCTTTCTGTTCTGTTCTTTCTTATATGTTGTTACTATAGCTAAAACTTAAATTGCAATGACATTAATGAGCTACTTTTTCTAACAGAAATTTGCACTCAAAACCCATTTATTTCTAAAGAAAAAGAAAAACATTATCTTCAGTATGTAGTATACTTTTATATAAAATTTAATATCCATTTCTATTTCCCAACATTTCATCCTCAAGAGAAAAATCTCAGTCTAAAGGTAAAGCAGCTCCTTGCAATGCCATATATACAGTAATACCCTATTTGTTATAAGTGGATATCCTTAATCATATTACAAATTTTCTTATGGTCACAGTTCTTTGATTGGTGGTTACTTTTCATACTGTATGCCTTTAATTTTATATTTTTGCAGACTTTGAAACTGAATAAAAATATTTTCAAATTTAGAGATAAAGATCTGTTAGGATGAAATTATTGTGGAAACTTCAGTAAAGGTAAAACAGTCAATGACAATTCTGCATCTGACTCTGTGCACAACATACCCAGACAGAAAGAAATAAAGTTGCTTTTAGAAGAAATCCAAACACCTTGCAGTACACAAATACACAGTCAGGCATCAGTTTGAGTGAAGATCTGAAAAACATACCGAAGATAACTCTATTATCCTGATTAAGACATTTCTGCATTTACAGATTCACATTATGAAAATAATATTTTGAAGTGCACATTTAATTTGCCTTTTCTGCATATATTTCATTTTATCACTGTGTGAAGTTCATGTTTGCATATTCCTACATCCATTTACTTATCTTGAAAATGTTTGGATGCTTTTTTCAGATTAAGTCTATCTTCCCCACAGTTCAAATAATAGGTTGAACATAATTAAAAGGTACAAATTGCTTAAATTACTGTACGCATTTATATATGTACCTAATGTATACATTTATATATGTACCTAGTATATGCTTTTTTTTTTTAACAGTGACTTAAAGGTATATCATAGTTTGTATTTTTTTCAATTATGATTATTAAACAATAACGCATAAGAGTTCTTTTGCCCCTCAAATAATAAGTATATTTAATGATGTTTAATTAGCTTATATGCCTAGTTTCGTCTCATTGTGAAGAAGGCCAGTTGAATTTTTAATCTTAGTGTGATTAGGATAGTGGTGCTTCTGAAATTTATTACCACCAGAATTTTTTCAAACAGGGAAAGCATTGCTGAATTCCAGAGAATCTTTTCCAGAAATTGTTTGGGTCACAGAATGGTCAGATTGGAAGGGACCACAGTGGGTCATCTGGTTCAAACTCCCTGCCCAAGCAGGGTCATTCCCAGAGGACATTGCACAGAATTGCATCCAGATGATTCTTGAATATCTCCAATGAGGGAGACTCCACAACCTCTCTGGGCAGTCTGTTCCAGTGCTTGGTCACCTGCACAGTAAAGTTCTTCCTGGTGTTCAGGTGGAACATCCTGTGCATTGATTTCTGCCCCCTTGCTTCTTGTTCTATTGCTTGGCACCACTGAGAAGAGCCTGGTTCCATCTTCTTGACAGCCTTCCTTCAGATATTTATACACATTGATGAAGTCCCCTCTCAGTCATCTCTTCCTGAGTCTCTATTACCCTTCCGTCATAAGAGAGATGCTCCAGTCATCATCCCTCATCATCCTTGTAGTCTTCTGCTGAACCTGCTTCAGTAGCTCCATGTCTCTCTTGTACTGGGGCCCAGAATTGGACTCAGAACTCCAGATGTGGCCTTATTAGGGCTGAGAGGGGCAGGATTACCTCTTTCAGCCTGCTGCAATGCTCACCACTGGGAAAATATACAGCATGGAAAACTCCAGCAGAAATTGTTGTATTCTGACACAGGTCTCCACATAGGTAGCTTTTAATTATCATAAACTAATGATCATACATATTTTTAGGTTATTAGTGAATCAGTACAAGTTTAAAAGACTGTTCGGTCATGGAGAAATGGCTTGAGTCTTCCTAGAGAAGGTTGGTTGCTGCTCAGATTCCAGATACAACAGATAAAAGAGGCTGCCCTATTCCAGGGCAGCAGATTAAAAATGTACCATGGGAACTTGCACATTTTGTTCTGGAAAATCTCACACAATAAAACAGCATGTGTTGTCCTTCACGTATGAAGAATACCAGATTTGTTTAACCTTTAGCACATTGAATTGTACTAATATACTGTTTATACTATTACACTGACTAGAACCAGGATGCTCACATGCCTCAGTCCTACTACACATCTTCTGGAATATTTTCTTCTGTATGTTTTGCGAACAAAATACTCTTGAGATAACGCCCAGGCACCAGATGAGAGTATTAGGGACCTTGAATCATTCCCAGTGCACAATATGAACAAATGCCAATCATCTTGGGTCCCTCCATCCTAAAAATCCTGGAATAGAAACAGTACACAGAAAATTGTAATTTTATACTACAGTTCCAGGAACATCATATGTAGCCCCGAAGGCCTAATGCAGTGCAGTCTGAACACAGCCTGTCTCTTGCTCCTAGAAGCCACTGGTTGTTCCTGGTTTATTTAACAGACTATAAAACAGTGTGCATAATCCCTTGCCCAGTGCTCAGTCACACTTTCTAGTTTTATTGACCTGTAATGAATTTATTTGAATTAGGGATAATTTCTTCACAGAAAGTGTGACTAGATATTGAAATGGGCTGCCCATGGAGGTGTCATGGTGGAGTCACTGTCCCTGGATGTGTTTAAGGAAAGACTGGATGTGGCACTGTAATTCACGTGGTGGTGTTTGTTCATAAGTTGGATTCAATGATGTCAGAGGCCTTTTCCAACCTAATTGATTCTGTGATTCTGTGATGATATAGCAAAGGTGCCTTCATACAAACTACACACTGTGAGTAGTTATTTTACAAGTCTCCAAAGTTCTCCTACTCTCCAAACAAGGAAAATCTCATTTCCATTTTTAGATAGTGAAGGAAATATGTTGTGATCTCTGCAGATATACATAATGAGGTGATTTATGAAGTGGTCAAATGGAACAGTTAATCCCTGTTTACACTGACTAGGGATATTACTAACATATTGATCTATCTATCTGTCTATCTAACCGTTTTCCTTTCCCCTACAGTCCACACTGAAACCATATCCCTTGGCAGTATTGTGTTAATGAGGTTTTTTTTAATGGCATGCAAAGGTAAAAGATCTGGCAAAAACCTTCTCTTTGAAGGACACTAGAAGGGGACAGACCAAGGAATAGAAGTGTCATTTAGTAATGAGAAATGGTCAAGACAAACTTCAATTTTCCTGTTGATTTTGTTTGGTTTTGTTTTCTTCCCACTTATTATACAGGCTGAATCTGTTATTCTATGAGTTACTGCAGAACATGATAAGCAGGTGTCTGACATACTGCTCTTTACTGCCTCAGGTGCTACTCTGACAGGTCATTTTACTGTTGTAGTTGAAAATACAAATAAAATTTAGCAGAATGACAACATGTCCTTGCTATTAAGAGGATATTTCAAATGCTTCAATTTTTAAAAATTTCAAATACTTCATAATAAAACCTTATTGAAGAGACAAGCCAGAGCTGCATTAACCAAATGATAGCATATGAAATAATCTTTTCTAGTGCAGAGTTCTAAGATAATGAATTTAGCCTGGAGGTAACCACAGAGACAATGTTCAGCTGTGTGTTCCAGTTCTTTTTGAGATTACGTGTTGCCTATTGATTCAATTCAGAGAATAGAAAGTCAGTTCTAAATGGTATTACCTGTTCTACACAAACTTGATTTTTTATAAGAGCTTGAGGGGCAGACTGTGACAAGTTTGAAAGACATTTATAAGCAACAGAACCACATAGGAAGACCACAAAAGGCATAAAGAATATGGAATATTGACTATAGCTTAATTTAGAACTTTTTTGAGGAGAGTCTGCACTGGACAGAGCAAGCTTTTTTTTTTTTTTTTTGGGCACTGCAACTTTATTTTTCTACACTGTGTAGGATACTTATAAGTTAGAGAGCATGAGAGTTGTCAACCTTACAAGTTTCAAACATGATTGCAGAATCTATCTTAAACTTAGTCTTGCTGTAAATACATTATAGCACTACAGACTACTTGTAGATGTTTTAATATGGACCAGCGTGGCTGGTATATGAAAACAAGTGACTCCCATTAGACAAAATCATGTGGATAGTTCATGGAGACCTGGATCTGCTTTTTTGTAATAGGATTTGTGTGAATTTAGTAAGTTTACAGTACTTAGTACTATAGTACTTAGTATATTAACATTTCTAAATAGAGATATTATTTATTCACTTCAAAGTAATATTATTCACTTATTCCTTCATTCAGTGATACTTTTAAAATACCAGAAACCTAAAGAGCAAAGAATAAAACAGGAATTTATAAATCTCTACTATATAATCATAGAATGGTTTGGTTTGGTAGAGACTTTAGAGATCATTTAGTTCCAGCTCCCCTGCCATGAACTAGACCAGGTTGCTCAAAGCCCCATCCAGCGTGGCCTTGAACATTTCCAGGGATGGAGTAGCCACAACTCTGGGCAGTCAGTTCCAGTTCCTCACCATCCTCACAGTAAAGAATTTCTTCCTAATATCTAATCTACACCTACTGTCTTTCAGTTTAAATCCATTCCCCTTTGTTCTACACAACCTTGTAAAAATTCCCTCTCCAGGTTTTTTGGGGGGCCCCATTTAGGGTATTGGAAGGCTGCTACAAGTTCAAGCTTGTCAAGGTCCCTCTGGATAGCATGCCTTCCCTTCAGTGTGTTGACTGTACCACACAACTTGGTGATGTCAGCAAACTTGCTGAGGGTACACTCAATCCCATTTCAAAGTCCATTTCACCAAAAAAGAAGTTAAACAATGTTGGTCCCAATACCAGGCCCTGAGGAACACCTCTTGTCTGCAGGTATCAGTAGAAATACGTAGGGGTATGTGTGCCTCTGTGTGTATGGTCCCAGGAAGCTCATATAGAGTATCTTGGGGAAGAACAAACTTGGAAATATATCGGGCCATAGAAAACTTGATTCCATAAAGCATCAAGTATACTGATCATCTTCTGCTAGCACCAGAAATAAATAAAAGACAGTACAATAAACCATCATATACAACCTGATATGACGAAACCTAACAGAGATTATTTATCCCTACTTTTATACAACTAGAAACTCTGGAAACCTTTTTGATTAAATGCTTTTCCTTGATTTGTGAAAAACACCATATTACAGGGAGCATATACAAATTATCTTTCCTTAAAAGTCAATTTTTAATATATAGTTGAAAAGTTTGAAGAGACTATTTCAATTGCCTCTTTAAACCAACATTTTTAAAAGCACTTCTACTAATGACTAAATTATATTACTAAAAGCCAGTTGTAGTAAAGTAATGAAGTTTATGATATCTTTTGATCCAATCATCTAAGACAGCATAATAAGTTTTTTCTTATTGTCACATTTTAAAATGAAAAGTCCTAGTTTTCTAGTTCAATGCAACTTTTATATTTAAATGGACCTGAACCAAGGCTGAACATATTTGTGTTCCAGCCTCTTCACATTTTCTTAGCTTCTGTTCAAAAAACAAACATAAAAACAGTACTACTCATAGTTTAAAAGTACCACTTCTTTGCGTGCTTGTCTTACAGCCTCCACAGTACCTACCTTTGTGCTATGGTTCTGTGGAAGACAGCAAGCAGGGTAAGTTAGTATCACCCTAATTTTCTGTCAGGAGAGACAGTTGTTTTCTTCCAGCATCAGAGGAAGTCTGTTGCTCATCAGTGTTCTCCTGTATGCACACAGCAGGGGTAGCACATTTTCACTCACTGTGCTCAATCCTACACTGATGAACAGGGATGCTGATGACATGCAGATCTCCAGGAGAGAGCCCAGTAAGGACTTGCTTGGGGGATGGATAAACTGAGAATACCTGGACTAATTTTATTGTCTCATCAAAGTAGATTTTACAGTTGCAGTAAATCTGTAAATGAGTACAGCATGTCATGCTAGTCGTGATTTTTCCAGTATCTCAGATCTTCCAAAAGGGCACATTGGTACTACAAAGGTCTTACTTCTTTGTCCTGCTTCTGGCAAACAAATGTTTCTACACAGTAGCTAAAGAAAATTTTGCATTCATCTTGGTTTGTCCACATTGTTCTCTGCAGGATTTAGGCTATCTGTTTAAGACATATATAATAAGCTGCTTTATGTTAAGATTCTTGCAAAAGTTTTCCTATTGCCTTAGAAAATACCATCCACAATATAATTACCAGACTTCTGCTTCCTCCTCAATGTGATGGCATAATAGGAAGACAGCAGACTACTATCAGAAGAGGAATAAGGAAATGCTCACACATACATCACCCTATTTTTTTCAGTCATACAGATATAGATGATATAGATATAGATAGATATAGATAGATATAGATGATACAGATATAGATAGAAAGATATATAAATCTCATGTTTCAGATCTTTACACTTAGAAGTCTCCTTCAAGAGAGCAGATCATCCCGGGCTTACTCACAGTGATAGTTCTTGTATTTCTTTTAGAAGAATCTTGTCTCAGTCAAAACTGAACATAAGACAGGATTTAATTAGGAACAGCAGTCATGTTATTCCTATTTCTTCATTTGGACTGGTAAGATGTTCTACAATTTATTCCACAATTTTCTTAATTTAGAATCACATTGATATTCAGAGTAGGATTGTAAAATACATAACATTTAGAGCCAAGTCATTCTAAACTTCCTCTTGTGACTGCATGTGATGGAGGTGAATAAGAGCTGTACTGCATAAAATTTCTTAATTGCCTCAGGATACTTCGAAATAGAGTTACAAAATTGGCATTGTCTCCCTAACTACCCGTTACCTGAACACAATTGCTTTGGAAGAGATTGCAGTGCTGCTGGCTAGGAGGGTTGCTATATATGCTTACAGGATAAGCAAGCAAGAAATTAACTTCCTCTGAACTGTCCACCAGACTCCAAATGCCTATTATTGATGGGTGACAAGGAATAACCCAGACTACTTTCCAGCATGCAGATCCAAGATGAATAATAATGTCCACGTGGAAAAAAGTGATGAGCAGCAAAGCAGAGGGTGAGCTGAGCAAGACAGCTTATGAATTGAGTCCAGTAGACATTAAAACAGACATCAGAGCTCCTCTTTCCCTTCATTACCTTTTATTTTATAATAAAGCAGATGAAGAGACTGCTATATGTTTCATTTTAGTTAATATATTGTACCTCATAGCTCGTTATTTTCCTTATATGTGAGTTAGGTTTTCATGAAACTAGTTCAGAATTTTTAGTCTTTCTTGTGCATTCTTTGTTATTCGCTTTAGACTAAGCCTTGACTTACACATTTAAGGACAGTTGCAAATGAACTGTGTTTCTGTAGGACATATGCCAGACAGCAGTTTTCTTATCCTTTTTAAAATAAAATAAATAAAAAAAAGGGGGGCCAAAAAAGCAAAGATATCACCCCTGATGAGTCATCAGCTTTAATTAGACCTTTCTTTAATGGAAGGTGATGTCTATGCTTTGAGTGTTTTGCTGGCTCTGTTTCCTGACATAATACCAGTGGCCTTTTTTCAAACCATAACTTCACATTAGCAACATGACATAAATGAAGATGGTGATAATCTTAAAATTAACATTTATATTGAAAAAAAAAAAAGTGAGATGTGAACACAATACAAAAATATCTATAGTAAATTTGAAAACAAGCAAAGCCTTGCTCTAAATATGACAGGACAAAGATTTAGGTAACCAAAGTCACTTCTCAGACACTAAATAATAGGTCACTTCTCTGGGAGCTTTGTAGATAATTTCTGTTAGGTACATATAGTAGGCAAGTAATGTAATCAGTTACTCACCAGTGTTACTAAGAATCTGAAAGAAGAAAGATAAACAGTTACACGCTGACTGAAAAAGCTTTGATTCCACTGTCTTTCATTACTTTCCCTTTTTTTTTTTTTTGTTAGAAATTATTTGCAAAGTGAAATTGGTATTTTATTTATCCAGCTAGCTGCTGATTTCCTGACCATTCCCTTATAAACTGCAGCCCAAAACAGAGACCCACAGACACCCCTGAGCAGAGCCATTTTCTTCATCTGCACAAGAAGCTCTACATGTTTTTTCACCTCCAAAATAAATCTAAACTCTGTGTACGTGCTGTAAAGAAGGACCTGAAGGACAGCTCAGTCTTGTGGAGTGAGCATACAAAGAAACATATACAGACATTTCCTCTAAAGCAAATGTATAGAGAAAAATTACACCTGCTAGCAGTCAACGAATATTGCCTAGCACAAACAATCTCTTAAATTACTTGATCATTTCTGTCAGAGGCATCAGCAGTGGTTCGAAATTTAGGGTACCTAAGTAAATATTTGGGATTATTTCTCCAAATAGTGCTAGTGCATTTGTATAAAATGCCAAATTTGCCAAGACACCAAATATGTTCAGACAGGCCACTGCAATGTGGACTAAAATGTGTTTGATTTTTTTTCACACTAGTGTATATAGTTTTTAAAATGTGACTTGTAAAGGAAAATCAATATCCCTTATTGCAGTTTAAGAAAAGGAAAAGTGGTGATAGCAACTGATTTCAAGGACTATGAAAGTCTTTGCTGATCACAAAGAAAATTATGCTTTAAATGTCAATAAGAGTAGAGACAAACAGAATTCCTGAAGTTCAGTTGAGCTAGACTAGCAGCAGGCATTTAAAAAATAATGGAAGATTTTTCAGTTAAAGGTATATAAAAACAGAACAAAGGAAGAAGAAGACAGTTGCTATGAGGAAAGAATAAGATTAAGGCTAATCTTAACACTGCCCTTCAATTAGGCAAGCTGTTTATCTCAGACTTATGCAACACAAAAGCAAGACTGACAATAACAAACATACAAAAAGGGGAAAAAATATCAACTGGGGAAAAAACATGAACCTCTGAGGACTGAGGAGACTGGATAATGTTCACATTAGAATTCTAAAAAAAAAAAAAAATTTGAAATTTGGGATCCCTTAATGACTATTTTTAATCAATCTTTTGGAGAAGAATTGTGTAATCAGACCA
Organism: Scytalopus superciliaris; assembly: GCA_013400415.1. Lineage (NCBI taxonomy): Eukaryota > Metazoa > Chordata > Aves > Passeriformes > Rhinocryptidae > Scytalopus > Scytalopus superciliaris. The sequence goes on from VXBX01009104.1 coordinate 15,087, forward strand.
AAGGATAGCACATGAAAGTCTATGTATAAGAGAGGGATGGAGTATCAATCATTCCTGCATATCAGTAATGAGGGAATGTCTGTAATTGTCCTTAAATAAAAATGACATATCATATAAAATGTCGTATCATACATCATATCATTAATATAATAGCAGTTTGGCAAATATTGAACATGCTAAACTAACCTAATAGTTCTTTTTTCCACTGACAGTTCTCTAAACAGAGGTCATTTGCAAATCTTATCTCTGTGAACCCTAGTCAAGTATTTGATATATCAGTGAAAGAGATGTGAAAGTGAATATATACCAGTGAAAGCTGGAGAAAATGGACCTAGATAAAACTCCAAGGTTGTATGAAGGGGATTTGGCAATGGAGAACTTTAAAAATTGAATTGTTAGCAGGTAGTGATGCTATTTTAATGGCTAGCCTAAAGACTGGGTTTGGAATTGGTATCTTGAGTCAAAATTTTAATCTGCTTTATCCAAAATATTAGGCATGTATTAATGAAATTTACTTTTAAAGTAACGATGTTATGAAACATTCAAATGAAAGATGGCTCTGAATATTACAGAGAAACAGATAAATGATGTTTAGGGTTGAATTGGAGTGCCATTGTACATGAAAGGCAAGGCATTAGATCTCTTGAAACTGAGTATTTAATATCAGTTGTATATGTTCAAGAAAGATTAAATGAAAGCAGGAGAGATACAAAGAGAAACACTCAAGATGACTGGGGGGTATGGAAATGTTTTAAGATTAACTTAATACATTTATATATGGTATGTCTTGTTTACAGAAGCTGGAAAACAGACATTGAGGATGCCTGGGGTCCTTAATCTCTCAAAATAAACTTGGTGAAATATTTCAGTGACAACAAGCTCAAAAGTTAAAAAAAGAAATCTAGAAAGAAAATGTGTTTGCATTTCTTTATAATGAAAATTTGAACAATTATATAACTGACAGTACATTTTGCTTATAAAATTATTATTAATACTTTTAAGGTAGGACTCATCTGAAATATGCAAAATTTGACAATAGCTTAATTAATATTTTGCCTTTTTCTTTATGTGGGGATGTGTCTATTACGGAATCACAGAATCAAGTAGGTTACAAAAGATCTGTGAGACCATGAAGTCCAACCTATGACCTAACACCACCTGTCAACTGGACCATGACACTTAATGCCACATCTAGTCTTTCCTGACATACGTCCAGGACAGTAACTTCACTGCCTCACTCAGCAGCCCATTCCAATGTCTAATCACCCTTCCTGTGAAAAAATTCTTCCTATTGTCAAACCTGAATCTCCTCTGACAAGCCTAAGAATTTGTCCTCTCATCCTATCGCTAGTAGGCTGGGAGAAGAGACAGACATCCACCTGGCTACAACGTACTTTCAGGCAGTTGTAGAGAGGGATAAGGTCACTGCTGAGCCTTCTTTTTTCCAGGCTAGTCAACCCCAGCTGCCTCAGCTGCTCCTCATGGGACTTGTGCTCCAGAGCCTTCACCATCTTCATTGCCTTTCTCTGGATACACTCCAGCACCTCAATGTCCTTCCTGAAGTGAGGGACCCAGTACTGGACACAGTACTCAAGGTGAGGCATCATCAGTGCTGAGTACAGGGGAAGAATCACTTCTCTAGTCCTGCTGGCCACACTATTTCTGATACAGAAATTGAAGCAGATTTTATTTATATCTATATACATATATATATATATATATA
>VXBX01009104.1:18029-62596 GCA_013400415.1 Scytalopus superciliaris
ATATATAGATATAGATATATATATAGATATATATATATATATGATACATTAACTTATTCATAGGGTTGTCTTTGTCTTTGATGTTATATAGCATATAAACTGTTAATTATTGTTCCTAAAATTACCTAATAAATGAATACACATACCTTTTCCTTCATGAGACTTCCATACAATTCCATGTCAAGTAACTCAGGACATAATGCAACACAAGACAGAAAAAAATAAATCCATTCATATACACTGTTTTCCAGCTCTCTGCTCTCTCCTGACGTTGATGTCAAATTGAAAGACTTAACAAATATTTTTATTACCCTTCTGACTGGTTATTCCAGTGTGAGAGAGCTGCTTTATACACTAGTCTAGATGTAAACATCACCATTGTAAATCATTATATACACAGACTTCAGCAAGTGTCATATAGTGTCATAGAATGGTTTGGGTTGGAAAGGACTTAATGATTGTCTAGTTCCAACTCCCCTGTCATGGGCAAGGACACCTTGTTGGACACTAGCCCAGGTTGCTCAGAGCTCCATCCAACCTAGCCTTAAACACTTCCAGCAATGGAACATCTACAACTTCTCCAAGCAACTTGTTCCAGTGCCTTCCCACCCTCTCAGTAAAGAATTTTTCATAATATCTAATCTGAACCTACTCTGTTTCAGTTTAAAGCCGTTCTCCCTTGCTCTGTCACTACATGCTGTTGTAGAAAGTCTCTCTCTGTTTTTCTTGTAGGTTCCTTTCAGGTACTGGATTGCTGCAATTAGGTCACCTCAAAGCCTTCTTTTCTCCAGAACAAACCAAATTCTCTCTGCCTTTCCTCTGAGGAGGGGTGCTTCACCCATCTCATTATCTTGGTGGCCCTCCTCTGTACTCATTCCAGCAGTCTTTGCTGTGTTGAGAACTCCAGAACCAGATGCAGTACTTGAGGTGGGGTCTCACTCGAATGTAGTCAGAACAGCCTCCTCTATATTGGGTGAAGGGGGGCATTGTGTGCTATATATCTGAAAAAATAGTCATAATGGTACTGTTCCAGCAAGGGACAGATGTAGGAACTATTGCTCCCAATGGCAGCAGGTGTTGCTGCCTCTGGTGCTCTCATTTCCGTGCAATCAGCAACACTTCTAAATCTGACTTTCCATGGTTTTTGCCAAGGATTTTCACATTCCTCATTTTACCTCTTCCCTTTTCTTTCCATTCCTCAGTGGGAATAGCCTAGATCAAGTCTTTATTCTTCAGAAAATAAAATTCAACTGTTCTTGTCATAGAATAATGTAATCATAGAATGATTTGTGTTGGAACATAAAAGATTCCTTGGTTCTAATCCCTCTCTCCCCACAGCCCAAGTCCCCCAAATAATATCTTCCTAATATCTAATATAAACCTAGCTCTTTCAGTTTAGAGCCATTAGCTCTTATCCCATTACTACATACACTTGTAAAAGACCCTCTCCTGCTCTTTTGTAAGCCCCCTTTAGGTGCTGCAAGTTGCTCACAGGAGCCTTCTCTTATCCAGACTGAGCAACCTATGCTCTCTCAGCTTGTCTTCATAGTAGAGGCGCTATAGTTCTCTGATCTCTGGCCCTCCCACAGACTTGTTCTAGTGGGTCCATGTCTTTCTTGTGTTGGAGTCCCAGAGCTGGATATAGTACTCCAGGGAAGGTCTCATGAGAGCAGTGTAGAGGGACAAAATCACCTCCCTCAACCTGCTGGTCACACTGCTTTTGATGTAACCCAGGAGAAAGCTATCTTTCTGGGCTATGACCGTGTACTGTTGAGGTTTTTCAAGCTTTTCCTTAACAAACACACCCAGTCCATTCCCCTCAAGGCTGCTGTCAATCCATTCACTGCAGAGAGTGTACCTGTGCTTGAGATTGCCCCAACATTGTGGAGGACCTTGCACTTGGCTTTGTTGAATCTCATGGGCTCACCTCTCAGGCCTGTCAGAGTCCCTCTGGATGGCATCTCTTCCTTCCAGTGTGTTGACCACACCTCTCAGGTTGGCATTGTTGGCAAACTTGCTAAGGATGCACTTGGCCCACTGTGCATGTCACCAACAAAGGTATTAAAAAACATTGGTCCCAATACTGACCCCTGAGGAATGTTACTTGTTCACTGGTCTTTACTTGGTCATCAAGCCATTAAGTATAACCATCCAGCCAATTTTTTATCCACTCCATCCATCAAATCCTTGTCTCTAAACTGGAGANCTCTCAGGCCTGTCAGAGTCCCTCTGGATGGCATCTCTTCCTTCCAGTGTGTTGACCACACCTCTCAGGTTGGCATTGTTGGCAAACTTGCTAAGGATGCACTTGGCCCACTGTGCATGTCACCAACAAAGGTATTAAAAAACATTGGTCCCAATACTGACCCCTGAGGAATGTTACTTGTTCACTGGTCTTTACTTGGTCATCAAGCCATTAAGTATAACCATCCAGCCAATTTTTTATCCACTCCATCCATCAAATCCTTGTCTCTAAACTGGAGACCCATGCAAGACAGTGTCAAATGCTTTGCTCAAATCCAGGTAGATGACGTCAGTTTCTCTTCCCCTACTCACCAAGGCTGTAACTCCATCATAGAAGGCCACCAGATTTGTCAGGCAAACAGGAATAATTTGATTGTAGAGAAATGTTTATATTAGGTGCTGAAATGCAGGTATTGTTTGGAAACCTAACATCTGTAGTGTAACCCTGACAAAGAATAAGTCAAGACTCAGTTCTTGACTACCTTCCTAATGCATTGATATCATGTGATTCTGTACCTTTCAAATGATCTACGTAAGATTTATCAGTCCTATTTTTTATAGATTTTCTGTTGATTTCCATTTGTTTATAATAGGTGGTAAGATATTGGCTGAACATTGATATAAAACAGTTATTCAGCATTAAACTCATCTCACATGCAGATATATCACTTTTTGTTATAAAATTAATTTGCATGTGGAGTTAACACTTAAAAGCAATTTTATAGGCTATGTAATTATGTGCCTGTTTCAAGTGTTTTTATATATTGCATTTATAAATATATATCAAGTAAACACCTAAGAACATAATTAGCATATGGTTATAAGACATTTGACTCTGCACAACTAAAAAGCAGTTCAATTTCAGAAGGATGAATGAGTCCCTTTTAAAAAGCAGCTCTTAGAGAATTATAAGGTTCATTACAATAATAATTTTGCCCAGAGAAAAAAATATGAGTCAATATTACTGTACCTCAGTTTTGTACTGTACTGTTTATTCTAAGTCTCTCTTATTTCACATTTTGCCCATACCACAGTGGAACTATATTAAAAAATGAACAAGGACTTTTCTTTTTCAGCTATATTCATACCATAGTTACTGGGATTTAATTACACTAGCAGGAGAAATGATAACTAAATTAATACAAAGTCTCTTCAGTATCAGTGCTTCATTATTCTGTGCTAGTATTTCTTCCCTTTTGCTGCATATCAGAAATATTTGCATCACGATTGTTGAAAGTGTCTTTGGCTGTGCAACTCTAAACTATAAGTGAGTGAGTTGTATCAATGGCAAAGCTCTCAGGTTGAAAGTACTCTTTTATATTCATATTCACCACTCTATAATGTGCTGTGATCAAGCATAGAAAAAAGATAGATATGGAAATATTGTGTTTTGTTGTCCCTCTCCTTTCCAGTTGGGGATGTCTAAAAACCTGTGTTCCAAAATACCATCTGAAACAAGAGAGAGTCAGTAGACTGAATACTTACAGCTCTGGGTTCTGTGAACATGTGTGGGANAAGCCCCCTTTAGGTGCTGCAAGTTGCTCACAGGAGCCTTCTCTTATCCAGACTGAGCAACCTATGCTCTCTCAGCTTGTCTTCATAGTAGAGGCGCTATAGTTCTCTGATCTCTGGCCCTCCCACAGACTTGTTCTAGTGGGTCCATGTCTTTCTTGTGTTGGAGTCCCAGAGCTGGATATAGTACTCCAGGGAAGGTCTCATGAGAGCAGTGTAGAGGGACAAAATCACCTCCCTCAACCTGCTGGTCACACTGCTTTTGATGTAACCCAGGAGAAAGCTATCTTTCTGGGCTATGACCGTGTACTGTTGAGGTTTTTCAAGCTTTTCCTTAACAAACACACCCAGTCCATTCCCCTCAAGGCTGCTGTCAATCCATTCACTGCAGAGAGTGTACCTGTGCTTGAGATTGCCCCAACATTGTGGAGGACCTTGCACTTGGCTTTGTTGAATCTCATGGGCTCACCTCTCAGGCCTGTCAGAGTCCCTCTGGATGGCATCTCTTCCTTCCAGTGTGTTGACCACACCTCTCAGGTTGGCATTGTTGGCAAACTTGCTAAGGATGCACTTGGCCCACTGTGCATGTCACCAACAAAGGTATTAAAAAACATTGGTCCCAATACTGACCCCTGAGGAATGTTACTTGTTCACTGGTCTTTACTTGGTCATCAAGCCATTAAGTATAACCATCCAGCCAATTTTTTATCCACTCCATCCATCAAATCCTTGTCTCTAAACTGGAGACCCATGCAAGACAGTGTCAAATGCTTTGCTCAAATCCAGGTAGATGACGTCAGTTTCTCTTCCCCTACTCACCAAGGCTGTAACTCCATCATAGAAGGCCACCAGATTTGTCAGGCAAACAGGAATAATTTGATTGTAGAGAAATGTTTATATTAGGTGCTGAAATGCAGGTATTGTTTGGAAACCTAACATCTGTAGTGTAACCCTGACAAAGAATAAGTCAAGACTCAGTTCTTGACTACCTTCCTAATGCATTGATATCATGTGATTCTGTACCTTTCAAATGATCTACGTAAGATTTATCAGTCCTATTTTTTATAGATTTTCTGTTGATTTCCATTTGTTTATAATAGGTGGTAAGATATTGGCTGAACATTGATATAAAACAGTTATTCAGCATTAAACTCATCTCACATGCAGATATATCACTTTTTGTTATAAAATTAATTTGCATGTGGAGTTAACACTTAAAAGCAATTTTATAGGCTATGTAATTATGTGCCTGTTTCAAGTGTTTTTATATATTGCATTTATAAATATATATCAAGTAAACACCTAAGAACATAATTAGCATATGGTTATAAGACATTTGACTCTGCACAACTAAAAAGCAGTTCAATTTCAGAAGGATGAATGAGTCCCTTTTAAAAAGCAGCTCTTAGAGAATTATAAGGTTCATTACAATAATAATTTTGCCCAGAGAAAAAAATATGAGTCAATATTACTGTACCTCAGTTTTGTACTGTACTGTTTATTCTAAGTCTCTCTTATTTCACATTTTGCCCATACCACAGTGGAACTATATTAAAAAATGAACAAGGACTTTTCTTTTTCAGCTATATTCATACCATAGTTACTGGGATTTAATTACACTAGCAGGAGAAATGATAACTAAATTAATACAAAGTCTCTTCAGTATCAGTGCTTCATTATTCTGTGCTAGTATTTCTTCCCTTTTGCTGCATATCAGAAATATTTGCATCACGATTGTTGAAAGTGTCTTTGGCTGTGCAACTCTAAACTATAAGTGAGTGAGTTGTATCAATGGCAAAGCTCTCAGGTTGAAAGTACTCTTTTATATTCATATTCACCACTCTATAATGTGCTGTGATCAAGCATAGAAAAAAGATAGATATGGAAATATTGTGTTTTGTTGTCCCTCTCCTTTCCAGTTGGGGATGTCTAAAAACCTGTGTTCCAAAATACCATCTGAAACAAGAGAGAGTCAGTAGACTGAATACTTACAGCTCTGGGTTCTGTGAACATGTGTGGGAGAAAAGATGCATAGTAAAGGCTTCTCCTAGTAACAAGTTATTGAAATGCCATGTAATGAATCAGGCAAGACAAACCTACTGCTGCATATAATAAAGCTCCATCTGCCAACACTGACAGCATTTGTTATCTGTACTTTTCCTTTGCACAAGTGTTTCCCAGCAGCTTTGATAATATTTTTGTTATTCTATCCTCACTACATTTTCATAAGCAGTATTAATAGCTGTATGTTTAACAAGGGAAACATGAGGTTCATAGCCATTCTGCATAAACTTAGTAAGCATATTTACATACATGTGTCTCAGGAAACCAGCATGTCAGACAGCATTTACAGAGGAGGAACTTATTGTCCCCCTTCTAAATGGGGGCTTTTCACTTGAAAGATCTGTCATTTTTCTTTGCAAGCATGAAAACTGCAGTATAATTTATACAAATTCAAATAGTCAGGATGGTCTCTATCTTTACACAGCTATGTATGTACAAATGCTGAAACCAGCACAAATGCTTTTCTTCCTTGTTAGTCACTACTGTGAGTAATCTCTGAGGTCTAGTCAAATCTCAGACACCTCTAAGGATGGAGATTCCATAGCATGCTTGGGCAACCTATTCCATTATATAACCACCTTCATGTTCTAGATCCAACGTCTCTGTATCCTCTGGTCTGATACATCAACTCTTCCAACTTCTCTAGAACCTAACATTTTTCGCAGGTCACCTCTGGACTTTCTCTTGTGGGGGAGTTGCCCAGTCTGGACACAACTCTGAAGATGAGGTCTTACACGGGCCAAACTGGAGTGAAAGGTCACTGTTCTAGACGTGCTGACTCCATCCTTATTGTTTCAGCTCAGATGCAAGACTTGCAAGCTTTTCCATTTGTTTTTGCCTAGGTCCACAACATTTATGCCAGTCTATTTCTTCAGTCTGCCCTGGTCCCTCTAAGTAGCAGCCCTGTCCTTCAGCATACTGACTGCCCCCACCTTCCCAGTATTGGGTCATCTGCAAACTTCCTGAGAATGCTCACTGCCCCATCATGTATGTCTTTAATGAAGCCGTTAAACTTTATTGATCCCAGTACTAATTTCTGACTGAGGGTTGCTGCTATTTTCTGTCTGTTGGCTGAACTTTGCAGCAGTGATAAAAACAGTGACTAAGACCAGCTGCCAAGTGTGTTTTCCAAACCACCTTTATCCTCCATTTATTCAGCCATTGTCTCATTAATTTGGTGAAAAGGAGACTGAAGACAGCTGCTAAAGCCAAGGCATACAACATCCCTTGGTCTTCCCTTGCCCACAGAGCCAGACACTCTATTAGGTGATTCACGCTTGACCTGTCCTCAGTAAACATGTGTTGGCTGTTTGATATCACCTTCTTGTTCCCTGCGGTGTGGAGCAAGCTTGTAGGAGATTTTGCTCCATAATCTTCCCAGATGCTGAAGATAGGCTGACTGAAGTTGCCTGGGTTCCCCTTTATTTAATATAGTAAATAAAGTCAATATCCATAATATTTTGATATGGTTGTCTTTCACTTTTGATCAGTATTAAAATTAATGTGTTCTCATCTGCAACTTTTTTGATAAAGATATGTTCTACAGAAGAGAAAAATTAGTCATAATGAAAAACTTAACTCTCTCAAATACTTTCCTTCAAGCACTATCTATATACGTCTACACTATGATAGTCTTGTTTGCTTTAAGGGAAGCCCTCTAAAAGATTGAATTATTTCCTAAATTCTAATTTCAGCTAGCTAAATACCTGGATCAAAACATCAGTGAACAGTTTCACTTCAGATATAGCCACAGAATCATAGAATGTTAAGGGTTGGAAAGCACCATACAGATCATCTAGTTCCAACAACGCCTGCCATGGTATCTCCCCTTCAAGGCCTTATCCAACCTGGTCTTGAACACTGTTTTGGGGCATCCACAACCTCCCTGAGACACCTATTTCAGTATTTCACACCATCACAGTAAAGAATTTCTTCCTAATATCTACCCTAAATTTCCTCTCTTTCAGTTTGTACCCATTACCCCTTGTCTGATCACTGCATTTCCTATTGAAGAATCCCTCTCAGGCTTCCATATAGGCCCCCTTCATATACTGGAAGGTTGCTATGAGGTCTCCACACAATCTTCCCTTCTCCAAGATGAACAGCCCCAACCTTCTCAGCCTGTCTTCACAGGGGAGGTGCTCCAATCCTCTCATCAGTGTCATGGTCCTCCTCTGGACTTGCTCCAACAGTTCCACGTCCTATGTTGGGTGAACTGGGTGCAGTACTCCAGGTATGTTCATAACCTCAATAGCTAAGAGAGAAAGAAAACATCTTTCATTAAAAATCATACCCTGAATTTAAAACAAACAAGCAAAACAAACAAACAAAAAAGGGAAAACCAAAAGAAAAAACAAAAAAACAAAAAAACCCCCCCCCCCCCATGCCTTAATGGAACTAGATGATCTTTAAGGTCCTTTCCAAACCAAAACATTCTATGATTCTACAGAATGCTTATCCAGCATAAAATAGTTTCTTCCTGCTGTCTCATTCCTCCATTGCTTTGCTCTTAACATCACATATTCAAAATCACTAGTAATGAGCAGTTGCTCAGAGAACATGATAGTCTTCAGAAGTGATTGTGGAAAGTCTGTTATAATGGCAAATTTCCCCAGTTTCTCTGATCCCCCTCCATGCACATTTCAACTATAGTAATGCAAAATAAAAACACTGAAGATGTGAATTCATCACATTAATATCCTGAAGACACAGAAAATATGTTGAATCTTTTGCTTTTATATTTTATCCCTACTAAAAGTATAAAATTGTCATAAGTACATGCCAAAGCAGATATATCCTCCAAAAAAGCATCAGTAGAGTTTAAGAAAGTGCAGCTGTGGGTTTGAATGACTGAAAAATTAATAGGGATAGATCCTGGATGACTAGAATTTATATTTCTCTCTTTATGAACTTGAAATTAAGCTCTTCAGCTTCTTTACTTTTGGAAAAATTATTTTCTGGGGCCCACATTAATCTCTGCCCTGTCCTGTTACCTTCACTCTTCATCTATCAGAGAGTTCTCTGACATGAAGCTCTTTTTAGGATATGCTATATTGCAAGGCAACTCCAGATTACAGGATAATTCCTTTTTAAAGTTTTAACTATGATATCCAAACAAGTGTTACTAAGAACAGGGAGAAAGAAAGAACAAAAAATTCAAAAGACTGGGTTCTTGACAGTGGTTAGACCATTGGTATACTTCCTAAGTGAGGAAGGAATTTCTTGCTGAGAAATTGAAAAAAAAAGAACATTAACTATACCTTCTATTTTGTTTCAATCCAATTTCCCAGCTGTAATATTTAGGTGTTATACTTGATACTGGAATTTCTTGTCAACTTTACATCACTGAGGTTTGGTGGGTTTTTTTTTTCAAAATTAGTAAAAGGGGGACAAAAAGGATATTTACAAGAAAAATATTAGGTGACCTTAAAACTCATTATTAAAAAAAAAAAATCACTCTTTGCTTTAGTAGAATGAGAAGTTATGAATGTGTTTTGGAATGACAAAAAGGAGACGAGCATTTGCAATGTATCTTAACAACTTAAGGTATAATCCTCTGTGACAATTCCTTACCTTTCTTTTATTCATAGTCTGCTGCCTGGTTTTTCTTCACTTTTCTGAACTAAAGCTATAATTAAAAGTAAAATTGTATACCAAGATAATTTTGTAACATAGTAACAGAATTCAGGTCTGGTTCAATAGGCTGAGTGAAGTTACACATGAATATTCCAGGTACAAATTTTCAAAATTTTAATGAAAAATAGTTTATGTCAGGCATTATGAAGAAATGTAGTAAAGTAACTTCAGTACTTCTATAATTCTCAGTAAATAATAAGGACCTGTAATTTTAATTAAAGTAAGTGCATGACTTTTTAAAAACTTTCTATAAAAAATAATTTGTCTAAATAAAACTTCCAAACAGGCTTACAATCTTTCAAAATTGTTCATGGTAGAGCTAATTTCACTATTATGATATTCATAATTTAAGTAAATAATTGATTTATTGTTGTTAGTCCATTTGATTTAGCAGTATGAAAATGATATGGAGGATTTTACTGAAAATTTTTAACTAGGAAAATTGTTATACTTTCAGGCAGGAAAAATTATTCATCAAATTGATCAACTTACTCTTTGCATAGGAAGATAATTGATTCTTAAATGTACATCCTTTCTTAAGCCCATCAGCAAATATCCCGTCCAAGTTTTACTCACAGTGAAAATATCAACAAAGTGAACGAGTTTGCATAAAACTGTAGCCATCAAATTCCTGTGATCTAAATTGGTATTGTTAAAATTAATTACCAACGGGTAGTCGCACACCGTCTTCTACAGAAATATTCTATGCTCTCCAAATTATTCTCTGTATTGTCCCTGAACATTAACACATTGAAGTTCTGCTTCATGTAAACATTTTCTGGCCTGTGTTCTGAGAGATGGATATCTGTTACCTTCATGCAGTTGGAAGCCATATCTTTTGACTACAACAATAGCTTGGATTGAAAAATTCACAGTAATTCATTGTGGTCGATTCTTTATGGAAAATAGGAGGTAGGTTCACTCTCACCAGAGCAGTTCTCCAGGCCCATAGATGCAATACTATCTTTTCAATTGACATGTTGTCCTTGGCTAAGGTGGTGAATTTTTAAGCTAGTTTGCTACTAGCTGCTTGGGACTCAGCTTCCAGGAAAGCTTTTCTTTCCTGGAAAGGGTTGAGTCATGAACCATTGTTTTACTGTCTGCAAGTGGAGGTGCTGGGTGAGTCTACAGATAAGTCTGTTGAAAGAACAGAAGCAAACCATGCCTTGGTTACAAGTTCTGAGTAGACAGTTAGTTAAGCTTGCACAGAGGTTGTCCTTGTGCCCAGGGGAGTTGCTTGAACAATTCTAACAAGCATGATCTTTCAAATTTTTGTGGCCACTCCATCGATTTAAACATTGCAGAAATATACTCTAGTACATTCTAAACAAACCCACTGAGGAAATAATTTTTTTTCGCCAATTTTGCAGCTATTCAGGTAATGAGGTTACTTGCATGAAACAAATTTTTATCTTCAGTTGATAGGTGTTTTCTGTGCATCCAACTTCAAGTGGTGGTCTTAGGTTTTTAAAATTAGAAAATATGGTCAAATTTTTCATTGAACGAGCTTTCAGCTTAGAGTGTTTGATTTTTTTTGTTTGTTTTTTTTTTTTTCACTGTACTGATAAGGCATTTAATTGACCAGCTGGTAAGTGGTTTAAATTCCTAGTAATAGGACAGAAACATTTCTCCAGTTATTTCATTTTATTTTGTAGTTGCAGAATGTATTGGCCTGTACTGCATGAGTTAATTACATTTCCTTTTGCCCTCATCAAACAGAATGATTCATAAGCAATTAGGTCTGAGGAATATTCCACACAAATAACTAGAATGAGTGATATTGCCCCTGCAGGTGTCTGAGATAGGCTGATGTGAGGGTTCAGAAGGGACAGACCTGTCTAAAAATAAGTTATATAATTCCAAGAATAATTTCCAAATTTTTATGTGCTTTTATGAATAATGCAATGTAGTATTACATTATTTATATTATGTACAACGTTTAAAATATCTATTGCAGACATTCTTTCTTTCTGGTTATCAGAATAGTTAAACCCCAATTTTGGATTGATGAAAGGGAGATTTTCAGAGAAGAAAGGCGGTAATTTTATGAGTGTTCTTTAGCAGGTTTTGGTGATTCATATGATGCTTCCTTTCTTCATTATTCATTAATCAGTCAGACATGAATTTTGATTCCCACATGCATTTTTTATTTATTGTTTCTGCTCCCTAATATGATAACTGAAAATTTTAATAAGATAATAATGAATAGTAGATGGGAAATACTGAATAATACATGACTGGTTTAAAAACAAAATCTCATAAAAATGCATGATAAAACATTTAAAATTTTGGGAATCATTGCTTTTTTTTCCTTCTATAGTAGCTGTGTGAACACTCACTTTTGTTTCATTCAGTGAGTTCACCCTAGTAATAGGTCGAAGTGAGGGAAGGGTGTTGAAAGCCAGGTAAAAGAGGATAAATTTTCTTTTAAAAGTAAAATTAAAACATTTCAAGTAGCTTTCAAATACAATAATTCTTTTTCCCCAACACTCCTAAAAGTTATCTTAATGCAGGTGGTTATGAACATAAAACATTACTTTTTGTGGCAAACAGTTTCAAGGACACACTTAGAACTACAGGATAAATTATTTTCTATGCCAGTCTTTAGTTCTGTACTTCTCAAGCGTAGCATACTTTTAAGTAAAATTGTTTCTTCTGTAAGACCAGGGGTAGTCAAAAAGATGAAACTGAGACTCCAGTTTCTCCTTCCCTTTTGCAAAATTCTGCAGTGATAAACCCTAAACACACAGGACAAAAGGGGGGGGGGAAAGTTTCCTTGGATTACATGCAACTTTTGTATTAATGTGGAAATTCAATTACACAGTAAAATCTGTCTTCAAAAAATTTCAACCTTTGAGCAGACTTTAATCTGCTAAGAAAATAAGAAAAATATCTCAAACATGTGACATAGTGACAGTAAAGAAGGAGACAATCTTTAATTCCCAGGCTTCCCATGGAAAATATAGCAACAAATAGCTAAGGTCTTAAAGGCTGCTGCAACTGTCAATTATACAAAAGCAAGTGGTATCTACAAGAGGCACTGGAGAGATACAGTGAGACCCTCTCTCTGTTTGTATACTTCTTATGATTAATAAAGAACATTGGAGCAATTTTTACAAAACGAATATGTGTTCAGAAAGTGTCTCCAACTGGGAGATTGCATTCTTTCTCATTCAAACTATATAGTCACTCATCTCGTAACTTACTTATTTGTTGTCTGATATGTGTCTTTACATACTAAAGTCACTTGTTCCACAAGGATAGCATAGCTACTTCAGTGTCATAGAAACACTCTTGAACTCAAGACAAAGTTGAATAATATTGGAGTAGATACAAATAAATATAGTGATAAATAAATTAAAACTGTGCTTTATTAAAGGTAGTATATTCACAGGTTCACAGTTTCTTACTTGAAATTACTTTTGTTTTATGTAGAATAACGTGTTATGTCCAGTTAATGCTAATATTTTAAATCATCTTCATTCTGCTTAATATGCTAAAGATTTAGCTTATTTTTTTCAATGACTAACACTATAAGCAACACTAATATGAGATTCAGTCTGAAAAAAACATGGAAAATTATTTTGTTAAATTTCCTATAGAGTAAGGGAAAAAAAATAACAAAAAACCTCCATAGAAGGCAGAAATACTGATGCAATCTGTAGGGCATTAATAGATGCAAAACCAGAGATACATTTGCAACATCATATAGCTCCACCAAAAATTGTGCAATTTGGGAAGACACATTCATAGTCAGAGGCACCATTTTAGAACAAGAAAATGATAGATCTTCTGTTTCAGCCATTGAAACTCCATCTGTAATAACACCTGTAGATATGACTTCTTAGTACTATGACAGAAACACTACTCTACTTTGTTAAGTGGATCCTCGACTTTCAAACAATTCTTGGTAGCTCATTCATATGAGTCTGAATTTACCAATTTTATTTTGATTTCCCACAAAATTATGGTCAATGTAATCTCGCCACTGGATGTACATTCTTCCATTGTCATAGTGCTTCAACGTACTGTCCAATTTTAATGTACCTAAATGTTTCAAATTTTTTTACTTACTGCAGAACTGGTTAACAACAGGGGCTGGAGTAAGGTTCAGATCAATACTGCTACTGAATGAAATGCTAGAGTAAGAATAGGACAGTTATTTCTTTTCATTGACTTGGCTGACAAAATTTCAGCCTGCATGAAGGACAGGAATATTATTTTACCAACACACATGAAGTCATTTAATTTAAACCTTAGTACCTTAATGCAAATCTCTTTACCTTCTTCCCAGGGGAAACTTTTCTGGCCATAAAATTCAGTGCAACATGTTCATCAATGTTAAAACATGACATTTTCATTAGTTCCTACATTANTATTTTTATTTTAATTTATTTTTTCACTCTAACATCTACAGCCCTCATCCGTGGTATGTACCATACACTGTGGTATGAACTGTACAAATTTATAGCAAATATAGAGCTTACTATTTTATTAAAATGCAAAAAAGGATTAATTACATTTGTATAAAATTAGTCAGAGTTATCATATCTCACTTGATATCAGTCATATACTTTATCTGAGAAAACAGTTATCTCCCACTGCTTCCTCAAGCAACTTGCCTGCTATCATATGCTTTCAGAGACTTTCAAATTCTCAAAAACCAGCTACATGATTCATCTTCCTTCTCTTTTCAATAACCATCTCACAACTGAACAGCTGTCCCACAGGTAGAGAATATTAATGACAGTATTTTTTCCTTTGGTGTATGTGCAAGCATTAGAAAGTACAGGACAGTCAAAGTGATTTAGTACTCTCAAATTTAGAAAAAAAAAAGCAGTTTAATCTCTCAGACCACAAAAGTACAGATGTAATTTGAGCTGACTAAAACTTTGAGAACTTTCTTAACCCTTACATCTGCTAGGACTTGTTAGCTTGCAACTTCTGCAAGGATGTTGTTAGCTTTCCAAAATCTAAATTCTGCCCTATCCACATTTTCATGTAGAAGGGAAAAAAATGGCTTACTGCACATTTTCTAAGACTAAATTTGCTATTTATATAACAGAGGATCACAAATTTTGAGATACAATTTATGATTCTTCATGGTGGTTTGCTAAATCATAGGGGACCGTTCAGCAGAGAGGGCTGGGCCTGGCAGCCCAGTCTTGTCCCACTACCCCAGCGAGGAGCAGGGCAGATGTGAGACACTGGGGGCAGCCCTAGACCCAACCTTCAGGAGGTTCTCTTGTGGCAGAGACAGGCTCTGGCTGGGCTGCGTTGACAGCCTGTGGGTGTGGGTCACGATCAGAACTGCTGAGGGGAAGCATGGTCAGTCAGATATGACCCTGGGATGACTGGGTAGGTCCGTGTGGATGGGGACTCAGTGTTCTGTCCAGTGGTCTCTCTCTGACATCACCCCTTGCTGTACAGAATCACAGAATCACTGGATGGCTGATGTTGGAAGGTCTCTTTGGAGGTCTCTGGTCCAACCCTCCTGCTCAAGCAAGGCCACCTAGAGCTAGTTGTGCAAGACCATGTCCAAACATCTTTTGAATATCTCCAAGGATGAAGATTTGATAGTTTTCCTGGGCAAGCCAGGCCAGTGCTTAGCCACCCTCACAGTAATAAAATGTTTCCTGATGTTCTGAAGGAACCTCCTGTGTTTCAGTTTGTATATATTGCCTCTCGTCCTGTCATCCTTCAGGTATTTCTGTACATAGATGAGATCCCCCCCAAGACGCAACACTCTTAGGCTTTTCTCACATGAGAGATGCTCCAGTCCCTTCATCATCCTTATGGCACTTCACTGGACTCACTCCAGTATGTCTATGTCTCTCTTTTTTCCAGGGAGTCCAGAACTGGATCCAACACTCCAGGTGTGACCCCACCAGAGCTGACTAGAGAAGAAGATTACCTCCCTCACCCTCCAGCAATANTACATTAAAAATCAGTAGCAGTGACAATATATATGTAATATTAGGACTAATGTTTCCTAGTAACATGTTTCAGATTATTTGTCTTATCTTCAGGAATGTTTGAAATTCACTGCCTTGAAAGAATAAGAAGTGTTGAATAGGCCAATTTAAATCTGCTTACTCTATTTTAATAGAAAACACATATTTTATTATTTTATTTTATTATATTTTTATTTTAATTTATTTTTTCACTCTAACATCTACAGCCCTCATCCGTGGTATGTACCATACACTGTGGTATGAACTGTACAAATTTATAGCAAATATAGAGCTTACTATTTTATTAAAATGCAAAAAAGGATTAATTACATTTGTATAAAATTAGTCAGAGTTATCATATCTCACTTGATATCAGTCATATACTTTATCTGAGAAAACAGTTATCTCCCACTGCTTCCTCAAGCAACTTGCCTGCTATCATATGCTTTCAGAGACTTTCAAATTCTCAAAAACCAGCTACATGATTCATCTTCCTTCTCTTTTCAATAACCATCTCACAACTGAACAGCTGTCCCACAGGTAGAGAATATTAATGACAGTATTTTTTCCTTTGGTGTATGTGCAAGCATTAGAAAGTACAGGACAGTCAAAGTGATTTAGTACTCTCAAATTTAGAAAAAAAAAAGCAGTTTAATCTCTCAGACCACAAAAGTACAGATGTAATTTGAGCTGACTAAAACTTTGAGAACTTTCTTAACCCTTACATCTGCTAGGACTTGTTAGCTTGCAACTTCTGCAAGGATGTTGTTAGCTTTCCAAAATCTAAATTCTGCCCTATCCACATTTTCATGTAGAAGGGAAAAAAATGGCTTACTGCACATTTTCTAAGACTAAATTTGCTATTTATATAACAGAGGATCACAAATTTTGAGATACAATTTATGATTCTTCATGGTGGTTTGCTAAATCATAGGGGACCGTTCAGCAGAGAGGGCTGGGCCTGGCAGCCCAGTCTTGTCCCACTACCCCAGCGAGGAGCAGGGCAGATGTGAGACACTGGGGGCAGCCCTAGACCCAACCTTCAGGAGGTTCTCTTGTGGCAGAGACAGGCTCTGGCTGGGCTGCGTTGACAGCCTGTGGGTGTGGGTCACGATCAGAACTGCTGAGGGGAAGCATGGTCAGTCAGATATGACCCTGGGATGACTGGGTAGGTCCGTGTGGATGGGGACTCAGTGTTCTGTCCAGTGGTCTCTCTCTGACATCACCCCTTGCTGTACAGAATCACAGAATCACTGGATGGCTGATGTTGGAAGGTCTCTTTGGAGGTCTCTGGTCCAACCCTCCTGCTCAAGCAAGGCCACCTAGAGCTAGTTGTGCAAGACCATGTCCAAACATCTTTTGAATATCTCCAAGGATGAAGATTTGATAGTTTTCCTGGGCAAGCCAGGCCAGTGCTTAGCCACCCTCACAGTAATAAAATGTTTCCTGATGTTCTGAAGGAACCTCCTGTGTTTCAGTTTGTATATATTGCCTCTCGTCCTGTCATCCTTCAGGTATTTCTGTACATAGATGAGATCCCCCCCAAGACGCAACACTCTTAGGCTTTTCTCACATGAGAGATGCTCCAGTCCCTTCATCATCCTTATGGCACTTCACTGGACTCACTCCAGTATGTCTATGTCTCTCTTTTTTCCAGGGAGTCCAGAACTGGATCCAACACTCCAGGTGTGACCCCACCAGAGCTGACTAGAGAAGAAGATTACCTCCCTCACCCTCCAGCAATACTTTGTCTAATGCAGCCCAGGATACCATTAGTCCTTGCCACAAGGCCACATAACTAGCTCACATTAAATATGGTGTCCACCAGGAGATTTTTCTGTCAACTTCTTTCCCAGATTGGTGACACCCAGCCTATATTGCCTCATGGACAGCCCCTACAGGCTGGTTTGTACCACATCAGCCTAAATAGACAACTGAACCATTTCTTTGGTGTGGTCTTCAATCATTAGATTATTTATAAAAACAAAATTTTCTGATTACATTGTTTAAAATCATCTTTCAGCCTTGAGCTCCCAACAGAAAGACCCATGCACCTGCACAAAAGGCTGGTCAGAAGTAAATGCCAGGGTCCTTTGCTCTCAGCATAGATGATATTTCAGGCACCTCACCCTCCATTTGCCAACAATATGAAGACAGATGAAGAAGACACAGAAACCAAGAGGGTTTTCCTGTGCACAGAAAATGGTTGTTGCTGAGGACAGGCCCTTAGTGAAGTGAGTTCCATTTTAGAAGACTGGATGATGTCGTCCTGGAATCCCATAGTTTGGTATGAAGTTGTCAGCTACTCACAGCAAGAGTCAAAATGATAAAAATCAAAAGATTGCAGAAACAAACCAAGAAACAATATAACATGATATTTAGCTTTACCAGTCATCAGAACTACTTCTGGCCATTTGATGGCAATATTCTCTGGACATAAAATTAGTGCAACATAATTAAATCCTTAAACCACAATATTATAAGTGCTACAGTGAAATTACCTGCCCACTGCAATTGCAAATTTGGGGATCATGAAAAAAGTAATGGAAGTGATTTTTCTTTAGTAGGTCCCATAATATGTTAAATTTATTATGAAAAATTATTTTTATTTTGAATTAAACAAAGAGGTGAGTCTCAGAAACTTTGGAGGTTTTTCTTTTTTTGAACATTTTATATGTTCATTGAAGTCAGTTTCCGTTAAGTACAAGCTGAATGAAGTTTTGTGACAAGAAACTAAATCACTCTTCCAAGAAAAAAATATAACAAGACCTATAGTTTCCATCTAATTTGAAAGCTCATAGCCTCCTACCAGTTATACTGATGTTAAACAAGATAACCTCCCTCAGTTAGACCACATTTATTACAGTGTGTATAATTTGCCTGGATAACTATGAGCTTTGTGCTAAAGTCAAAGTTCACAGTTCACTATGCACACACAAATAGTAGCAGGTTGCCACAAAAATATGAGATTATCTCAGTCTGTGGAAATGCAGAAAATTATATACCCTGCTAGCTATTTCTTCTGTTATCAAATTGGAATCAGATTTAATGATGCTGCAGTGAGGCACCATGATTTCCTAAGCAGCCATCTTGCTAGAAGGTGGACTCTGAATTCTGCATTATATGTTTTTAGAAGTGAAAGTCTGTATAACCTTCCTTCCTGACCTTACCTTCCACATGTAGAGGACCACTTCAAGGATGGTGAAAGACAAATCCTAACTTTACAATTCCCAGATCTTTAAATAGTTTTTTGGTTTTGCTGTTTGTTGACCCAAAGAATTATTTTAATTAACATTTAAGCCACTAATTTTCATTGAGGGGTAAGATTGTTCAGATGATGTTCCCCTTGATTCCTACTTAGCCTAATTTGAACAGATTCTTTTTCTCCAGACTGAAATCTAGAGATGAGAAGGAGCATAGAGAGGAAGGCAGTCTCACATGTGAAGCCTCTGCCTTTGCTAAGACATTGACTCATATCTTTGCAGCATGATTTTAGATGTTAAGTAAATTAAAGACATAGCTATAAACATCACTCTTTACAAGTCAATGCAATGTGAAAACATTTGAATGCCAATGATATCATATATATTCATTTCTGTTCTTAATTCAGTTATGATTAATAGGAAGTGCACGGATGCGTGAATCAAACTCCAGCTGAATATACAAAAGTAGTTCAGCAAAAGAAGATGAGGATGTATTTATTCATAACAGTATGCAAAGCTGGGAACAATGTTATACAAAGCTCTGGCCTGGACATTAACATTTGAGAGTTGAGTCAGCTTTAGACTTGTGACGACTTTGTGAGCACCTGCATCAGAAGTTTGTCCTCATCACCCCACATGCTGCATGACTTCCATTGTTATCTGCCTTAGCATCTGTCTCCTCCTGCTTTTTGATTGCCCTGACTGCTCATCCCTTAAGCTGTTTTATTTTAGAAGATGTTGGAAAACGATGTGAAGATTAGAAAGAAGGACCATACTTTGGGAGAGACTGAACAGCTGCTTACCTGTATTGAGCAGTCTAATAAAGCAAAAGTTTTAAGGTACATATACAAGTACCTTAAGACTTTTAAGGTTTCCAAATGTTTTTAAAAACATATAAACTATTCTGCAGCACGTAAGTCTAAGACAACAAATGAGAAAGGACTGCTACATAATGTAAAGAAGGTGCTAACATGCTGTTTTCTTGAATAAAACACAAGCTGTTTACTAAAATAAGGTGAAGGTATATATCTGTATAGGAAACAAAACGTATGAGAAAATGCTCTGAAAGCAGTGAATTAATGCTTCAGAAGAGCATTTTGTTTTTTATGAGTAGGTGAGTAAGGGAAAATGAAGGTTGTCTCTTCCAACTTTTCTGGGGGTTCTGCTTGTTCTTCATGTAGATTTAGAGATTTTTATTTTCTTATTTTTACTTAGAAAAATAAATTTTGGGTTATACTTGCCATTGCTTTATGGAAAGAGAACTTAATTATTTCAGTGTTTTGAAAGACCATATTAAGGATATTTTGGAGGTCCCAGATTGAGCATGATTTGCAGATCCGGACAGTTCAGTGATGTGTAGGCAATGAAACTTATTACAGAAGCAGGCAGTGAGGTTTGTTAATTACTACTTATGCTCAGAAGTTCCTTGTTACTGCCCGTGAAGAATATTGCTCTCATAGATCCTCTGTTTATGTTTTCCAGCTGGGAAAGATAGTTTGCCCTTTACATGGAAAAAGAAATCTGGCACCCAGAGAGCTTGAAGAATTCGTTGTCAATTTTAAGGGTTTAGTAAAACCACCTGCACAGTATCTGATACCTTCAGTCAGTTTTTAAACTAAAAAGCTATTTCTGATCTCCCCTGTGGGGAACAATTGCTCCACAGTCAAAATTTGTATTTTGTCAGTATTATCCAGACATGCAGTTTTCATATTATTTCCATATCTATTTTATGCAGAGGTTCATGTATTAACACTCTGTTCTGAATATGTAGACCTGTTTTGTGTGATCACTGAGTATATTTATTATTGTTGTTTTAGGAAGTATCATAACAATTTCTTTGTGAATTATAGAAACAACACTGAAATTAGAAGTCTAAGAAGGAATTACATAATTAAAATGTCAGCAATGACGTATCCTTTGGAAAAATAACAAAAATCTTTGTTTTTACAAACATATCATTGCATTTCAATGGTAGCTAGTTTTCCCAGGAGTAGTTGCATAATTAGAAAAATTTGCTGCACACATAGAAAAATAACTTTTGTAGGTAAATTCCCTCAACAGGATTTATTTTCATAAGAGAATCAGACCAAAAATAAACACTTTCATTTTTATGGCACAATTACTACCAATGACATATTACTGCAGCGAACTCTCTGATTTCTTTTTAGTCTAGCATCATATTTCATTGCCTGCCCCTTCTGTTAAGTACACACAGTACTGTAAGGCTGCTCAGTAAAAGAAAAACTGCTCATTGTTTGCTACTAATCATTAATCTGGACTTTGTAATTACACTTAGATGGTCTTAAATTAGGAAAATGAGTAAAGCAAAGCCCAGGGAGAGATGGTTCATAAAGACAGAATGCAGTGATAGCCTTATATGGCCAGATACCTGCAGACATACACCTGTTCTTCCTGTCTGCCAGCCTGACCTTCTTTAAAGAAATTCTCATCAGCAAACTATACAGCCACATTAAGACAGTGCTGTGCTCAAGTCCATATGCCCCAAGAAGATGTACCAATATGAGCTTCTCTGTAATCAACAGGATGACAGCACTACATCAGTTCTAAGGTTTCATCAAATCTCTTTCAGCTGAACTATTATATCCTTGTAACTGTGTTCATGGGGCACTGTCGTCCTGAGGGTTAGCGGGGGTCGGAATGAGGGAGACCACTCCAGCGGTTGAGGTAGGAAGGTGCAAGGAAGAGAGCCTTTCTTTGAACTTGTACACATCTTAAATAGGGTTGGAGAGCCAAGTTCTGGAACGGGGTGTGACCTAGAAAGGTTTTGGGGAAGGGTCTGGGTAGGTCCTGCCAAACAAGGCAAGGATCCCCAAAACTGAGGGGACAGGGGCAGGGGTATACCATACAGGGGGTTGTTACCCTGCTGCCAGCAGGAAGCAATAAAGAGTGAGTTACAAGCCATGTGAGTGGAAAGTTCCAACAGGGAACATAGGAGAACAAAGAAAAAACATATAACATTATAAAATCCTCAAACAGGACAAAATTCTTAAACTGTATACTGTCCTTAGGCATAGCACCAGTCTATATAAATGCAAAGTGCAGCATCCAGGGCTCAGGCAGTCACAGGTCTGTGTTGCTAAGGCCGTTCTTCCACTGTTGGTAGCTCTCTCCTCCAAACAATACACCACTATTATCTTTGGTTCTAGAGGTATAATCTTTTCCAAGAACATGCCTTTTATGCTTTATTATTCAAATATATCTTTCATATCCATGAGAGTGGGTTTGGTTTGGTTTGGTTTGGTTTGGTTTGGTTTGGTTTGGTTTTGCTTTGTTTTTCTTCCAATAGCTGCCTAATGACCAACTCTTATAAATTTTACTTCAGATGAAGTTATCAGCAACTGTGTCTAAGGCTCCCTACAGAAGGTATCATGCTGTGGCTGTACTAGAAATTCAAGGTAAATTCAACTCTTCTACAGACCTTCCTGATAGGGCAGCCTGAATATCATTAGTGGCAAAGGTTGTACTCTGCCCCTTCACTCATGTTATGAGACATTCCCTTCCTTGAAGGTTTGCAAAAGTGTATCTCTGGAGGATGGATAATCCAAGACTTGCCTTCAGATGCAGCTGTCATGTGAACGGTGAGGGTAAGCCCCATCTTTCCTCTTGACTGAAGTCCCTCTTGGGTCAAATAATGGGATTACCCCATTACACAGGGATGTCAGGTAGGTAGACTTGGCTACCTTAAAATATTGAAACTTCTCACTGAATTTGAAGCATTAACATCACTGCTAAATATAATTTTAGAGTTGCCTAATATAGAAATGAATCATTCATGTTCATTTTAGGGATTAGAACCAATAAAGGATGATTTTGTTCTCTTACTAAGTGGTATAGAATGAAAAGCATCCTTTGATAACTACCTGCACTGCCTGCTTTCTCACTTCCCAGCCTTCAACAAAAATCAAGCATGAAAGCTTTCCACCCATAGGAAAACGCTTGTCCTTGTTTAAAGGCTGGAGACAGTAGCCTAAGAATACTGAAGAAACAAATCATCCTGATAGTGGTGATGGTCCTGACTTTAGGTACAGGCACAGGTATGATAGAGGCTGGGAGCAGAAAGGCCAGCTTCCCTTCATTCCTACTCCCTGGTGTATTATACAGGGGCTGTATGGGGAGTGCAGAAATAATGCAGACACATTTTTGACTATTCCACACAGGTCTGCAGCTCTGCCCTTGGTGACATCATCTATTTTCAATAAACTCTACTCTGTTGTTACATGACAAAGAATGAAAGAAAACTACACTGAGGAACAAGTAAGTGGAACATGAGCACATTGTAAATGGATTCCCTGAAAAGGGCTCCTTGACTTAGGGCACATGAGTAAACTCCTAGGGGTTTTCCTTATGTTTTAAGAAAGAAATTCAACTTGAATTTGATACAGAAATGCATTTTTTTATGTGGTTGACACATTTGTGCCTACTTTGTTTAAAGGGTTATTTTAACCACTGGGTATATTCCATAGAATGAATAGAGTTTGGGGACCTTAGCAGTGAAGGAAGAATAATTCACAAGGGAGAATGGCTTGTAGCAGCTACATCTGGCATCATACTTTAGAGCAAGGGCCTGACTCTGAAAGTATTGACTAGAGAAGAATTAACTGATTATTTCAAAGACAATCAAGTAGTACAGGGACAGAGAGAACAAGTCTGTAGAAGACTGCTATTAGTTTTGGAATGAAGAGCTAGAATTGCAGTAGAAATAGGTGTCAATGTCAGAGTAATTGTCTGGGATAAAAAAGTGTTTACTTCAGCTTCTGTAAATTGAAGACTGGCCCCACCTTTCAAAGCAAGAAGGGTTATAAGTTTTAATTTTTTCTGACTTTGGCTTTTTCACTTAAGAAAAGTAAAAGTGTTGACTTAATTGATAGATACTTATGCAATATAGAATTTTTTTAAGAAAGAAATTAGAAGACTAGTAAAAAGTCAAATCCCAGAAAGGAAAAATAAATTAAATCTAAGGAGGAAACTTACAGAAATTCTCTAATCTTGGGAGAAGCATCATGAATTTTCTGCAGCAACATTCAAATCTGAAAACCTTGACCAAAGAGTCTTTATGATGACCCAACTGTCTGTAATGAGCCATGGAATTCAGAAACACTGGCATAGAGAATATTCTCCAGGCTTATACCTGAAGTGGTACTGGTTTTTAAAGAAAACAAAAAAATGAGGGTGTCAGAGAAACGCAGGACAAGCATAAAGGAACTTCTGAAACATAGCTGGAAATAAGCATAGCACCTACTAAAACTTCAAGTTAGTCCATGTAATATCTGCCAAGTGTCAAGATGCACATTTGAGCTAGACAAGTAACACAGCTTACCCAGCCTGCTTCAAGCAATACTAGAGGTGCACAGTTGTAATTAGCCAGGGTTGTGTTGTTCCTTCTAGGCTATGTCACTCCTGTCTGCCTGGATTTGTACTGTAATATTTTCTTCCAGTTTCAGGTGATCTTGGTTATATAACTCTGCAGTGCAAATTAAGATTTCAGGCACTGGTTTTATATCTTGACTTTACATGTAATGTCCAAAGCTTGACAAATGATATACACTGTTGTTCATATTTCTGAAGCTAAAACTGAGACCAGTTAAGTAAAATACAAAGGCAGTACAACAGGTAGTTTTCCTATCTGCCTTTTGCTCCCAGATTCTCCTTACTTTATCAAGTAAATTGAAATTCTGCTTCAGTTCAAGTATACCTTTTGTTTGTTTTTCATTTTTTATGAATTACTTATTATCAGTCCTGTGAAGAAATTATTTTACTAGGGTTCCTGCAGAAAACCTTCACAGGTTTTCCTCATATGAGCATACTCCCAGTAATTTTATTTTGATTTCCTAAAAAAAAAAATTATAAGAATACAGTAAAAACTTTCACTAATTCAGTTTGGTTTTCACTTAAAAACACAACACAGAACAATTTCCACATGATTCATCACTACAGTAACAGATTGAATGAGCATCATTTGATTCGTGACCTCATTCAATCAAAACTTCCCCAAGACCTCTGCATGAAACTCAGTTTATTGTTTGGTCAAAATCCCAAGATTATAGGAAATCACAGAACATTCTGAGTTAGAAGGGACCCACAAGGAGCATTAAATCCAACTCTGAAGTGAATGGTTCATACAGGGATCAAACCCACAACCTTGGCATTATTAGCACCATGCTCCAACCAACTGAGTTAATCTCAGGGTCTAAATGTCTTTTACCTTATTAATTAAGACCCATACCGTTAAAGTAGGATTCTCAAAACTGCTCAGCAATGCCTTGGCTCTTCAGCTGAAATTATCTGTAAAGCTTATGCTGATATCAATGAAACAGAAGTTAGGTCACTAGTAAAGAGCTGTTTGCAATTTCCATTGATGTGTATTCTATTCAACTCTAAGTTGGTTTGATTAGCTTGCCTTGAACAGTATGCAGTAGAGTACATAGGAAATGTGCAAACATCCAAACAGCAGGGCCAGCTTCAGGCAAAGTCATCTGTTCCTTAGCACAGCAGCTTGCCAAGGGCAGCTGCCAAAAGGGTCACAGCTTTTCCTCTTTGCCTCATCTATGTCAGGGCCTGGGAGAGACAGCTGACTTTTCTGTCAGATACGGAGACAGTTCACTCCATCCCAGAGCTTCACTTCCCAGTTCTCCCCCTTTTATTTCCTGATCCTCTTCCAAGCATTTTTTTTTTTTTCCTTACTTGCTTCTGATTTTTAAATGCCATTTATTTTTTATAATAGCATTCACTTAAACTTCAGGCCAGTTTCAGACAGGTGCAGTTTGGTATTTCCCTGGGCTATATGTTAACACCTCCAAGCAGGCAGTCTTCCTTAAAGGTGACATGTTCTCATGATTTCATATATACAGTTAGAAGCTGCAAAAACAATTCTCTTAGGCATGGAGATGACAAGAATACTGTTGAATCCTCTTGTAAACAGATAATTATTGAATAAATAATTTTTGTTCTTGAGTTTTCAGTAATTCAGGGAAAAGATTCTGAGAGAAAGGATCCAAGTAAATTTAACTGAAAAGAGTTTGTAGTTAACATTCAATAAAACAGATTATAATGTATTCATTCAAACAGCATTGTGAAATACACTCTGTTCTGGACTGTCAAATTCTAGTCCAACAATGATACAAATCTCAATTAGTAAATCAGAATATCTATTAAAGATCTGTAGCCTGCCATATTTCTCAAAGGAAAGTTAAATATATATTTAGAAAAAGTCCTTACAAACTATATCCATAAGAAGTAGCAATTTATGTGTGTTGCTGTTTTCATTAGTAAGTTTTATCAAACACTCTTGAATATCACAATGCCTGAGATAAGTACTTTTCTATATTATCCTTTAATTCCTCCATTCCAAGAGAAGTATTTTTGTAGATTTTTTTTCCCACCATGTCAGGATGAGGAGTTATTAAAAAAATGTAGAATTAAGATGAAAATAGATACTAAGACAAAATGAACCTTCAAACATTTGAATATCATCTGTTAAAATAGATTATTATTTTTCCTTTTTTCTTTTAGACTTCCTAAGATTAGCACATTGTGAATACATTGATAGAAAATTATGCATTACAGGCTCTGGTAATGCTGAGACTGTTTTCAACAAGCTTCCATTGCAGTAAACAATGATTTGCTTAAAACAAAATTAATTTCTGTGTAGAGGTTAGTCCTGAACCAAATATTTCCATGTCTTAAAATGAATCTTTAATTCATGTTCTGGTAATAACTTACGCAGCTCAATTATATTTTACTAATTTTCTTTCTTCTTTAATACTTTGAACCTGATTGAGAAATCCTGATATGATTAAAAAAAATTATTTTATTTTATTTTATTTTATTTTATTTTATTTTATTTTATTTTATTTTATTTTATTTTATTTTATTTTATTTTATTTTTTTTAGTGTTGCCTGCCATCTGTGAAGTCTTTATGTTGATTTAAACAGAAACTGCTGGTCAGATTCAGGAGGGGCTGCAGCATCTGACTTCTACCAAGTGAAGCATCTGCACTTCTTTCAGACTCATAGATAGCAAGGCAGTGATCTAAAGAAATTGCATTCTAAGTCACAAGCTACAAAGCTAGAATATATGCTTTCATCTTTCTCAAAAACTGGGACACTAAAGTCAAAGCTAGAATGGCACCACTAAGAACTGCAGCTCTGGATTCACCCACACATCTGAAGAGACAAAATATGGCTCCATCTTTCCACATTTGAATGGAGCACAAACATGAAAGGGATTATCCTTCACAAAGGCCTATGTGATTTGTGATGTGGATTGACTCTGAATATCACCCACCCTCCTTCCTTTCCCTTGCTCAACTAGAAGAGAGAATATGAAGAAGTGAAAGTGAGAAAACTTGTTTAAAAACACTTTAATAGGTGACAAGGACAGTTTAAAAGGTGAAGGAAAGAGAAAAACAATCCAAATGATGGAAGAGCAATCACTTAGCAGCTTCCACAAATAGACCAATGTCCATCCAGTCTACAAGCGATGTGTCCCTTCAAAGACAGAAAACTTCCACCTCCTTTTTCATTTTCTGCAGACTGACTCAATGCACCTTTCCCCTCAGAAGATTCTGTAACTTCTCGCATTTAACTCCACACAGCAGCTTTTATGGCTCTGATTGTTTTGCAGAATACAACAGGATGCATCAGTAAATAGAGAAGATTGCTTTTAATTTTCTGCTAATTCATGATATGGTGTGGCCTCTAGGGCATGAGTAACCTCCTCATGTGATGCTCTAAAACCTCTGCCTTCTGGCCAGTCCATGAGCTCTTCCACAGTTTCTGGGTGGTTGGAGTTCTCCATTTAAGCCTGCAGTGGGATCAGTACTACCAGCTCACTCTACAGTGTTGGCTGCGTGATGTGTAGAAGGGGCCCATCCTTTGACCACCCAGCACAGCAAAGGCAGTCACAATGCCCAGAGGATCTGTACTTCTGTAGCAAGCACTTCTGAAGTAACCTCAACTCTCCCACATGCTGTCAGTATCTCCTTTGCATTTGGGCTGAAGTTGGCCTTGGATTCTTTATATCTCCAGCTCCAGAACTGTAGGGGTCAATCTTGAGTCTCTCTGTGTGTTTTCTGCCAAGGCTCTAGGTGAGAACATGCTGCTCACCTGTGGCGTAGAGCAAGTTTCTCATGGCTGGTTATGTATGGATTTTCCCAAGGGTTACTGCACTCTGCTCTCTATGGTCTATTCAAAGGTTTGTTTCTGCTTAGGATCAAATGCAAATTAGTTCTTCTTTTGGGTCACTGGACAGTGAGGTCTCACAAGCTGAATGTAATGTGGAATATGCATTCTCCAGAAAGCCACAAAGCTTAGGAAAGCCTGTGTTTCCTTTTTAGTAGCTGATCAGAATGTGATTGTTCTCTTATTGTTCACATTCACTGGAATATAATTACACCTCTATTACCATTTTATACACAAAAACTGGATCCCCTGTGCAGGTTTTTACCCTGGTTTTTGTTTGTTTGGTTGGTTGTTTTTGATGGCTGCAAGTAGAATTTGGATTATTATTTGTATTTTCTCAAACACTTCCTTCACTACATTGCCCACACAATGACATCAATGTGTTGCAGGTGATCTGGGTCTTCAAACTGTTCCAGTATAGTCTAGACAAGTCCATGACAAATGGTAGGGCAGTTCTTCTAATTGGGCAGCTGGTTCCAGGTATATTGAACACCTGTCCATGTGAAGGCAAAGTGAATTGAAAAGAACTGGAAAAAAAATGCACAAGCAATATCAATTGGGGCATACCACTTAGCTGCCTTAAACTCCACTTTGCACAAGCAATATCAATTGGGGCATACCACTTAGCTGCCTTAAACTCCACTTTGCATTGGAGTTCTTGCATACTCAATATGGCAGCAGTCAATGGCCACATGGTTTAATTCACACCATGATAGTCCACTATTAGCCTTCACCATACTTTGCACTCACCAGATGGGACTACCAAAGAGTGATCTAGCTGTTCACTCCTTAGCTCTCCAGCTGACAAATCAGGTCATGGATGGGAACCAGGGAGCCTTGGTAGCTGCTATATTGCCACCAGTAAACTGTCATGGTAGCAATTGGGACCTGCTATTCTTCAACAAGCATCACACCCGTACCCTTTTGTATCCTTGGAGTACTCTGTTCTGAGCTAGCATTGCAAAGGATACAGGAAAAGCCTTAAGGCCAGCTACAACAGAATGCTTATGCCACGTTTTCCTTGTTGAGCTCATCTCATCCTCCAATGTAACAACCTGTTGGGATCCTTCTGTCATTGCAGAAATTGAGATGGTTTCTTCCCCCTAGTACCCTAATGGCATTAAGATACATGGTGCTCCATTTATTCACTGCAGTCTTACACTCCTGTGTTTCCAATGTCTAGAAGAAATGAGAAAAAAGTTAGTTTCTTTATCATAAAGAAGGATGATGATAAATTGCTCAGTTGCAGCAAACTGAAATTGTTGCAGAATCAGAACTCACAAAGCAAATTAGCACTTTCAAAGTTAAATGAGACTTCAAGTGGGGGTTAGGCAATATCATCAGCACCCACTGTGCCAGTTCCATCAAAGTCCTACTATAGGTATTTCCATCTTTTAACATTTCCTATCTCCTGTCTATTTCCTATATCTTTTCTTTTGCAGAAAGGGAGACTAGCATGATCTTTCACCTGGTTTAAACTCTACTCATATACCAGTGAAATATCAGTCAACATATTTTGTGTTCTGTCCTTGAAACCATCACAATTCTATACATGCTGAGCATGTCTCTATTCTGTCCAAAGGCTGTTAAACTGGCCACATTGATTTTTAATTTTTTTATAATTAATAAAACATGCCTTCCTTTCATTCTTTCAACTCTACTGCACTAATGTTGCTGTGTGTTCCAGTTCAGACTGCTTTTCAGGAAGATTATAAGTGTCTGGATTACATGAAGGAGAAGATTATTTTAAAAATCAAAAACATTGTTCATATTCAGAAAAAATTATTTTACTAGTGGCAATGAAGAAGCTGTGGGAGACAATTCTCATCTTCCTTCAGCATTACCAATAAAAGCAAGAAAATCAAAGAGGAAGAACAGGTGCAGATGTGGTTTCTTAAAGCATGTGTCATTTCAACTATGCAAAACCAAAGCTGTGTTATTTCCTTCCCTCCTTCTTCCCCTGCCACCTTCCCTCTGTCCTTCCAGCCATGCTTCCTCCCTTCCTCTCCTCCTTCCTTCACTCACTCTTTCCTCTCTTCCATTATGTCCCTTCAGGTTATGGAGTTTACAACTTCTTACAGTCTAAGTACTTAATCTCCTGACGTGTAAATTCCTTACGTAGTTTATGGAATTTATAGGCTCTTCAATCTTAAAGACAGAGAAGCAGAACTTGTAAATTTTTATAAACTAGTGAGTATATATTTCACTATCTATATTTAGGTGTGCAGTTCAGTCATCTTCTGCAGTTGCAGAAGGCAGAGATACAGAACTCTGCCTTTATCTTCCATATTTTGATTAGTTGATCACTCTAGGTAAGGTCAGGTTGCAGATGAGTTCCTATATGGCCCCCAGTCTTTAATTTTTTATACTTTCTAACTATCTCACAGTAATCTTACCTCTGCAATGAGGTATTTCTAATTTTTATGGGACAAATCTGTCCTACAGATACCTGTGAGAGTCCTATACAGAGGAAAAAGATGCATTGCCTTTTCTTTTAAGGTTGATACTGACTCTATAGCTGTACTAAATTTGTTGAGACATGGAAGGTCTGCTGCCACTAACATTTTCCAGGTTGATGAATGCCTCTGTTTCTTGCCTACTTGAGTTTTTCCTTAGTTTAATAGAAATTCTTTCCTTTTTCTTACTGAACTCTTTTTTGCTTTAGTATTGTTTGTTTTTTCTCTTTTCTTTGTCTTTCTCTTTCACTCAGCATTACTTCATATCTAAAAGTAACTGCTTAGAATGGGATGTTGTGCAGGTTTTAAGGTAAACTGGCAAGAGAAATTAATCCAACTCACAGAAAGATTACAAGTCAGAATTACAATTTAATAAAAATATTACAGTAAGTACAAAGGTACAGAAGAAAAAGCCCATTTAACCCCCAAAAAACAGGTGTGTAACCCACCACCCTGGGGCATGAACAGAATGGTGAGCACCACCTGGCCCCCCTGAGTACAAAGTAAAAGGAAAGGAGAAACCTGTTGGTGAGGATGATGGTCACGGTCTGGTCAAGAGTGACAGTCGCAGTCCTGCTGAGGCTCTGGTCCTCCTCTGGATCCAACGAGTGGTGCCCCCAAGTCCCTTAGGCTCAGGTGGGAGTGCCCAGTACCTCCCCCAGGGTGGGAAGTTTCACAATAGATGAGTTACTCTGTGAGGTGAATCATGGCATATTTTTGGAATCCCTGATGGCCCATTAGCAGACATGACCCCTCAGGCTGGGTGTGAAGGTGCTCATGGCTCTCCAGAGGGGCATTATCACACCTGAGTTGTTGGTGTGAAGACAGGAAACCTTTCTTATCTCACAGAAGTTCCTAAACACCCAGCTTGTAGCCTGAGGGGTTAGGTATGCCCCGGGCAGCTGATGCAAATGATCCATTGTTAGCAGTTCATGGGAAATGACATAGAGGGTGTAGAATACACAGCCCTGGCCACACCCACATAGTCGCAAAGTGGTCCTGGCCACTATAACCAGGACAGATGTCAAACAGCTTCTTTCCGAGATCATTACTTAAACAAAGCCAATAACTCTCACAGTGTAAGTCTAGTTTGATCATTTAAAACAAGTGCTCCAAAGATAGAGAGAAAATTGCACTAATAACCACTAATGGCATAATTTCTTTCACAATCCACAATGTCTCTGTTCCACTTTTTAAAATTCTATCTTAAATCAGATACAGGAAATCATGGATAAATGGAAACATGGATTAAACTATGTTCCATGAAGGGAACGATGGATTATAAAAGCAGCTTTATTTGTCAAAGATCAGTCACTTGATATTCAAAATCTAGGAACTATTTTAAGTACAGATCTCCCTGCATTTGTTGATTTCAGTGTGCCTCTACAGGGGCTGATGAATTTACACATACTAATCAAAGCTGGACTTCAGCAGCTGACTCAGTTAATTTCCAAGTTAGGAAGTCCAACAGGGGAGAAAGATGGAGTTAAGCTTAATTGTTACCTATTAACCTTGACTAATACTTTACAGTAAAATCACAAATATACATTATAGTGGCTTTTCTTCTCCCTGTCCTTGAAGTCTGGAATATAGATGTAGGCTAAATCCCATTGACTTTCATTCGGTATGATATATTCTCTTGAGTCCATTAGGTTTTGCTGACCTGAGCTACACACTGCTATAAGACCTTTTTTTTCTTTGAGAACAACTTTAAAAAATCACTGGGAAAGTAGAAGAAAATCTCATGCATTTAAACTATACAATCTATCTCACAGAAGACAAACTAAATGGAGGATTGACATGTGTTGACAGAGTTCAGACTAGGAGAAAATTCCTGGTTTTAAACAAACACTTTATATCCTATATCAATCTGTTGCTATTAGGCAAAGTTATCAGATACTTCTGGCCTATGTCTCTTGAAAGAAAGAACACGATGACTCATTCAACATGAAATAAAAAAAATAATTATTAAATCTTGCAAGGAATAATGGTGAAATAATCATGGTCTACTGCATTTTCACAAAATTACAAAACTGAATCAGTCTGAAGAAAAAAGAAAAGCTTAGCTACAACCTGTACTGGGCATGGAAAACCAGATAACCAGCTGACATCCACAAAAGATAAAAAACACCTCTCTGATACTGCACTATTTTTAGTGCAATAATGCCGAATTGGTTATAAATGCTTCCAGAGAAATCATACATGGTTTGACCATACAATAAGCTAACTTTGCCCCATTTAGAGAGGTCCTTGGAGGTACAAATCATTCTGTTATTTTAGTACTTCAGTTAATTCTGTCTTAGTTTTCTATTTCAGACATGTATGTATAAACACATCCCAATATTTTTGTGAGTGGCTATAGAGAGAGATCTTTGAGGCAAACATTCAACACAATCAGGATGTACAAACTCAAGATGATGTCACTTTCTCTAACAAAATGTTTTGTAATTCTCTGTGTTACATCTACATGATTCTTTATATTATACATCCCTCACATTTTGTAAGAATCCCGGTTTCTTACAAAAATATTATGCACTTCAGATGTTTATTTTTTCCTCATAATTTTATACATTGCTACATATACATTCTTATTCTTAAGTAAGCATTCTTAAGTTCTTAAAATACAGCTGTCATAATAGTTTTTACTGTGTTTAGTCCAAGACATTCTATCTTTCTATGTTGAAAATGTAGAAGCTTTAAAGTTTACTTTTTATTAAAATAAACCCCAAAACCAGTGGCTTATATAATTATTAACAGTACTAAAAACTTGGACACAGACCAGGTACTAAATTTTAACAAATAATTTATACAAACAAGTCAGGTCCATATTCCCTTAATTCACTAGCATTAATATTGTTTGAAAGCTGGAACCTATACTTCCTAAAACTCTAGTGCTACCTACCCAGTACTAGCATATTTTACAGAAAGAATTTCTCCTTTATGCAAATATTAAAGAGAAAATTAAAACATAAACCTACATTAGCCTCCCATACTAAAATAATATACTGGTTTTCAAGTCCAAGCAGAGGAGAAAACCATTCTAAAGTTTAACCATATGCTTTAGTTGCATATTAAAATAATTTACCCTGACAGAAAATCTGTAATCAGAGTAGACACTTCCTCCGTGGAATTTTCAATTCCTTTCTTTGTCCAAGAAATAAATTCCCTAAAATTTCTGTAGTGAGATCTTTTGAGTAGGTGGCTTTGATAGCAATTCAATAGCTATACCTGAAAGGCCTGTTATTTGAAATTATTTCTTGGTGTGTTACAACAGATTAATTTAAAATTCATTTGAGAGAACAAAACTCAGTCCCATCTCAGGAGCTGAATTACTTCTCCAGCTGTATTTCCTCCATAACTCTAGGCAGTCATTCTGAATCAATGTCAAAAACAAAGTCAGAATAGTACTGAAGTATCTCAGGCAGTCCCACATGGTAAAAACTGCAGAAAACATGAAATAGGTATACAACGATAGAAACAAATAATGTGAAATTTTCACATTTTCCAATGTCTTGCCTTAATACAGATAGCCTGAAATGTTACAAAGGTAGCATTGAATGCTGAATAGTGTAGATTAGTGCATATATGAAATGCATTTCTGAGAACTTTTTGCATGACTTACAGATGCCTGTTGACTTCCAACTTACACGACTTACAGATATGACAACTGTGACCAAGTTCTTTTCCACTGGAATATATTGACTGGGGCAAGTGTCCCATTGCTAATTATGGCTAGGAAGCTTTCTGCCCCATGATGACGAAAAGAGGGATATCTTCAGAGATTCCATTGTTTTGTTCTGGTCTCTTCTTCCTCCATTCCCATATCCCTGCTGCACAGTGCAATCTGAAACACCAAGTTATCACATTATGAATATATTCCCATGTGACCCATACATATATTCCCATACAGACCATCTGTGGCACACAATATTCCATTAATCCAACACACTCTAAAAGCAACATGCTACTGTGCCATGGAAGCTGAAATCCTTGGCCTTCACAAGCATATATGTACATAAGAACAAATACTTCAAAGATAATAGAAAATCATAAAGAAAAACATTTGGATTATTGAGTCTCAAGTACACTGTTGTTAATGCTGTACCAACTTGCAGTTGTTATGGCACGCTGTCTTGCAAGTTTTTCTGAAACACAAAGGGAGAATGTTTGTTTTGCCGTAGGTAATGGTTGTCCATTTAAGGGCATTGATTCAACTCAACAATCTGATTTTCACAGTAATTCTACGCACCTGCCTTGCTTGTCAGGAACACAGGTCACAACACTACTCATCCAGGTTAGGATACTGTGCAGTTTCTGTGAAAGGGATTCAAATTCTGTGGTGGTGTGCTGAGCTGCAACAAGTGAACTTGAAAATTGGAGGTGATGGGGTCACCTATGAAAATAGGTAAAATAGCATTTTGTTTTCAGAATTTAACTAATACACATTTTTTTTCAAAAGATGTCTTGAAAAGTTGGTCTATTTTGTAAGATCTGCAATGTTTTATTTTTTAACAGAAGGAACAGATATATCTCTTTAAAAAAACCCCACAAGTTCCAGTAACATAAGCTTCTACAAAATGTCTCACATACTTACATTAAAGTTGAATTAAAAAAAAAAAGAAATTAAGTCAGTTTCTACATTTAAAGTTCTCAAAATAAGGTTGTACATTTGGGTACACTATACACTGCATATCTCTCTTCAGTGTCAGCCTTGTCTCTGCAACCTTCATTTACTTCACTTGGAGAAATCACCACAGAACAGGAACCACTTTGAAATTCTCCACAGAGTTCTCTGACAGTTGATAATAAAGGTATTTGCTAAGCTTGCATGAAGATTTGTAGGAAAAACAATGGTAAAAATGTAGTTCAGAATGGATTGTGGTGACTTCTTTGCCTTTTTAGCTACTGGTGTTTTAAATGTGCAGCAGAGACTCTAATGCTTAAGCTGCTAGAAAAATTATTAAAGTCAGAATACAATCCAGTGCCAAAAGAATGTTGCACAAATAAACACAGAATCCTTTTCTAGTTTTTTGGGTTTTTTTTTTAATGTTATTTGTACTTAATCTCTAACTTGATTTTTTTTTCCTCAGTAGGCAACTGACAGTGTTATCCCAGAGACAGACCATGAGAATTGTAATTACAAAATGCTGATAACTCCATCTGCCACTGAATATTGTTGAATGACTTTGAGTAAATATTTTTTGTCTAGTCCACTGCCCACCTGAGTCACCAGAGGGACCACCACTGACTTGAACAGGCATTGGATGAGGCCATTATTTTTTTATGCTTTGGCTTTTGTGTATCTGGTGGTGATATATATTCAGTATTGTAAAAAAATTCAAAATCTATAGATGAGAGCACTACAAAGGTGGAATATTACTGAGTAACCTATATAAAAAAAAAAGAAAAAAATGTCTTATTTTCTGTCACATTAATACTATCACCGACAGTCAGAAATTACTTATGTGCCCATGAATTATATACTGTATTTAATCTCCTTATTTCTTTAGATGTAATAGGTTTGAAAAGTCATGGGTAGGAGAATTCTAAAGCATTTGAGCAATTAAAAGCTTGTCTTCATTTGTGCTCTGCCTCAAGCAACACGAGTTAACTCAGTTCTTCTTACATAATTGATTTCCAGGGTGCTGCCTTGAAATGTTCCCTGGGATACTCAAATGTAGACTGTAAAACAGTTTTCTTAGTACTGAAATGCAGCCACTTCTTTGTTGGAAAGTGTAACTGTTTAATAGTAACAAAGGTGCTGCAGGGTCTTTTAGTAATTTTACCCCCTGAGTCTACAGTGCAAAATTCTACAGGATGAGAAAACTGAATCAGGATACTGTTTATGAGTGTCTGATGTTTACCTATAGCTGCATAAGAACTCTTAAACCAGGTTTAGTTTTTTTGTCTTAGGCATCTTATCAGCCAAAGGTTACATCAACCATGGTAATTTACTTGTTTATGAAAAGTCAAGCAGGAAATTTGAGCTACAATCTCAAAGAACTCTAACTCCTGTCTTAAATCTTGGCCTTTCCTTCCTACCTCTCGATTACA
Organism: Scytalopus superciliaris; assembly: GCA_013400415.1. NCBI lineage: Eukaryota > Metazoa > Chordata > Aves > Passeriformes > Rhinocryptidae > Scytalopus > Scytalopus superciliaris. Next base: position 54,354 of record VXBX01009104.1, read on the forward strand.
GCTAGGTCCTGAGTTCTTCCCTGCTGTTAGAAGTGACTTATTTCTGTTAAAAGTCTACACAGTGAATGAAGTGAGCACCTTTCTTCCCACTAAGAAATTATTCATTTACTCTGTATGTCTACACAGTTTGTTAAGTCTCTTTTGACTGGTTTTGACTCTGAATTATCAATCATAAGAAGACAGCAAGGATGACTAAAGAAAAGAAGTTGAGAGGACTGCAGTTCCCTGAACTCAGTGCTGAGTAGGCTATCTGGTAGAAATGCTCTAAGAGATGAAAAGCTTTGAAATTGTTCAATTTCACTTTAGAATTCTAAAGAAAAGTACACTTGCCCTGGAAAGCTTTTGTGGGCTTGTCCAAAATAGTCAACAAAAACAAAACACTGCAAATAATTGCATCTGTTTCACATTACTTAGTTTAGTGCATTTATCAGTTGTATAACACACAGTTGTGTGAAAGTATGTCTCTTCTAAATACAAAAGTTTACTGTGATGTAGCATTGTGGACCTGCAATTTACTGTTGCTGCAGAGTGACAGGAACAACTCAGGCTTGAATTACAGGGCTCTGTGTTCACAAAATAAGCTATATTCTTTATTTTAAAGAGGTAGAAAGGGAGTAGCAATGTAAAAAGAAAGTGTCTTATTGATGTCCAGGTCAGTAAAGGAGGTACTGCCAGGACTGATCCAGTCTAATTCTTTCCACAGAGAAGTGGAGTAAAAAAATGGGAACATGACAAAGATAGAAAATTTGGTATGTGGACCTGATGAAACATGGTCACCTCTGATAAACAGCTGTTTGGAAAACTGAATGATACTGACCACTATGTGCATCACTTTAGCAACAAGAACAGTAGCTTCCATTTGCCCTTAACAGATTCACAATTAAAACAATATGTTTTCCTATACATCTAGGACAAGATGTAGTAACAAAGATTTTGTTTAGTAATTTGTTTATTTTTTTAAGTTAAAGAAGAATACTTTTCTAGTACTTCTGAGTTACCTTAGCAACATCCCTTCAGAGAGAAGTATTGTATCCCTATTACGTTTCAAAAAAGGACAGAAAATATCTCACTTGAGAAAATATGCACCACCTGTGAGCAGTATTTAAAAATATGCAAGGACTTGTGGATACTTTAAGCCAGCAGTAGGATTTTGTGCATAAAATGTTATATCAGCATCCCCAGTCCTAAAACTTCTGATAAGCTCAGGCCTCTGTAAGTTATGACAGTTGTTGGTCATCTGCTGCCTCATCTGTTTTAATTGCTGCTTTATCACAGTAACCGTGAAAAAAATGTGGTGAAATGTGTTGGGAATTTATAGATGTACTTTATGCTGAGAAACTTGGCAATATGAGGAAATTTTAATATGACTAGCTGTAAGAGTGAGATTGTCATCAGTATGTTTATCTGTATGCAAAATTATTAAGGTTAAGGTTTAAAATATAAAACCAAAAATCATTAAAAAGCTGCTGGATATGCAGACTTTTTACACTATATTTAGTGTAAAATCTATATTTACCCGTCACAAATTACCTCTGAAAAAGTGTAAACACATACACAGCCTTTTAAAGTTCATATTAAATTACATGTCCACTACTGTTATCTACACCCTCTTCAATTCTTTGATGATTTATTCACTGACCATGAATACAGTAATGTATCCAGCCATTACAATAATAGGACTTCTAATACATTCGTGAGTAGATAGAATTCTTTTGAATTAATTCAGAAACTGGAATTAAGACATTTAATTTAAACCTCTTTGATGGAAAAGTGTATGAATGTAATCAGTGAGTTTAAATGAGCTTTATTGATCATTAGAAAGCTTTTCTGCTACTTGATGTCATCTGTAAATATGGAAGGAAGCACTAGATATAGATTTCCCTGCTCACATAATTGAATCAGTTAAGATTATTTATACCAATCAACAATAACTACTCTCTGTGAATAATGAAGAGCTGATGTCAGAAGTTGTACTTATCTCTGGGTCCTATTTTCATCTGCTGAATTTGGCGTTGACTTGTAGGTGAGTTTCCAGATATTGATGCACAAACCACCTCTGTGTATTTGGAAACAGCACTGAGCTCAGAATTAAAAGAATATTCCTGATTCTGCCCACTTAGTTTACTCTATCATCTCAGGCAAGCAAAGCAGTCTCATTTTATCATGGTTTGTTTGTGTAAAATATTGGGATAATAAAACTTAACTGTCTTAGTTGAGTGATTCCAGATAGATCTGTACATCTGTTTAATCACATAGTTCTTTAAGTTTAATCACATAATTCTTCCAGAATTATTAAATTAAGAATAGCTTTCTATGGAAATAAATAGCTTTTGAGTAGGAAAAATATTGAATCTGAATGCAGAAAAGCTTGTTAAATAAAGAGAAGTCTCAGATATAGTACTGATCCCTAGAAGACGTAATTCAGTTAAAAACATCAAGACTTCCAGTGGTTCTGTACAAACACATGGTATTTCTGTGAAAACAAACTACAGCTGAGAACAGGTTACTTATCAGCCTTTCCACACTTGGCCCACAAATGTTGTGTGATGAAAGGAAACTCTCTGAGGCAGATCACTTTCAGATTGTCTTTAACTTGGCAGTGCCTGAATCAAAGAGTTATTCCCTGTACTTCGATTGTTCCCTACTATGTACTTTACATTATTCAGTAGCTAGAACAAAATTATGTATTCCAAGGAGATCTGAGTGCAGAGTGGGCCAGTACACTCTCAAATGGGCATTTTGGTTACTAGCCTGCAAATTAGGCTGTTTTCCATTCATCCTAATTCTGTCTCCATAAATATTGCATCATCTGCTACACACAGGCCACTTCAGCACAATAACACTGATGTCTGGTGAGCAGAACCACTAAAACCTGGGTTTAACTTCCCTGAGGCTGCAGCAACCTGAAATCCAGGTTTTCTCTTCCTGAAGTCTCTTCCTGAGTGGTCAGTGCAGCTAGTCTGCAAAAACAGTAAGCAATATCATCTGACTGATTTAAATAAAAAGTTCTGTTGAGCTCTTTCCTCAGGATTCCAGACTCTGAGTCCAGAGGATGAAGATACCATACATATATGTAACTCTTGAATTAGATGCTAAAACTTCTGAAAAGTAGTCTGAACATCTGCTATTGGTAGGAGTTTTTTGCCCCTTTATGCCTTTCCTGCCATAGGTACTTTCCACTCAAAATTTTGGTATTCTTTGTGTAAACGTTAGACTAGTATGTGGCTGTCTTTCTCAGTTAACTGTACAGAAAATAGCTTGAGCCCATGGGCTGACTTGCCACCTTCTTTTAAAATCTGATAAACTCAAAGTTACAAATGAAAAAGATGAAATTGGAACTAATAAGCAGGTAGTAGGGTTTAATTGACTTTAATGTTTTAATAATTAGGAAGCATTCTTAATGTTCCTTTCCGCTATCTCCTCCTTGGTTTCTGATGTTTATCAGACACTCTTCGGCAGCAGTTCTCAAGCTTTTGTCTGCTTTCAGCCATAATCCTGACAAAAAAAGCAGACTTCTAAATGCTGAGCTGTGAGGACTGACTTCCTTACCTACTGAACATTGATCTTTTAGATTCATGAACACATTAGCTCCATAGACTGACTCAGAATACATGGGCCACTGGACTGCAAAAAACCACTGTTCTAAAAGCTCAGTCCCTTTCTCGTATTCATAAAGTAATGAAACACTAGGGCTATAATAGGTTTATTAAATTCATATTGAAATGACTCAGATGTACCATCTTAAGTCTCCTGGTGCTGCTGTGAACTTGAAGTATTAAGATTGCATTTTCAAGATTTTATTACTATGGCTGAAACCTTAACTGAAAATTTGCCAGATTATTAAAAGAATAAATATACTGGGGGAGATTTTTGTTGAAGGAAACTTCCTTTTATGTAAGGGTGAACTGAAACCATTTTAATATGCCTCAACATGTTGGATATTAGTGGAAGGGCTAATTGATCTGGGTTTTGTGGTAAACTTGCATCATAAAGGGAGCTTTTATGAAAAGCAGTAGTCTTAGATATCTCTATATTTTGTATTTTCTTTTTTTCCTCTTCAACTCAAAATATTTACAGTATGGTTCATTTCAATGAAATTCCCTGTTTACTTTTGAACTTTTTTGTCTTTTCATATGATTGCTGTCTTTTAATTTGAAACATATACTGCAGATTTCTGGGCTGCTGAATCTTTGTGAATCAAGAGCCATCACAATCGTATTTAATGTGCATATTCTTGTGGTCATGTTCTGGATTTATATCTGGTAATGTTGTCATTCTCCATCAGTCTTCCTGTATCAGAGAAATAATTCTCAAGGCAAAAAGGTTGAGAAAAATTTTCTGTTGACTTTTAAAAACTGTTGAGGAACAAGAAACTCAACCCTGAATAAATGAGATTTTTACAACAATGAAGGGTTTTCAATTTCCTAATTCCCATGAAGTCTGCCATTGTTATTCTTCACATCTATCCACAAGTTTTGTCTCAGAATCAATCCCCACCACACCACACTACATGGCCTCTGCTGTGAATTCTCATCGGTTTTATTTCACTGTTGTCACTATCCCTCCTTTCACTTCCTTCACTCAGTTTACCTAGGTGATTCTGATGCTTTGGGAATTTTTATATTTTGTCCTCTACCCATTGGTATCCATGTTTTCTAGCTTTTCTAGAAAGCGTTTGCTCTCATCTTTGTTGTCACATTCATTGTCCAACAGCCAGCCTTTAGTTTCTCCAGTCCTTGGACCAGAGGAAGTGTTTATCCTGCTTCTTACTCCCATGAAATATGCAGCAGAAAGCTATGACTTTGAAAGTAAATAAGGTGCTCTGAATGGAGTGAAAGCACAAACAGTGCAGAGGATAATGAGTAAATCATCTGTTTTTCTGCTCTTTGCTCTCAGAGTGAAGCGGCTTTGTGGGTCAACTCCAGCGAGATGGCCAAATGAGACAAAGTGAAAACCTATAACTAAAAGAAGAAAAACTGAAAATGTCATATGATGGAACCAAACTTGAACTCTATTTCCTCCCAAATATGTGTGTATTGTTATTGAATCAGACTGGGGCAAACATGAGACAATGAAGATTCTTCTTCCACAACTACTGAAAGGAGCAAGTAATCTGATATGAACATCATGTCATTGAAAGATATAACATAAAACTAGAAGTCAGATAAAATACACTAAAATCCTGAAGAAATTCTGCTGTAAGCAGTAGGAAGCTACACAGCCTTCTAACAACATTTATCCAAACAGGAAAATGACTCCTCTAGACTACTTCAAATTTACCAGAACAGTTGATGGGTGTAACCACTAGTTTGGAAATGTCCTGCTGCTACCTACTCCTGAGTGCACAAGTTAAGGCTGCCACCATGAACCCATCCTGGATGGGGTGCCCACAAAATTATTTCTCCCATTAAAAGAAATCACTCCTGCAGGTAGGAACAGCCTGAGGAAAACTAAACTGTCTCAGTAACATACTGCATTTCTAATATTCACTGTATGGTCTATCAAATCTGCATGGTCTATCCTAATAGCCTCATGAGCATGACCTACTGATAATCCACTGTTATTTTCCCAGATGTTTGGATCAATGCTTTAATCTGAACCTTTCTAATACACCGGTGTTAAAACTACTTACAAATTACTGAGATTTCTAAATTTCAGATGTCTACAAATTTCACATTTAGTTTCTAGATTTGTTGGGGGTTTGTCTGTTTACAAGAAAATTATTTTTTTATCTTTATTGGTACTTATAATCTTTTCCAAACACTTTGGAAACTAATAGTTCTGTGACTAAAGAATTAAAATAAATTTATTGTGCTGTCTGCAGTGCTCTACTAGAATATTTCTGCTTTTCTTTACTTTATTCTGACAGGTTCAAGCACTGAAACAGTGTATGAGAAGTAATGGGGCATAGCTCAAATCTGGGATGAAAAGTAACAAATCAGAAGTGAATATTGCTTGAAGTCAGTTTCTGTTGTGCTCATTTTTCTTGGATGTGTAAGTAAAGCTGACAGGCAGAATTGCTTGCCTCACAGATCACTGGGTGAACCTCGATGAGATGGACATGTGATTGGCTTACCATTTTATTTGTGCTAACATGGAAGGTACACAGTAGCTTTAGGGTCCCAGGTAAATAGCATTTCATGAAGTGTCCCTCATTTAAGCAGATTCCCAAGGACAGATGAGTGACTTAGCAAAGCAGCATCAGACACTGACATTCTATGCCAGTTTACAAGACCACAGCAACTGTTCACTGATACCTGATTGTGTAACACTTTATTATGCATCTTGCAGAAGTTATCATCTCCCCCTTCATTTTTAGTAAAGAATTATCAGCAGGCCCTCTCCTTTATGCAGCCTTGGTATTATTACCAATAGTCGCATGAAGCTGGAAAGCAAATTACTTTCTTTCCCCACGTGGCAACCCTTTGAGAACAGAACTGTGTCAGAGAAATATGACAACCTGCACACCAATTTCTTTATCTTGCAGGAAAATCAGGAAGGCTGTCAAATAACAACTTTCTTTTGCGGTAGATGTGTGTAGGATTACTATGTTTGAATGTGAAGAAAGAAGATATAAGAAGATTTCAGCAACTAATTATGACAGGGTGTTTGTGTTTTCAATTATTAGATATTTGGATAGAAGAAATAATAGAAAACCAGCATTCAAACAGCAAACTTTTTTCTTCCTATTCAATTTAATTATGCATTTTGTATGGGTAAGCATTTTAATTTCAGAATTAGTGAGAAGTCAAACACCCCATGAAGCAGGTATCAAATTCTGTACGAAGCACTAAAACATCTGTGTGCTGATTTGGGGTAGTATAAATCAAGTTCTGGCTTTGCAATGCTAATTTATTAATAGAAAATAGAAACTGAGTTATAACTGCTAAAAGTAATTATGAATTATAATCTCACAGTGAAAGCTTGAGCCATGTAGATCTGTTGCACATGCTTGGCTTTAATCTCCTGGCATCAATGAGACTACTCAAATGCTTAATGCGAAGCAGGAACAGGGCAATAAATCTGTTTATTTTGACATATGAAAACTCAGAGTATTTCACCAAACCCAGGCAAATATAAAGCAAGTCTAAGACCGACAATACTGTAGTTTACATGTCTTATATAACACTCCTTTTTGCATATTTAGGCATGAAAGTCACAGACTGCTGGTCCAAAATCACTACAAAAAGTAGTCATTTCTATTGAGCTTGCATAGTTTCTTTAGTATGCATTTGTTTTTATCACACCTGCATAATGCTTTGATGTTTTTAGGTTCCAAATATGCCATGGACCTAGTCCGAGAGAACTGAACAAATAAAGGAATTTGTTCTGTGGTGTCACATTAAGCTGCAATATCAGATTCCTGGCACTTAGTTTCCTGCATAAGTATGATCATTACAGTGGAATGAAGCATTTCAGAACCGGCACTTACTTCCTTCTAAATGTTTCCAGACCAAAAACAAACAAAAACAAACAAACAAACAAAAAACAAACAAAAAACAAACAAAAAACAACCAAAACCTAAAAATGCTTTAATTGGTGTTCATTCATTTGATTGACTTCTTGTCTTCTGTGCCATCACTACTAAACATGTATCTTTGCTCAATTTCCATTAAACAAGTGCATTTTGGAATGTTCCCTTCAAACACTAAACTTGATGAGCTGCTACAAATTATTTATGTAGACAACAGAATTTAAATTATGAAAGGTGTGTATGTGTTTTATCAGAGTTTAATAGCTGACATTATTTATATGGGAGTGTGGTTAGTTTTATATCACTTGGCATCTTCTTTAAATATGTATTTTATGCTATGTAGCTTAGAAGAAAAAATTTGCTAGCATGTTGTTATAAGGACTGGTTTGAAATTCCATAGTGAGACGCCAGTCAAAATGGATATGGATGTTTCTACAGTCCATGTAAGAAAAAGCAATGTGAATTTTTTTATATGAATAGAGGTGAAACTCCATATTCAATGAGGCTGCATAAAATGAAATAAAAAGCTTTTGTGCTGTAACACACAGCTAATAAAGAATCATAAGGAAATAATATTGGGGACTAATTGTTGAATGTCTAAAATGAATGGACAGAAGAACACACAAAATGGACTACTAGCTTTTATTCCATTTGAATAATACTTTAAAGAAAAGTAAAAGCACATCAGTGCTGTTGTAACAGATCAGCAATTAAAATATATAATAATAAAATTTGCATTAAAATATAAATATAATCTTTAACTTTTACC
>VXBX01009105.1:8210-36151 GCA_013400415.1 Scytalopus superciliaris
GGGGGATCCTGATCGAGGGGGGATGCTGAGCTGGGGGCCCTGAGCGGGGCCGGGCCCGCGCAGGGGCCGCCGCTGGGGGCGCGGGCTGTGGCAGCCTCGGTGCTTGCAGTACTTCACAGCGAACCTCACGCCGGCCTCGGGTCGGGCCTCCAGCCCTGGAGCTGCCGCAGCCCGGCAGCCTTGCTCTGCCCCTCACCGCGGAAAGGGTGCGGGCACAGTCCTGAGGGCCGAGGGCAGCAAGGAGCGAGCGGGAGGTACTGTAGTCCCAAAATATGTTCTTTCACCCGGTGTGCAAGAGGCCGATCCACCCGGAGTCGAGGTATTTTATTTGCAGTTCTGCGCTGAAGGGGGGCCTGGATGGCAAATCTTCAAAGCCAGCACGACGATCACCAAAACTTTTCATTATTTGTACGTTTTAGAATATTTTTACATACCCCACATTTTGCAGCAGTACCTGCAGCTGGTGCTGGGCATGAACCAGCAGGGGGCGAGCGCGAGCCCCGAGCGCGGGCGGCGGCGCCGGAGCGGAAGGGGCCGTTGCTGAGGGAGCGCTGAGGGAGCCGCTCCCGCTGCGGGCACGGCGCGGGCGGTGAGTGCGGGGTTGGAGCTCCTCAGAAGAATGTGGCGCCGTGCCCTCACTGGGCTGTGCCCGTCCGGGGAGCCGGCCTGCAGCGTCGCTCCTGAACAGGTGGTGTCAGACCAGGGAGGCTCCTCGCTCGCAGATCGGTGCCTGTGGGAAAAGACAGAGTGCCTCACCGCTTTATTCAAAATAGCCGTGGAGGCCACCTTAGTTGCAGCTTTGTAGGTAGAAAGGCCGCTGTGCTCAAGCAGGAGTTGCCCGAGGGCGGGAAAAGGCAGGGAGCGCAGCCCGCCCTTCCTGAGGCAGACGCTGCCTTCCCTCCCTGCCCCTTCCGGCCCTGTAAGTCGTGTCGGAACAGGCGGAGCTGAAGAAAACTTTGGAAAACATTTGTAAGATATATTGAAGGCAAGACATGGTTGTTTTGATTTTTCTGTGTTGTAGTAGGTCTTACAGGTCTGAGAGATGTCTCTTCCGTAGAAGAAACAGCAGAATGTTGTGATCTCGTTTCCTAATACCTTATTTTTTCCTTTCCACTTCCTAAAACTCAAAACACTGCAACATATGATGTTTGAATGATAAGTGAAAGGTTGTATGTGTGTATACTCCTGCCAAGTAATAAATGAGATTATTTTAGATGACAAGCCAAATAGAGTAAATGTTTACCTTTTAAGGGCTCAATAGAGAGAGAATGCAGGCAGTTGGTTTAGCATCCTTTTTTTTTTTTTTCCCCCCTTTTTTTTTTTGTTTTTTTTTTTTTTTTTTTTTTTTTTTTTTTTCTGTTTTTCCCTTTCTATCAGAGAAGTGGGGCAGGATTTTGTAAGAAAAGCATCATCTTGGCCATGGCCAAGACTCATGAAATTCAAAGCAATTAAATGTCATGGGTTTTAAGCTTTCATTAGAAACCCCTTCATTAGAAGCACCTTCTAGCCCCACTGGCTGAGAACTTGAAAATTTGAGTAATCCATCCTCAATTTTGCTACTTTTAAATGATGCTGGACAACAGTTCACTTTTGGGAGTTATATAGGAAGTTGCACCTAAAGTTTGAGCTTTGATGCTCTGGTTTAAGTATTCATCTCATTACGCTGCAGAGTCGTGTGCAGTTTTTTGTAGTAATTTGTCAGATGCAGATGTGATAGGATCAGTTTTGTAAGTGCAATATATAAGAAAGTTAAGGTTTCTTTAACTTCAGTAATTATATCTAGAATTATTGCCTATACCTAACTTGAAGTTCTTATAGGTTAATCCTAGAGATATGGCATTTTTTTTTCTCTTTGTATGTGAAGTTTTTTTATCTAATTTTTGATTAAGAAGTGCTGAAAGGTAATCTTTCTTGGAAATAAAACCTGGCTTAAGTTTTTAAAGGTCAGCATGACATGTGGAGCTCCCCAGATATAAACACAAATTTATCTTTTGCTCTCTTTTATTTGAGGGACAAGCATGTGTTGTTTTAGCTTTGTTTTTAAATGAATGGATTTCTTTCACACTGAAGAGAACAGGTAGATACCCCTCATAAAGTTGCTTAAGCAAGTAGGAAATAGTAAAAACCGGTAATGTTTTTCTATGCCCATTATTGTGCTGGTGTTTTTGAAGCTTGGTTTTGATAGATCACAAACACTGTGTAGTCTTACTGATGAAATATTTGTTTACCTCTTGACATATCTGAAATTTGCCAAAAACCCTTGTCATTTTTGATTTGTAAAGACAAAGAAAACCACATTCTAGAAAGACATATAATGGTAACATCTTCTTGCTACAATCATGAACCAAATTTGGGTTGATCATCTAGAGGTAAAGGTTTTGTTTCCATTTAATTTCAATTGCTGTAGTGATATTGGTACAGTGACATATAATAAAAACCGCAGTAATGAACTTAGACTTCAGTGAAGTCAATGACTGCAGACATCGTTTTTGTAACAAATTGCAAAAAATGTTTTGAAGGTTCTTTAAGAATAATACAAAAAGAGCTGAGAACACTGAGGAGCTGGATTCTAGCTGATATGTATTTGTCGTGGGTTGCCAGCTGTGCCATTGGTTGCAATGGATGCATGCCATGGACATCAATATCACAGAGTATTATTCTCAAGACATTTTTCAGTGCCTGACACCATTGAAACTGCAACCTTATTGCTAATCTACAAATGTAGATCAGTTTGGGCATTACAGTGGTCATGACAAGCATTTGTTCCACAGGAAAGAAAAAAGGGTTCGGGTTTTTATAAATAGTTAAAACTGGAAAAAGTACTTTATCCTAAATTTTAGTCATGGAAACCCGAAAGAGATTGAAAACAAGACTGGCTTGTTGGAAACTAAACTTCCATTAATCCTTTTTGTTCCTTTTGGACAAACCCATAAGGACACTTGGTTATGATAGAGGACTTTACTGGCAGAAGTAAGCAGTGGTTTTGATTATGATAAAATTATGGATTATAGTGTGTAGCTTCTGACCTGTGCTGCAAGTCTTTAGTAACATCACTGTTAATTTCCCAGTGCATATCTAGATATTTTTTGATTCACCAGGATTTATATCACCTGAAGAGTGGTGGGAAAAGGCTGTGCAAGGGACTTAATCTGCACAAGAAAGGAAGAGCAGTTGTTAACAGGTATCTTTATATATTACACTGAAACAAATGTACTTTCCTAATCTCACTTTGGCATGTAGCTAAACTTTCTGTTGCCTCAAGAAAGAAATGGGTTTGTATTTATGAGAATCATTCATAGGAGCATCTCTGTCTTAAAACATAATTTCTCATGTGACAATGATTGCAAGAAGACTACAAGAATGGCAGGCAACATTGAAATGACTCCATAACCTCCAGAACCTTGGTTTCAGAGTCTCATTTAAAATATGGAAGATGGCATTACATATACACCAGTTGATGCCTTAAGCTTTGACCTGTGAAAAAACAGCTAAAAAACCCCAAACCAAAAAAAAAAACTCAGAAGAAACCTCCACAGGTCCCTCTCCCACACCTACTTGGAAATATGGCCTTAGCCCAAAGATTTCTGAAGACAACAGAACTATAATTCTACATGTATAACTGGAGCTATTGTGTAACAAAAAAGCTATATTTTTTATATGGATTAAAGCTGGCATAACATTAAACTTTAAAGTTTAGATTGTCCTCTGAGCAATTCAATTGAGATAGGAGCATTTACAGTAATAGACAAGTCTGTCCGTTCAGTGAATCTGTCACTCATTACTTTTGTCATTGTTTTATATGATGTATTGTAGTTCATTCTTGTCTCACAATTTAAATTGCAGATGGACAATAATTTCATTTGAATTTTATTATCAGTAGATAAGCCATGCCTGTTTCAGCTGATGAAACTGTGGGGGACCTGCCTGTGAGAGATACAGGTCTAACTCCATCTGGAATTGAAGGATTACAAGGTTTGTACCAGCTGCTATTTATTACAGTTACAGACTTTGATCAGTGGCTTCTTTAGTTTCTTTCTAAAAATGTTTTTGATGTTTCCACTCACAACATTAAGTTCAAATACCATTCAAAATCTCAGTTAAATTCTAAAAGGTACTGTGACCTATGATTAAGTTGGTTGTTATAAGAGAGAAGTTGCTGTAAGATGCTAAAAACTGGAAAACTCATTGAGGTATAGTGCTCGTCCTTCCAAAACGAAAGAGAGCTTTGGCTGAATTAAGGTCAATTTTTTAAAAAATGGAAACCAAAGGTATCATGCAACTCTTAGCCGTTACTCAGCTGCTATTAGAATGGAACTACTGGGTTTTAATCTTGCATCTGAGTCAATTTTCAGAATTATAAGTTAATCCTTTCAAGCTTAAATAGACTATGTTGACTTTGACACAGATTAGAAAGCATCTCCATTGTAATGTTCATCCTATTTTTGAAGTAGTGTGTTTGACCATACCTGGTTGCTTGCTAAAATTGTTACCTTTGCATTGTCTAGTAGGTAATTTTGTTAGGTTTTTTTGTTTGGTTTGTTTCGGGGGGGGTGATTTTTGTTTAGTTTGCTGCATCATTTGAACTACTGCATTTTTTTAGTCTGTAAGGGGAAGGAAGAAGGAGGTGATTAACATACCAATAAATCTGAAAAGATTAACAGACTGATACAAGTGTAAAATATCAAATTACTTGAAAATTTTTTCGAATTTTTCAGTATTTCAAGTGAGATAGATTTTGAATTATATGTTGTTGAATGTATTGAGGTAATTTAAAGTTGCCTTGGTTTGGGTAGAATCATCAACTACACAGAATGTAAAAGCTCGACAAGCCATATCACGAATCAGTCGAGAGGAACTGGAAGACAGATTTCTTCGTATACATGATGACCACATCCTACTCAAACAGCATGCAAATAAGCAAGAGGAAAAAATTAAAAGGTATGGAGTTTAATATTTTTGTTTTAACTTCTTTGCTTCTCAAAGCATTATCAACAATTTAAAAATCATTCTGGTTTTTCTCAGAGCACTTTTTAATGCAGTGGCAAAAATCACCCATTGGAAGTCATTTTTGTATTGATTTCTGGTTGTCTGAGTATGTGAGATGCTTTTTGCAGTGGACCCTGTTAGATCTCCATGTACAGAACTCCACTGCTATCTACTAGTTTGGAGTTGGTACTTTGGTTTCCCAGCTGTGCTCGCAGAATACAAATATAGCAGATGTTCTGGGAATTGAAGACGACGCTAGAGAAGCATAATGATTCATCAAGAGTTCAATTCTAAAATCAAAATGTCCTATGCATAGAGATTCTGCCCCTTTTTTTGTTCCTATCTGTCCCGCAAGAACCTGACTAGTATCTAGCCTTTTATCATTGAGTTAGCACTAAATGTCTTTATAATCAGCTCTCCTTTATTCATCATAATAGATAACTTCAATGAAGAAAGTCCCAAGTAGCATGGGGAGCACAATACCTAGTGTGCCCAAACATACCCAAGCAACTTTAGGCTGATTATTAAATGTAGTATGCTAAGATTTGTGTGCTAGTCTTTGCCAGCAATTAGTGTGCTGGCAAACAGATCTGGACTCTGCAGAACTGTTCATAGTATTATTGTATTGCAGGAGGGCTGATTAATCCCAAACTACTTTGTCTATGTGTTCCCACTCTGCTAATTGCTCATCAAGTCTTGCTACATGAGAGCAGGCTTCTAACCAGGAGCCAACGAATTCATCAAAGGGCAGCTTTACCCAGAATAAAATTGAGTATGGTAATGACAGCTTTAAGTCTCTTTTTATGGAGTACCTTCTTAAGTATCTCCTCTTACATATTTTAGTCGTTTTAGAAATGAAATACATAATTAAATCCTAAAATACTAGAAATTGGGTATCTTTGGAATATTGCATATTATTATCATTCTTTCAGTAGTTGAATCTGTAACTTTATTTCATGCCAAGGTTCCAACAGAAGATCAAGTGTTAAAAATTAAGTTGCCTGTGGAGCAAATATGTTTCCTTCCTATACTAACCTTAAATTTTAAGCCTTAGGAAACTGTTGTCAGTTGTAGTGGATGCACCTTTCCCTGTCGCCAGGTGCCCACCAAGCCGCTCTATCACTTCCCTCCCCAGCTGGACAGGGCATAGAGAATAGGATGGAATGCCACTGGTAGGTTGAGGTAACGCACTTCACTAAAGCAAAAGCAAACATCTGTGTGTGCACAAGCAAAGAGAAAAATACCAAGGCTTATTCTCTACTTCCCATCAGCAAGCGATGTTTGGCTGCTTCCTGGGAAGCAGGAATTCAGCATGCAGAGCGGCTAATCCAGAAAGCAGACATTGTAAACAACAAATGCCCACCCTTACTCTTCCCTTCCTTAGCTTTTATGTCTGAGCCGATGTTACACGGTCTGTTAGTTTGGGTCAGCTAGCCTGGTTATGTCCCCCTCACAGGATCTTGCCCTCAGTTGGTGGGAGAGGAATGTTTCAGTGCTGATGCTATGCCAGGTCTGCTCAACAGTAGCCAAAAAAAAGGTGTATCAACAGCTTTCTAGCTACCAATACAAAGCACAGCTCTGTGCGAGGCTGCTATGGAGAAATGAACTCCGTCTCAGCCAGACCCAGTACAGCTATAAAGCACATTGCTGCACAGTGGTTTCAGTTATCTTCAAAGAGTTCTTCACAGGCAGTAGTGGTTATATTAAAACCTGGATTTGTTGTTCAGGTTTATGCTGAAGTCTTGACAGTGATTATGTTTCTTTTAACAGAATGCTGTTTATGCTGACTTTTCACATTCTTTTCATATTTTTTGATTGTTTTCCCCAGAATGACCACCAAATTAGTACGACTTGCTAATGATAAAAGAAAATCTGACCAGATTGGCGGTGGATCCAGGCATCTGGGTCAGGCTCTGGAGCTGGAGGAAATGATTGAGCATTTGCAAGAAAGAGTTCACGACCTTGAGAAACAAAATGAGAGCCTCCACAACAAACTCATTTCAACTAAGCAGCAGCTTCAGATTCAAGGCCATAGGCCTTGTCCATACAGCTATGTTCAATCTCGTGTGAACACTGGTCTCAAGAAAGTGAGTGAGGCTGCTGGCATGCCAGAGCACGTGAAGAAAGGTATCATTCATACTTACTAAAAACAGGGAACTCGTAGTTTCCTCTGTGAAACTATGAGTCTGAATCTCAAAACATCTTTAGTGCAGATCAGAAAATAGGCAGAGCAATTATCCAAAAATAAAATACCTGAAAAAGTTCAGGAAAGTTTAGTTCTCTAAGGTATGAAGAGACAGGAAAACTCCATAAATAATAAATATATTCTACTATATGTGCTTTGTGTTTGGCTGATTTTAAAATACAATGAAAAGCTTATCCAGAAGTCCTAGTCAAGTATGAATATTCACTAAACACTTGGTGGTTTCTCATTACTTTATTCAGTGCAACTATCTGAGAAGTACCTTGATTTGAACAAAAGTAAATAGGCATATATGTACACACACATGTATATATGTATATCACAATTACCAATACCTTAATACTTAAAAATCAAAATTCAAAATAGATTAAGTTAACTCAGCACAAATGCAAAGTAAGTAACTTTTTTCAGGTGTTTTGGGAAACTGATGGTCTCATTGTACCTTGAACCTAAATGACTTCATTTTGTGGAGTGAGGGATGCCAGACTTAACTGCTGTGTTTGAAATGTAATGCATAGTTTGGTGCCACCTCAAAACCTTATTAATTTCTTCTTGCAGAATAAAGAGAAGCAGGAGAAAAATTTGGAGAAACCATTACTTTTGCTCCTGAGATAACAATTCTTCCTTAGTTGATTTCTCACGTTTCTTCTTCGCAAGCAGCTTAGGATGCTTCTAAAGACCATAAAGAAATGTTTTGCACTGCTACTAAAAATGGCCCTGTAATTGCTTGTCTGGGTGAATGACACTTGTGATTTTTCAAAGAAAATGCTGAAAAAAAGTGATTGCAATTTCATGTTGCTGTTTAATGATACTGTTCTGTGAAGACACCATCTGTGTTCTCTGACTTTGAAAGTAAAGTCTCCTAAAAAATCATTTAAGGACATGGTTTTAATGCTTTTCTTTAACACTCTGCTCTATTGCCCATAGTTCAAATTTTACAACAGCTATGTGAATGTTTCTTTCCACATGAATTTGATGTGAAAATACTTTTTATGGCATCTAGATAGAAGTTGAAAGTGTTTGTACTCTGTAGAGATTCTTAGTTTGTTAAATGCTTTTTCATTCAACATGACAAAAATTTATCATTTCTTTGTTTTCAGGAATGAGATTTCAGAATTTAGAAGGGAGATCATCTGACCTTGTGCTCCCAAAATATGGACAGAGTCTGCTTGAGGATTCAAGGGTTGAAATAAGAAATTTGTATGATTTTCCTATCACATTTTTTTGTCATTATAATTCTTTAAAGTTATGATTTCTTGAAGAGAAAAAAATATACATCTTTTCAGAAGTTTTTACTTCAGAAAATAAAGTGAAGTGGTTGGATCTGGCAATGACACTGTGGTAACAATACAGAAATATTTTCTGATAAGGAATATGAAGAGTCAGGGATTTGGAATGCAAAATGTAGGTGCATAAAAATTTGTCTGGAAGTTAAAATTGTTCTCCAGTGGAGAGCCTCTCTTTGTTGGGATGCAATGCTGCCTAGTTTATTACTGGTCAGAGCTGAACAAAGCAGGAAAGACCTTGGCTGCAAAATTTTTACCAATGTAACTCCTAAAATGTGTGGGACGATCGGTGCAAGTAGTGACTGTCTTGAATGTCTGATGCATTTAAACTTCATATTTAGAGGCAGACAGATTTTATGGATAAATTACAAAAAGCACAGTATGGGATAGTTATGTAAAATGATTTTGATTCACTTGTGCATTTTGAAAGTTGGCTTGTAATCCATCTGCACCTTTTAACTGAAAATAAATCCTCTTAGTATCCTTGATGTACAGAGGTAAGAATAGAGAGGTGTTATACAGGCTGCAGAAAACGTAGTTAACATTTAATTTAGAGATACTGAGGTCTGATTAGAACATTTTTCTTCTATAAAGTACATGTTTAGAAGTCTGATTTTCTAAAAGCTACTTTAGTATGTTTGTTTATTTTCATAATGATTTAGCTAAATCATATTTACTACAATATCTGTAAATGCTAATTTTTTTTGTAAATAGGCAAGCTAAATACAGAAGTATATGAATTAATGTGCAATCGTATTTTGTGCTTGAAGTAGTGTAAACACAAAGATTTATTGGGTTCACAGGAAATCATTGTACAAAAATGTTCCTATAAATTATTTTTTAAATTGCCATTAATGGATAAATTCCACTGTTTAAGACACATATATTGATACTTTTTTAGTTTGTAAATTTACCTGTCTCAGAATAAAAGCTTAAAAATTGCTTTCACTGCTCCATCAATTGAAGATCCCATAATCTTTTGATAGCTAGTAATGGTGTTTTCCTTTTCAGAAAACACTTGGTACTAATAGATTAGAAGGAGGATAATTCTAATATAGATTATAAGACACCATGGATGGCGTTCTCAGCCAGGTTCTGCTAAACTTTATTCAGTCCATGTAAACATTCATTTGGAGAGTTTGTGTTGTGTTTTCATAGTAATTTAAAGTCTTAAGCCTCTCTTGTGATGTATGTCATTAAGAAAAATTTTTCTAAACACCTAATATTTTAGCTCTCTTGAGTATTCATTTGATTTTTTTTTGTTGTTGTTGAATGTTTACTTGGTTTTGGAATATAATTTGCTTGTATTTGCAGAGAGACTGTGATTGACTCCCAAAGGAAACACATTGAGGAACTAGAACATGCCAGAGAGATTCTTGTGAGTCAACTAAGAAGGAAAGAAAAGGAAATGGAAGAATCCCTCCAGTGGCTGAAAGAGCAAGGCACAGCAAGCCAAAGGTATTGTGAAAACTGAAAAGTTCCATGGTGGAAGCATTAAAAGAGCTATGTCATAATGTTTAAACATTGCTGTGAAAATTAACGACTTCTGTAAGGGAGTATGTGCTTTATTAATTTTTTTCCCCTTTGGTGAAACTAAAATGTTTTGCCAAAAAGCTATAGGTAATTCTAAGGAAGGAGATGGTTGCGATAATAAATTACAAGGCGTGGCCATTTGACCTTGTCTGAAATACCACATGTCCACCCAGAAGCACTCCAGGGCCCCCCACCCTGCTCTCCCAGGCAAAGGGAGAAAAAACAGCTAAGAATTTATAAACAGAGATAATGGCAATGGTCTCATTAACTTCAGGGGCAAAACAGACTCAAAATGAGGATAATGCTTAAATTTATTACTAACAAGCAAGCTAAGAGCTAAAGTAAGAAATAAAACAGTCTTAGAAACATTTTTCCCAACCACCCCTCGGTCTTTTCATGCTCTTCCTCCTCCTGCACCAGTGCGGAGGACAGGGAAGGGGAGGTTTGCAGTCCATTGTTGCTTCCAGACGCTCCTAATGTAAAACAGCCAAGACCCTTTTTGGGCAGCCGTTCTTCCAAAAATCTGGTGTTCATGGGTCTTTCCGTGGGCTGCAAGGGGACAGCTTGCCTCACCACAGTCATCACCACGGCTACAGGGGAATCATAAACTCTGAGTTCTCCCCTGCCTGTGGGGTCCCTTCCCACGAGAGGCAGACACTCCTCTGCTGTCTCGTGGGTCACTCCATTGGGTGCAGTCTCTTACGGATAAGCTGTACCTGCTCCAGCGTGGGTTGGGACCTCACTCCCTCCCGGGCCTTCCACGGGGTAATAGCCCCTTCCTGCATCCCCCTGCTCTGGCAGGGGCTCCTCCATGGGCTGCAGGGGGGTCTCTGCACCCCAATGGTCCTCCATGGGCTGCAGGGGTGCAGCTCATCTCACCATGGTGCTCACCACAGCTACAGTGGGGCCACAGCTCTGAGACCTTCCCCTGTCCCATGGGGTCTCTTCTCTGCCTCCTCCTGCACTGACCTTGATGTTTGCATTGTTGCTTCATGGCTGGAATTTCCAACTACACAACAACTCCTATTCTTAAATATGTTATCACAAGAGGCATTTCTGTGATTCCTAATTGGCTCAGCCTGGGCCACCAGCAGCAAGTCCCTACTGGAGCTGGGTGTCATTGGCTCCAATAGGACAGGGGAAGCTTCTGACAGAAGCCACCACCCTGTAGCCCCCCCTTCTACCAAAACTCAGTTTTCTCTTCACAGAAACCCATTACACTCAGTTTTTTCATAAATAAATAAAAAAGTTCATAATTGCAATGTTAGAGAATTCATTTCCAGCTGATAGAGATTCAGTTGAAGTTCAAATCATAAAATTTTAATCACCTATTGCTCCTTGATTATTCTTACAATTAAATCCACTAATTAAGAAAGTTATATAATTTCCAACACTGTAAGGGTAAATTAGCAGATTTTTGAAGGCATACGACACAGCTGTGCAGTGAAACAGACAAATGTGCTTGTGAAATGTGTTTCACCATAAAGCCTGCCTTAGTTTTAACCTCTTTTCTTTCTCTTTCTTCTCCTTCACTTTTGCAAAAATAATACAACTTTGCGTGTATCTTCCCCCACTGACTGTTTCAATTTCAGACTGTTCTCTTTAATTATATTAAGGATCAAATATGGCACGATCCTGCTCTCCTTACTCATTTGATTTCAGTGACAGTCCTACATGGATGAGAAATATGCAGTCAGTTCTTTAAATTACTTTCAAGGGAGGAACCCTGTTATTATGTGTGAGCATTATGTCAGTGGCACTACAGAAATAATACATCACAATGGTTGATATTAAATTATTAATGAAGTTATATCCCCCTATTCAGAATTTCCTTTTCTTAAAGGAGTTAAATCATTGTCATAAATAATTCCTCACACTGTGACTACAGTGAATTCAGAAATATTTTTTTTCATTTTTTGAAAAAATGAAAATAAAAATAAGAGTTGTTTTCTCTTCCCATACTTTTGAAAATAAAGGGGTTTAGTTGCACTGTTTGAAGTAAACACCTAAATAAATATTTGTTAAAATTTTGAATTATTTTAAACATCCTTTCTTTTAAACAGTACATTCTCACATTGCTCTTAGAAATGTAAGAACATCGATATTAAGTGATTTTCATGTAGTTAAGTCACCCCTACGGTTTATTTGAATACCAGCCTTAAGGTGTTCTATGACAAATTGCTAAGTCATCTTTTCTTAATAGTGTTTGATAGGTGGAAACTATGAATTCTTTTGGCACCAAATACTCTGGATGGTGGGAAAGACGTGAATGAAGGGCATTCACTCTAAGTATAGGATTGTTTTCTCTTCCTGTTGTATACAGTTCTATTACAATAAGCAAAGTTGTAGATTTATTGATTGAAGTTGCTGTATCATCATGGGTTAGGATGTTTATTTCCCTAAATTCTCAAGTGTGGGTTATAGAAAAAGAAATTCATTTGGATATTACACATTAAGTCATCTTCCAGATGTGTACTCATGATGCATTTCTTTTTAATTTGAAGGCTAAACATTCAGGACAACGTGGAAATGATCAAAGTCCGTAAACAGCTGGTTGAGAAAAGCAATGCTCTTTCAGCAATGGAAGGAAAATTTCTCCAGCTTCAAGAGGTAGTTGCAATTTGATCAGTAACATTCCTATACTCTTGTCACATTAACATGCTGAATGGAAAAACAAATTATACACAATTCTTGACAGTACTTAGTACGTGAAAATGAACCACCTACTACATTGCAGTTAAGCTACTCCAAATGGAGTAGGGATTTTTTGTCTTAATTTCTCTTTTTTTCAGAAGGGTCTAGCAGGTGCCCAGTTTTATCTGCAAAGTCATCCCAAGCAGATTAGGAAGAATGACCCGGGTTGTTATCAGAGATTCCTGATCATTTAAAGAAAGAGCTTTGACTTAACTATACTGATTTACCAAAAAAAAAAAAAAAAAAGTTGGAGAGGTTTGGGTCTTTTGTTCTGACATTAGGATTTAACTTCCATTCATATGTTCATGGAAATTTATTTTAGAGGGCTACTGTAAGTAATAGTTTTCCTTATGTAAAGAGCAGTTTCATGAAAATACCCCCAGAACACACAATTCCATGGTAGATTCTATATAGGTTTTAGTTATACAGCTTTTTTCTCCTTTTTCCCATATATATGTGCAGAACTGCATATGCATACAGAGGTAGTTTTATAATAGCTTAGAATGCTCATTAAACAATTCTCTATTGAATTTACCTCTTAGCAAAAGCAATTCCTATGGACTACGTTCTGTGGAGTATGTAATCTCTTTATTTTTTCCAGGTGCATCACTCCAGTATTCTTTAATTAGCTCAAGTTTTCTATCTCCTTTTTGCAACATTAGACTGATTTAAGAGAAAACCAGGTAAAATAGCACAAGTCCAGACCTTAGTTGTTAGAATACAACTGTCTACAAGGGTCAGAGACCACTAAATTCATAAGCTATCTGAGCTGAAGGCATATCCATCTTTCACAATGCAGCAGTTTAGTATTCTATGTTTAACTTGATTGGATTTTTGCCTTTTATGTTCATTGTCATTTACTTTCAGTTTCTACCAATTGAAACTCGTGTTATTTGTCCATGTTCATCTTTGTACTTGAGTCAGCCCAAAAGGAGAAACCACAAAATGAAAAGAGCCTATAATTCTGCTCCATCTAATGATGTTGAAGTTGAGCTTGCTACCAAACATTTACAGGGCAGTTTTATTGCTAAAGTTAGTTGAATGAAGGAATTGTGCATTGTATTTAGAAGAACAAAGGACTTTGATATTGTTTGGATTATATATTTGATCCTATTGGTATGTTTATTTGCTGTAATTCTAGGCTGAGTCTTCAGGATTTCATGTTTTTTAATATGAAATATGCTAAATCTATGCAACTACGATTTAAAATACCATAATCAATTCCCATGACAATCTGTTCAATTTCACAATTGTAATTGAGAGCAGTTAATGTTCATTTGTTCAATATTTCTAGGAGGTATATATCTCTTTACTGTGAGGGTGGTTGCCCAGAGAGATTGTGGGTGCCCCAGCCCTGGAGTGTTCATGGCCAGGTTGGATAAGGACTTGAGCAACCTGGTTGAGTTGGAGTTGTCTCCTGCCCATGACAAGGAGAGATTGGGACAGGATGATCTTTAAGGTGCCTTCCAACCCTTGACATTCTGTGTTTCTTTAAATTATTTCTAACTGAGAGCAATATCAAGGCATGCTTCCCAAAGAAACAAAATTCCAGACTAGAAACTAAAGTCATCATCTCAATTGTTGCCATGACCTGAGTCTTTAGATACTCCAGGGACAGCAGGATAGAAAACAGTTTGTGTGTAATGGAAAAAAAGTGTTGACAGCACACTCAATATGGAATGCCGAGGTAACGAATGCTTTTTTAGGGAAGAAAAAGAACAAGAGGGCACTTTTAAAGTTAATGAGGAAAGTTAATCCAAAATGGTCAAGAGAGTAGGAGAGACACTAAAGGAATAGAATGAAGTGGAAGCAAGGAGACTCTTTTAGATTGGATGTTCTTAGTGCTTTTAATGACGTGGTTCAGTGGAACAAATACAATTGTGAAGTTTGTTTCCAACTGTGTTGGAAATTAAGGGAAGAGATGAGGATAAATGATCTGTGAAAGGCAGCTTTGCCAAGGTGGGGTTTTTGTTTTTCTTCCTATATTGTGGGTTCAAGACACACAAGTTATTGAAATGGAAGAGAACTTCAGGAAAGAATGGAAGCTGAGGCATGGGAAAGAAAAGATGTGTTCACTTGGCAGTTGGAAGGGTTAGACTGTAAGCTTTCTTATTTTGGTAAGAAAGGAAAAATACAGAGAGATATGAAAAGAGTGGAAAACCATGATTTCTAAGGTGTCCTTTTTTGAAGTTATTGAAATACAGTTCACAGATACAGAATAGAGCAAGAGGAACGCTGAAGAAAAATGTAGAAATTGATGAGTAATAGACTTCATTAACTCTCTGAAATAAGACTGACTTCTCTTACTGAGAAATGAGATATAAAGGGCTGAAGATGGAGCTGGTGATTGTTTCTTCTTGGGTTTTTTGTTCGTTTCCAGTCTATTCAGGCTGCATATGAACATAAACAATTTGTACAGGATTCACATTCAGCTTCTCTGTTTAACTACTTCGTAGGAATATGTATGGAAAAAATGAAGCTAGCTTCTTTCTGTCTGCAGTCATTAAACATTAGCTATACTCAGATGTGTATTTGGCATAAATTCTCAATCATTTTAGTAAACAGGAAATTAGCCTTTGGAATGTTTCGTCTCAAGTCATAATCTGAATGTGATTTACATTGAGATTTTTTAATGAATGAGGCTTTATTAAAGGATTGTGGAAAGTAGGCAGTATGATACTAACTAGTATTCTGGAAATAGAGGCTCTATCAGCATCCTCTGTTTAATATTTAAATTGGTTAAATGTACCTTACTATAATCCATGGAAGTAAATGCAAATGTAAAGGAAATCCCAAGTCCCTTGTAAAATACTGCTAGCAGGGAAACAGAACTGAGTGTGTTAGGGTTATGAAACAGTTATATATCTACTGTTGTGTGTGTATATATATGTTTCTATATAAGGGTTTATAAAATGTAAGGGTTGAGAGAGCTGTGGCAAGCTCTGTGATCAACGTAACTGTGGTCAACATTAATTTTTGCTTGCTGCTGCAGTGTTTTTTGGTCAGCATATGCAACCACTGTAACTGCAACAAAATCTTCTAGTTGTTTAACAGATACATTTCTTAGTTGTTTTTATCATGACTGAACTGAGAGTTTAATGTTCATGAGGGCAACAAGAATGGCACCTTCTCCTGGCCATGTGTAATGAAAGCTGCTTTCAGTTACTTTCAGGAATGACTCTTGCTGACCACCTTGAGAACACGTGTTCAATACTGCAGTGGGATACCCCTGTTGGAATATGCTCTGTGGGAACATTCTACTAGGTGTGATTTATTTTTTCCCTGGATATTCCTTCCTTCCTTCTCATAGAACCTAAAGAATTTGAGGACCAACCATGATGCTTTATTAGCAAAAGGTGATGAACTGAATGTGCAGCTTAAAGAGGAACGGTTAAAGTACTTCCATCTTCAAAAAGAATTGCAATCAGTAACTATTTCAAACAGGAGGACAGAAGAGGTGAGATTGTGTTCAAGAGATCTCTAATCTGCTTTAGGTAGTACATACGGATAAGGGAAGAGTTAATTTCAGAAATGTGAATAGACCTTTCAAACACAGTTAGAAGATTGACTTGGTGATATATACATACCTTTATCCCATTGAAAAGAAAAAACAGTAGTTGCTGCTTGCGTTTTATAGAACTGTGAACCACATCTGATCCCTGTGCCAGATTATCACTGCACCGGTGTTTGGACAGTATTTGAGGTTAAACCATAGGACCTCATGTCAATTCTGATACAGAAGAAGTGTTTTGTTAACTGAAAAAGAATAATACGTGATTTATTGAAAGTGTATTGCTACTTTATTGATATCCTTTGAACCTGATTTAATTACAGTGCAGTGTAATATTCCATCTGATTTAGCAGTTCAAATCAGTCATGTCTATTTCTCTGTCTAGTGGTTCTCAGAGAGTAGTGTCATCACTAACAGTCATCCAGATTTAGGGCTAAAAATCAATTGGTTTATTCCTCATTCTCTTCAGTGCATGAGGAGTAAGAGTCTACAAGCTTGCTTGTTTCATCTTACATTTTGTAATAACTTAAATTTAGTTTTACCATCTGGTTTACCTATTCACCAAGATTATCTCATAGATACTTCCTCCAAAACTTTAAACTATTGTAATGCGTAAAGGTATCTTCTCGGGTAAGGTATCTCATAGCTTTAAAATCATATCCTGCTTCAGTGAGTATTTTGAAAGCAAAGACATGTTGTTTCTATAATGTCAGTAGAAAATATTTATTATACAAAAGCAATACAATAGCTAATACTAATAGTAAAATGGAAATTTTAAAAGGTAATTCTATAGATTTTTATGTTATTTTGTGTAAGAGAATGTGATTACATTCTGTTCCACTGTAAAAGTCTCAGCTTAATATAAACAACATGAAAAAAACTGGGCCAAATCTATATCCATGTGGTGTTATTTTGAAGTTTCTAAGCAACTGATGTGGACCCTGAGATTGGCTCCATTGGTTAGAGCAGGGAGATAATGCTGCCAGGGTAGTGGGTTTGATTCCCGAATGGGCTGTTCACTTGAGTTGGACTTCATGGTCCTTGTGAGTCCCTTCCAACTCAGAATATTCTGTGATTCTGATTCTGTATAAAAAGAACAAATAATAGCCTAATAATGCCTACAAATTATTAACTATTTGTCTTCACACATTCATTGTAGTTTCCTTTTATGCTGAAATGAAACTTCCCTCTTCATTTTAGTTACAGGAAAGAATAAACGATCTAGAAAAAGAGAATGAACTCTTGAAACAAAACTATGATAAACTGCATAACAGGTAAGTTATGGTTTCTGTATATAAAAAACTAGATTCTGGTCCTGTTGGATAGGTCATACACCGTGTTGGAATGCATCTGTAAGTTGAATGTGCACACAGTTCATGTGTTCATGCTCCAGTTTATCTTCTCAGTAAATGTATTTGGAAATTTTTGTGGTGTTCTGTCTGTATTTCACCTGTTCTGTTGAAATAGACCAACTTTTTCTAATACTCTTGAAGTAGTAGATTACTACTTTTTAAAAATGTAATAAAAATAAATAGGAGTTACTTTGTTTTGAACATAAATTAAAGAAGTTCTTACTTGAATTTGTTGAAAAAAATACATCTAGGTAGACATATATTCCATTAGGGTTGTTTTGAGTTCTGGGATTGTTTTTTTTGTTTGGGAGTTGTTTCTTTTAACAAAGGGGTGTTTGAACTTTTTTATATGTTCATCTAGCACTTGTCAGAGAACCTATGTAAAGTCTGATATCTGACAGTTTCTCCAATGTTTATTTTTGAGGAGAGGTTTGTTTGGGTAAAAACTACCATTTCACTTCTATTGATAAAGAAATTAAGTAATTCTAGTCAATTGCCACAAGCATCTTAAAGGAAAAAATTACCTTCCTTTGTTGTGAAACTGTGTGATTTTTACACTAAATTCCTTTAGAAAATAAGACATGTCCTAGAGATAATAATTGCCTCAGAAAGTAGGTAGAATGCTTTAAGTCTTTTCTTGCATTGAAATTACTTCTCCTCTTGAAGTATTTGGCTTGTGAGTGTGATGTCTGTCAAAAAAATACCAATGGCTAAACACTAGGTGAGTGATACCAAATTTTCTTTGTAGTATTCTTCCAATATGTTACACTTCCTGTATGGTCTGTGGTGAAATTAAAAGTTATAATAGTAAAAAACTGTGAGTACAAATAACTTAAAACTTTTTTTTTTTACTTACAAGATGTAACTTGTATAATCACAATATTTAGTTTTTTATAGGGGCAGTTGATGAATTGGCTCTTACTTAAGTTAATTGTTGTAGATTTCTCCAAAGTTTGGTCATGGTATAAATATTTCTGATTATGATTTTTTTTTCTCTGCTATCATTATGCTGAAAAATAATGTTTACTAAAAAATCCACTTACAATCTGTTCTTTATAAATCATAGTGAGATAACTGAAGAAGATATTTAACTAGATAAATTTAAATGTGCTTCTGTTAAAACGCAGTAACCTGCAGTATGGCTTTTCTCTTACATAAAATGATCTGTCTTTTCATATACTCCCATTAAACTTTGATTCATGTTCTCTGCTGTATAGGTCTCATGGTTTCACCCCAACCAGCAGCCAAGCCCCTCAGGGCCATTCACTCACTCCCATACCATAGGACCAGGGAGAGAATTTGAAGGGTAAACTAGAAAAATTTTTGGTTGGGATAAAGACAATTTAATAGAGAAAGCAAAAGACACACACACAAGCAAAGTAAAACATGGAATTCATTTCCTGCTTTCCATGGGCAGCAGGTGTTCAGCACCTCCAGGAGAACAGGGCTCTATCCTGCACAGCAGCAACTTAGGAAGACAAACACCATCACTCCAAAAGTTTCCCTCCTTTCTCATTCTTCCTCTCACTTTATATACTGAGCATGATGTCATATGGAGTATACCTTTAGTCAGCTGTTTCTACTGTGTCTCCTCCCAATTATCCATGCACTCCCAGCGCCCCTCCCTAGTATGGCAGTACAGGGAGCAGGAAAGACTTTGGCTCTGTGTAAGCTATGCTCAGCAGTAACATCTCTATTATCATCACTGTGTTCAGCACAAATCCAAAACATAGTCCCTTACCAGCCCCTGCAAAGAAAATTAAAGTCTGCCTCAGCCATAAGCAGCATATTAGGTAACAAGAAATTAGAGAAGTGGATCATTTCATTATAACCACTTGTTTTAATGGCGAGCTTTTTTGGTTTCCCATTTGAACAATGCAGCTTTACTACAGCTTACCTGTTGCTAGTGGTGCATAGGTCCATGGGTGATAGGTAATTAATAAATAATTTCTTTTAATGGAGGAAAAGAGGCACAAACCCACTCTTTGCTTATGTTATTTTTGGAAAGTTATTAGAAGTTGATGGGAATTTTGCTAAAGCCAAGACTGCAGAACTGAAATGAAAAGTTTGCAAAGAACAAGTATGAATTTGTCAGGTCACTCTTTATTTAGTCAGTATATCCAAGAAAACAATTAATTTGGTTAAAAGGTTTGGAGGAATGGTTTTCATATGATCTTGTAATGCAAATCCAGCAATGCAAAAACTCCCTCAGAGGAAATGGTGCCAGATGTGGTTGACCAGTTTGTTACCCAGATGGCTCCAACTCCAATGATATACAGTAGGTGTGAAAGAAATTCCACATGAATTCAAGCAAAAGTTATTTTAAAATTCAAAGGAAGAACGCAACACAAGTGGACTCAATTCAAATTAACATAAACATTAGCATTATATAGTCTTGGATAAAGCCTGTCTTCTAAAATGTTCTTCATTTAAACATCTAAATCTTGAATTACTATCGTAGTAACTCTTAATGATTTTTCTGTCTATATAGTATTCTGAAAAAACAATCAGATGTAGCTACATCTTTACGTGATGATAAAGCTAATGAATGCACATACTGTTGTCATTAAAACTTGAAAACATTTTTGGAAGTGTGAAAACTAAGGGTATTTGATAAATTTTTTTGGTATGATTTATTCTTTCCTTATGGGAGCAATCAAGCTTTAAATCTAAGCAATTAGAGAGCACAGTGTATCTTTTCTGTACCTAGGCAGTACTGTGGAATGGTAGTGGATTCAGTGCATTATATTCCCTGCATATTGTCTTCAAAATTATAGGTGAGTGAAGCATATTTTACTGCAGGACTTGGAAGCATTGCTTAAGTTCATGCATCCTGTAAAAGACAATCCATCACACTATAAGGTGCTCTATGTCTTGACAGCTGTATTAAACAGGTTAAATGTAATATGAGAGAAAGATAAAATACAGGGAAATAGAACTGTTTTTATGAAGAGCACAAATCAGAAATATAAACCCTTGCCATATACTTTAGAGTCTACAGTTCGTGCTGTAATATTTCTTTAATCTTAAAACCATTCTTCAAATATGTATCTGCACTTACACTTACTCAGAACCACTGTATGTAGTCACACATACAAAATAGGCCATTTTATTTCAGTCTACAAAGCTTTGGGCCGGCGGCTGTGGCCGTGTGGGTAAAGCCGCCGCCCCTGGATCCGTGCTCCTTCTCGGAAGGACGCCGGTTCGAGTCCTGCGGGTCTCGCTCTGCCAACTTCGTCCGGGCTTGCCCCGGCCAAGGCTTAGAGTGTCCCAGGGCTAAAGGGGGTGGGGCCAGTTCCGCGCACGCTGAGCTCCACGTAATAAATCCATTCGCGCAGGCATAAAAAGCATCGTCGTTCGCGACGGCTAGCCACACACACACACACACACACACACACACACACACACAAAGCTTTGGGAGCTGTCCCTTCTGTATTATTTCTTTCTTCTCTTTTTGGTTGAGGCTTGTTACATAGATTTCGGGGAGAGATAGGTTGCCAAATAGAGTTCAGAAGATTTTTTAACACGTTTATATATGTAAAATACAGTGTTTGTTACTTGGTGAGCTACATCAAAGGGAAGAGTTGAGGAATTGACTCCTTTGTTTAAAAAAGCCCTACAATTTATGATTTTCCACAGAATATAAAAGTGAATAAAATGGTTTGTGATTGGTTAAGATGGGCATTTTTCCAGTCAACAAGAATGCAAGTATTGAACAACAATAATACGAACACCATAGTAATTGCTGGCTAAATTATAGGAAAGTACATTGCATTTTACCTTTAGGGTGTTACATAATGTATGTAATTGTGCTTCAGTCTGAGTTACACATTTTGTTGTAGTTTCAGCCGTTCTAATTCTGTGTCCATGCATTCCTTATAGCAAATAGATTGGCAGTTTACAATACAGTTGCAGGCAAAGTAATTCCCTACATTAATAGGTTTTGTACAGAGGAAAGTTGGTTTTGTGGGTTGTCACTTGCTGAGATTTGCAGTTGTGGATTATCCTGGGATATGCATATGCATTCCTTTTCTAGTCCTACAAATATTGCATGCAACGAACTTTTGAGCTCTGTATTAAGGCCAGTTCCGTTGCTCATCCCACAAACTTTTTCATGTCTTTTTGGTTGCAACCTGAGAAATATGCCTTGGTTTCAACAGCAGCAGATCAGCATATGTTTACATAATTCCTCAGACATGATGATGGGTGGTGTCTGTACCACTAAAAGTTTTTTTTACTTGATTATTTTCTGTTGAGGCTGATTTCTAAAGGTTTTTCACATACCTTGTGTTTTATCACAGTGTCTTCAGTGTGCCTCATGAACAGCAATGGAAATCAAAGGAGCAGCAACTGAAACTGCAAATTGCTAAACTAGAGATGGCTATCAAATCTGATTTAGCAGACAAAAATGAAATCCTTGATAAGATCAAAGTAGAAAGAGGTATGTTTCTGAAAAAATATTTTCTCAAGATGTCATATTGAAGTTCAGGTATAGTGACCAGAAAAGTATAGTTTCTGTTGGTGGGGTTTTCAAAGCTGCATTTTAAGTGTGCATTTGCTCAATATGAGTAAGCTGTGACTATCTATTGAATACAAAAGTGGACCCAATACAGATGATGTGCTGAATGAGGCGCATATAATTTCAGCTGCATCCATTCTTCGTCTGTCGGGTTAATATTTACTATTTATTCGGTATTTCTTCTCTGCTCTACTTTGAAAGTTCTTAGAGAAAATAAGCCCATCTGACAGTCTCTCTCAAATGATAAACCACTATTCTGTTTACTGTACAGTTACAGGAAGCCCATATAGACCCCTGGTGATGTTTAATTGTCTTTCAGTTTTATTAATTCATAGGTTTTTAATATTTTCAGTATATACTAATTTTTATTTACAGCTTTGTGCATTTGCAATAACACAGTTTTCTTACAAGCTACTGAGCAGATTATTTCATATGTGTTTTTCCCATGTTGTAGGACAAGTTCTAGTGCATATTTGTAATACTTTGCAATGGTTTTTTTTTTCATCTCAACACTGTGATACAATGTAGCAATATAAGGTTTACAAAAGAAGAACACACGCAGGAATTGAAAATACTTAGTTTACAGTTGATTCTTCGAATGTGTATTTTTAAAAGGTGTCTTTTGTGAACAGTCTAATGGAATTAAGTGGGCTGACTTGTGAGTAATTCTTACGAGTATGGCTTGAATTCTACATGTTCTTACCACTTTTTGTACATTTTTAATATTCATTCACATTTGCTGCTCAAAACACTAACTACAAAACTGTGAACATTACATAGAAAGCAAACTAGCTTGTGTTCTAACTGTGACCATTTCAACAGCTTGTTGAACCAGTATGGGCCAAGCTGTCAATAGCACGGCTCAGTCTACCTTGGCAATGTCCATGCTGCCTCTCCAGATTCTCAGGAGGCTTTGAAGTTAGTGTTTTGAGCAGCAAGTGTGAATTAATATTGAAAATGTGTACAAAAAATGGTAAGAACATGCTGAACTCAAGCCATAATCATAAGAACAATTATGTGCAGTTCATGTTAGAACTGAGCTTGTTGCTCTTAACAGAAAATCCATGGTGAGATAGAATTACTTGAAGAGGGGTATCTTGTCTCCCTATCCCTGAAAAATTGCAAGTTCAGATCTCAGTTTATATTATAAGGAAAAGAAATGTTGGCATAAGGGGCCCTTTATCTCTGCAGGACATCTCCAAACAGATGTAGATCTGTCAGGTTTGTTTTTTAGGAGAGTCCAGAAGACTCAATTGCTGTCTTCTCTGTCCATTCACAAGACTTATTTTATTTATTCTCTTGTTTGCTTTAGCCCATAGTGTTTCTAATTACATTTTCTTCTCAACTGCACAAATGCATTGCATTTTCCTCATAACTGCATGGAATTAAAACCTTACTGGTGACTATGTGTCTGAATTGAAAGTGACTCCTGAGAAGAATCCTAACACATGTCAGGCTGCTGAGTATAGGAGCAATGATGTTACATGTGATTCATTTTTAGTAAATATGTCACTTAGCATATAAACACTACAAAATTAAAAATAACCTAATGTCAATTTTTGAAACATTTCAAGACCCTTGAGACTAACATTCCACCCTCTTGTTTATAAGTGAATTCAAATTCATTCAGTTTGACAAAGAAGTTTATATCCTCTCTGTTCCCCTCTTCCCTGCCTCCCCCAAAGCAGAAAGCTGCACTTAGTTGGGCATACCTTTCAGTTTAGAAATACATAGTGTAGAATTTTGACACTGTAAGTTCCCTCTTTTTTAATACATAGACCTCTGAGATGTATTGAAGAGGAACACTTTTCTGTTTCTCTCTTTGTTAATACCAAAGTTTGGTGGCTTAGGAGTGGTATTGCCCAATTTAGTAGTCCCACTGAAACCCTCCAAGCCATGTGCCACTGGCTCTCCTTTCCCCTTCCTCGTGCCCTGCAGTGGCTGGAGAGGAGAATTGGAGGCACAAAAGAGTAGAGATAAGAACAGTGTCACATGAAAAGGGGAAAGGAAGGCAGAAATGCAAAGGTTTCTCGTTCCACTCCCACTTGTATTAATATGTTCCTACTAGCTATAAGCGTCCTCAGAATATTGAAGCCTTTTAGTGCCCAACACTGTCTGCTTCCCACCTAGCAGGGACCCTTCACTGAGACAGATTTACTGGTTGAACAGGAACTTTGATACTCCAATGAGAACTACACTTGATCACAAGAGAGACCCTTTTCCATCAGGTCCTCTTAGCAGTTATACCACTGCCAGCAACAGAAACAAACTGGAATAAACTCTAGCAGTTCCTGAACTGATTTTTATTAATACAGGGGTGTGACAGTTACTGTGGGTTTCACATTGTCGGTGATAACATTAGCTGCATGATTATGTTTAATTGATAACACAAAAGACCCCAAAGAAACCAGAACAAAACACACTCTACAGACAGCACATCAATCTAAGCCTCAGTACAGCATCAAACCCCTCACCAGTACTTAACTAACAGAAAACTAACCAGAAGCACAGCATAAAACAACAATCTAAACCTGTCCAATAACCCGTAGCATGGAGAAGAATTGCACACAACACTCTGTGACACTGAGAGAGCTGCTTCCCACTAACAAACATGTTAAAAGGAATTACACACCTCAAAGGAACACAACAACCAGTACAAAGTCCCGATGGGTTATGAGATGTAACACAAGGTATAGTGTTTATGAAATAAAGATGTTAGCCAGGTAAAATTAGTAAATGAAGGTAGCTATGGGGTAAAGATGGAAAGGTATAAGGCATAAAGTAATAGGCCTAGCCTAAGGTACAAGGATATAAAGGAAAGTATGAAGTATAGAAGGAAAGAGAAAACAGAGTAAAAGACTGCTCACCCCTTCATTGTCCAAAGGCATAGGAGGAAAACAAGGCAGCTCGATGGTTACCCCTGCAGAGATGGTAGTCCTTTTTCCCCACAGTTTTGCTCATGTCCAGTCTCTTTTTATACTTTTTTCCCTTAGGTAGTTTGAGGGACTATAGTCAATAATAGTTTGTGGGGTGATTGACAGATGACATAGGCTTAAGGGCTGGCTTCCTGTGCTTCCATAACAGAGCAAAGAAAGGCCGTGCTATCTCCATAGCACTCCATTCTTCGTTAAACTTACCACTCTGGCCTGAGCACTTTAAGGAGTCTTTGTCATCTGACAAATGTTCCTGAGAGCACCCCTCCAGGGCCTGAGGTGTTTCCCTTAACCCATCAGGAGCTTATCGGGGCTATCACCCCACAGATGGTTTACTGGAAACAGCAATGAGATAAGAAAACAAATAGTAATAAGAACAATATTAATGATGGGGTACAAGAGGTGAATGATTCCCGTGTGTGCTCACCACACAGGACCCGTGACAGTACCTGGCTGTGTCCTGCTGTGCAACCTGGAAGGAACTGCCTTCTTCTGTCCCTGGCAATGACATGAGGTGGTGTAGAATAACCTCAGTGTCCTGACCATGCACCTTCTGGCAAAAATTAACCCTGTCCTGGCTGAAACCAAGACACAAAATACATTAGTTTCAGCATTTTGAGATTAAATTTTCTTGCATATATTAAGATAAAAAATAACAAGTTTAATTTTTTTAACTGTGTTGAATTGTGTATAATATTTTGTTCTTCTGTATTAAGACCAAAAGGAAAAGCTGATGCAAGACAACAAAGACCTGCAGTTATGCTACCTGGAACAAAAGCAACAATTAGATGATCTGAAAAATCAAGTGAAGTTTTTGACGAAGGTGAACTCTATTTCTGTTTAGAATATGAGAAAAGAAAACCTCTATGTTTTATGCATAATGAAATACTTCTTGAAAGTAAAAGAATACAAAAATATATATTTATTCAAGCTGTCAAGCAAACTCTCATGTCTAGTGAGAATGTATCTTGTTATTTGAATGTATTTCCTTGATTCAGATCTGATGACATCTTTCCATTAAGTTTCAGGCAAGTGATACTGATGTGGCAGAACTTAATGAAGCCCTCTTGCTTATAAAGGTAATTTACAAAGAATGAACATGTGAGGGCTTGGAACTAGATGATCTTTAGGATCCCTTCCAACCCAGACCATTCTAGGATTCTGTATATTTTGCACTAATTCTATTATTTTAACTCAGATGCACAACCATTTAAAAAACCCTCATTTATTCTCAGTTAAATTGCTTATCATGCCATCTTGTTCTTTCTATAATGTTTATTAAACGCAATTTTTTTTATTAATTCTGTAATTTATGCAAGTATACCGTAAGCATGGAAGTTCTAATATGTGATACACCAATGCTTAGCAAGTTCTTTCTGTTTATTAAAACAGAAAGCCAAAAATACTCAGAAAATACTCAATTTTTTCTCCTTGCACAAATTGAAAACAAAGTGGGGGGAAGAAATCAGTGAACAAATAAGTTTGCAATAAGTTTTCACTTGTTTGATGAATGAGTTACATTTTATTTTCTTGAGGAAATGTTTACTGTAAATATAATATTTTTCTGCAACAGAAATGCAAACAATAGTTATGTAATGACAATGAAAAAAGAAAGAAAAAAAACTTAAACTCCTAGATGAAAATTAAAACCCCAGCGTTAATAACAGAAATATTGTAGACTATAGAATAATAATTCAGATTTTGTACATTCACTGAAGCAGGATTATTAATTATATGAAAGGCAAATATATTAAGAGGTTTGTATTTTAACTGGATGGGCAATAGTGATTGGTTCTGAATAGCTGATGCCTTTTAATTGGTTCCTGATAATCACCAGATTACATTGCTTAATACAATCCTGACATACTCTAGTTTCCCTCATTCCTATTTTTGTGTTACCATGTGCTCAAAATTTTAAAAGTTGTGCTGACTGTCTTGTTATTGTACCAAAAGTATATCACAGTGTTGCATTTAGCCAGGCACAACTATATTCAAATCTTTTGCAAAAGTTTCTTCTAGTCAGTTTGTTCTAGTAATTCTTTTTAACTTTCTCCAGGATGGAAAGCAGCAGAAGAATGGGGACCTTCTGTTTTTGGAAAAACTAGAAGATTATATCCATACAGATTTACAACACTCCATGCAGGAGCTGCAATTAACACATGCAGAAACAGTGCAAGAACTTGAAAAGACAAGGAATATGTTAATTGTGCAGCACAAAATTAGCAAAGATTACCAGGTACTAAACTCTACTCACAGTAGAAAATAACCAGATAATAGCATTGTAATGTTTGTAGCTTTGACAGTTGTAATAATTAAGACTTGCAAATTCAGCAGCAAAGTCAGTCTGTGCATAGGGAACTGAACATAAAATTTGCTGTTGTTGAAAGTATTGTTCAAAAAGGCCTGAGGTCCAAACGAATACAGTTGTAGTCTTTTAACTTGCCTTGATCAGAGCCCTCTAATTGTGCCGTCTCGGCATTTTCTCTGAGCTCTTACCAGCTCTTCAGAGGTAAGATAGTAAGTGTGCTTATCAAATAAGCTTACTTTTCCACACCACTCTGCTTTCACTCTCTTCTGTTGGATTATTTCAGATCATATTTTGACTTTTCATTCAATTAATATAAGTTGTAAAGCAAAATATCCATAGGTAGTCCCCCAAAGAACAGTAAGCAGTGGAAAGGATTCAAAAGGTTTATTTCAGAGGTGAGTGTAGCCTTTGGGTCAGGCGTGGTGGCCCTGCTCAGGAACGACACGGTGGCCAACCCCAGGCCACTCGGTCCATCTGCTCACAAACATCAATATGACTGACGGCAAATGGCGTTTATTGGCTCGTAACACAGCATTATATAGTGCAGGTCTACAAGGTCACTTCCGTCTGCTCACATAACGCACTCTGTGCTTTTGGCTCCTTGGGGTCAGGGGGC
>VXBX01009107.1:0-17478 GCA_013400415.1 Scytalopus superciliaris
AATAATAAATAATTCCTCATTCAAAGAATCCAGTGGCAGAATTCTACTCAGGTTTTGATGCACTTTCCTCATGTTTACATGTGCCTACTAAGATTGGAAAACCACTTCAGAAATTTCTAGAGAGAAATTCATTAGGACCTAAACCAAATAGAAGAGAAAGTTCAGATTGCCAAGGATGGGTTAGCAAAAACATGTGAATCCCAACCTTGAGGGGATAAACCACAGTGTTGCATGTTCAGACTGTGTAACTTTACCATATTGACAGGCTGTTGGCAAACACAGCCCGGTCTGTATGTTGAACATGCAGTTATCAAGACAAAGCACACCTGTGCAGTACAGAGACATAACAGAACCCAGGTGTGAGAAAACCCCACCTCAGCAGCACAGAGCTCCACAAGGGCTGCCTCACCAGCTGCTCAGTGTGCCCGGCCAGCTTCTCCACAAGCAGCTCTTCACTGCTGGCCTTGGGCTGTTTGCCATGCCTGAGCTGCCGTGGTGCCAGCTGTGAACATACCATTCATGCATGATGCCTGCTGAGCCAGGTTCTAGTGTTGCTAACGTAACACTGAAACACAGAGCAGATACATCTATAAATGGATATCTAAACAGAAATCTTCCTTCCTGAGTCTGACACTCTCAAAACAATCCCTCAGTGTACTTCGGAGTCCTGTTTCAGTGTCCAGGTTGAATGCAGGATGTTACTACACTTGATTAGCTGCTAACGTTGTCACCCAATTCTGTTAATATTGGAGGGCAACAGTAGTTTTCTAAAGACAGTGGTGAGTCATTAATGATATAGTAGGGATGAAAAACTGGAGGCTTGGGGAAATGCCAGAGTGCTTTTCAGGAGTAATGGAACTGTGTCCAGGTGAAAGTTTTCACAGAAAACATACTGTTTTTTTTTCTCTTTTAGAATTGATGTTTCATGCTGAAGTCGAGGAATTTCCTCAGGGAGATGTCATACCCAGAGTCCAGCCATAAGTGTGGGACAAGTACCTGCAAATACTGTAGCTGTGACTGATGGCTCAACATGTTTTGTATTATAGCTATGTATTATAATTTTCATAAAGAAAAAATGTATTTTTGTATTGTATATATTTAATGTTGATCTTTTTATGTATGTTACAATTTGCAAATGTGATTGAAAACTTTTATACTTTTGCTTTTTATTTTACAAAGTAGATTATCCCTACTGCATAAAGTCAAGGTGGTTTTATAAATATTGCTACCTACATAGCCAAAGACACTAGAGGGATGCAGAAGATCAGGTGTTCAGTGCTTTTTTGACTGTGTACAGTCTTCAACAACCTGCTTTTGTTACTAATGCTGACAGCAGTTAGCTTATCTGACTTGGTTAAATATTCTGTAGAGATTAAAATAAACCTTATGACAAAAGTAGTCTAAGGAAGATGATAACAAAACAGAGTTAGGAAACATAAAATCCACCAAGTTAGTAAGCATAAAATGATCTGCATTCAGTTGTCATAAGAAGTATTTGCTAGAATAAAGGATTGAATTGACAGGGATTTTGCTTAATAATCCATAAAAGAGGACAGTTTTTTATATCTTCATTTAGTTCTGTTGACAAAGATCTTGATGTTAACACATTCTTTTAGGTCGATGTAGATAAAAGAAAAAGAAGTTTTAATGTTGCAACAGCTTTTTTCAGTTATGAAAACACCTAAATACATCTTCTACTCAAATGGTGTGTTTGTGTTGCCAACTGGATACAGCCATGTCCTCTAATTTCACAATAGTCAGCATGTGTAACTATTACAAAGCCACTCACAAGAATAGTGTTCTCATTTCTCCTTAGCTTGTATGGCAAGAGCAGTAGTTCTGTTCACTGCTCTTTCTGCAGAAACTTGAATTTCACAGATGTTGAAAATGTTCCAACTTCTGCCTATTTTAATGGAGATTGATTTCCCCCAAATTGCTGCTTTGTGTTAGGATGGAATGGGAAACTTCTTCCTAAAATTACAAGAAAATGCTTATTAAAGCAAGAACTCTGAAACAACCCACTTTCTATGCAGTGATGTAGTAGTAATAGTGGTAGTTGGTGGGTTTTGATGATCACAGCCAACATTATTTTTCTTTGATATTACAGTGCAGAACAGAACAACCTCAGTAGACACAGACAAGGGCTGGTTTGAAAACCATTAATCAAGAAGGTATCACCTAAAGCCCAGAAACTGTTTGTATATGTTACTTAATATGTACTGATGTTGCATTGTTTGATTTAATATATGTGTCTACAGGTGGTTATGAAGGGGGTGCAGTTGTCAAAGTTCTCTGGAGAATTACTGAATCTTTAGTAGTGAAGTTAAGAGTAGCCACATAAAAGAATTGAAAGGAAGTGTCAAAGAGCTTTCTATGTTTTTCTGTGCTGTTACCTGAGTTGCTTCAAAACAACATGGGAACACGAGTAACTAGGGCTGTTGCTGCCCTGTTGAGGACTTGAGTTCTCTTATGTCCATCCAGCAAATTTAAGTTATTCAAAAGTGCAGTGTTCATGACATCCTTTAAATGCTGTGGTAATCTTGGCAGCAGGGAAGAGAGTTCCACAAGAATTAAAAAATGTTCCACAGCTGTTGGCTGTGTTCCAGGGCACTCACTTTGTTGAGGGAAGGAGCCCTTAACCTATTTTGTAAATTGTTATGGCTCTCATCTATGTATTTTTGCAAAACTGTAGAGCTAAATTATGGCTGGCACTGCATTCTACATTAAGATGAAGAGATTCAGGGTGCCCCTCTCCCTCAGCTGTGCACTGGATGTTCTTGTGATGACTTGGCTGTAGGAGATGAGGGCTGAGGCTCAGTGTTCCCATGTGGGTTACCACTACACTTTCTCCTGATGTGGTGTGTTTGATTTACAGAGTCACTGACCTCCTAAGATGAGATTAGTAACGGCTTCTTTTTGCTGCGTGACACTTCTGGCATCTTGGTATGGTAAGAAGTATAATTTTGCCCATAAAATATAGGCAAAATCAGGCAAAACTGTACTAAGGCATCACATCAGTACAGGAAAAGCTTGGGATAGCATCATTGCTTGATTTCTGGCATTAATACTAGGAAATGGCCTTCCAAGTATCCCCTGGACAAAGTGATGATAGCCAAGAGCCAGATTCATCCACATTGTGAAATACAGTAGCTTGTTTAGATGGTTGTGCACGGATCGAATTCATGAACTTAATGTAATCAATATTTCAAACCAGGCTTGCCTTTCCAGTGTATCTTTGTGGGAGAGTCTGAATATATCCATTTTTAAAGTAATGAGATTTGAGGTTGCCATATAAAAAGCATAATAGTTTGATGGCTAATTATCTATTTTAGAAAATATTCTTCATTCCATTAAGCCTCAGAGTGGAATATGAGTTATACTGAGCTTTTTTTGTTTAGTTTCTTGGAAAGTCTTAGAACAAGTTTACAAAA
Organism: Scytalopus superciliaris; assembly: GCA_013400415.1. Lineage (NCBI taxonomy): Eukaryota > Metazoa > Chordata > Aves > Passeriformes > Rhinocryptidae > Scytalopus > Scytalopus superciliaris. The sequence goes on from VXBX01009107.1 coordinate 3,432, forward strand.
CAGATGTTTAATTATAGAACATGCAATATCTGTAGAAGCCTTAACTGAAATGCATTTATGCATTTCCATACCATTGTTTTTAATGCATTTGTGTTAATGAAAAAATTATGGATATGTTGGTGCCAATTTCTTGTTTTTACATATATGAAACAATTAAACAATTGCTCTAAATTAGTTAGAAATGATTGTACTAATTTGTCCTGTTTCCAGTTGTTTTGTCTGTTTAAAATAAATTAGTCTGTCTAATTTTTCCCCAATGCTAATATTTTGTATAATGTGCAAGCTCTTAACAGGTGTTTATGGGAAAACATTTTTTTCCCTTATTTATGGCAGTGTTGTAATAACAGTTTTACTTTCCCTCCCATCAGGTTCATGCTGCTGCTCAATCAGAAATGGTACTGTAAACTCCTGAAAAATAGCAAGTAAAGTGTATTTAATTGGTTACTTGTGTATGTTAGGCTAAAAAGAATATTGAGGGGAATGTGATTGCTGTCTTTAACCACCAAATGGGTTATTACAGATAAGACAGACGCTCCTCAAGCTGTGCAGTGAAAGGATGAGTGGAAACAGTCACAGCATCAGAAAAATGTACCGTTATCTGCCGCAGGAGTTCCGACTGAGGATTTGGGATGGGGGGCGGAGGGGCTGTCTGTGAGAGCTCCATCCCTGGGGGTGTTCTGGACTTGGGTCGGCAAAGCACTGCAGAGCCTGGTCAGAGGCTGGACTCAGTGGGCCTCCAGAGGCCCTCCAAAGCTGAATTGTCTAATTTTCCTCCTTAAAAGGCAGATACTTAAAATTTAGTTAATTTCTACTTGGTTTAAATGTTACTCTCTCACGGCAGCTTTCTCAACATGGAGCTAGTTTGCAAAGTGTCTTTTTCAAGTTGTTTTGGTATTGCTGAGGTAAACTTCAGGGGGGTTGTGATTAGGTCAGCATTATTCCCTTGCATATTTGCAGCAGAATTAATTTAAATGGCTGAAGGCTTTGAGAGAAAACCATCAGGTACATAACTACAGATAAGCTTCAGCCTTAATTGCCCTTTCCTTTTTCCTCACAGCAGTGTGAAAGGTGCAGTTGTGTTCCTTGGTGTGGCAGGGCATGAATTTGGTCTCTAAGTCCACAGACACTTGGCAGAAAGTCTATATTGTATTTTATTGCCCTATGTTCCTCCATGCAAACAAAACGGCTTGCTTTATTGATTCTATACTTTAAATTTATGTAATCCCTTCTTCAAGCTTTAAAAGTTGCAGAGTCCTCCCTAGCTCAGATGATTCCCTGTACAGTTTTCCTGTACCATATCCAGTAAAGTGGAAGAGAGCACGGCTTATCAGATGGGTACAGACAGGCCTCGAGCAGTGGTACGGAGACAAAAAGCAAGACCTTGTGAACAAACACCCACAACCACTAATAGATACAGTACTTAACCCACACAGTGAAAAACAGATTACTGCACTCTGGAGGGGAAACCCCGCCCACCCCAACAAACAAAACTCAAACCCACAGCCACCACAAAAAAATCACCTCCCCCCAAATAGCTAACAACCACTTTTGATAAAAAGAAAGGGGAAAAAGAATCTGAAATTGTTGTCTCATGGTAAAATAGCATGAACAAGTACATGAAACAGTAAAATTCTTCCATTTTAAATGCTTGGGATGCTGATATTCAAGCAGAACAACTTTGTAGGCCACAGTTCATCTTTACAGCAAATTGCCCAAAATGTGTTATTTTACAAGTACAGAATAAGGGGAAAGTTGACAAAAATCCTGACTGGAAGTAAAAAGAGGCTCCTGAGAAATATGCTGTGCCATGCCACCAGCATCTGGGTCAAATATTAACAAGTATGCCATTTAAGAAGGAAAAACAAACTAGTTTGTCCTCAAACTATTTTGAAGAAGTCTAGTAGTGTTGTAAGGGAAACATGGAAAGTATGCTGAGCCACCTTTTCAACATCACATGTTACAGGGCTCAAGGATTCAAAATCACATGTTCTCCCATAATAAGGAAAACTTGAACAGAAAGTGGAGAGGGAAAAGCACATGACAGCCAGCTAAAGGTATCATTCAACAAGTCTGTGATGGCTCCATCAGCTACTGAAGGAAAACAGCTACCCCAAGACATTAAAGCTTTTAAAGAAAACTCATCTATAGCTGACTTTCCAGGTGGACTAATAGGAATCTGCTGGTAAGGATATTTTTGTCTGCAGGAAACATGAGAGCCAGAAAGACAATTGGTATCAGAATGTAAAACAAACAAGCTTAAACAAGTTTAAGCTATATTTTAAACAAGTTTAAAATAAACTGTAATAGATAAACTCAGCATTGATACTCTTTGACCCGTATGTCATGTAAATTTTGACAAACCAGAGGCAAGCAATCCATTAGTCTCTATTGCAGATGGATTTCATGAGAGGGCAAATGAATTTATGGATAAATCCAGTAGTAATGGTGTATTCTGTAATCATATCTAAAACTAAAACCACAATTCAATTACAGCTAATTTAGTATGGGCTTTTGTTTTGGCATTTTTCAGGAACTTCATGGGGTTTTTTGATAAGAAACCTGTGCATGTGTAACTGACTTACAGAGTAAAATTTGTTGTTTTCTTTTGGGAATCTGTTCAAATCTAATATTCTTTCCTTCACCCTATCTCAAGTTTCTGGATAGGTTTAATTATGTTAAATACCAAATGTTATTCTGCTAGCAGGTTTTTAATAGACCACCTCAATTTTTCAGTGCTTTCTTTATAAATCATTAAGTCTTTGCTTGTCTGTTACATCAAATAGTTTTATTTCATAGTATGGTTCTTACTTATAGTCCTTTGAGGTCTTTCTCACTAATGTAATGTGTACTATTTTTGAATTTTAGTAGGCTTTTTTCATCCACACAGGATGATTCATAGGAATGGCCACCATCAGCACAGGTCGTTACAGCTGGCTTAATTGCTTTAGAGGTTTATTAGACAACTTAATATACTTTAGTAAAGCTACTTATTAGCATTGAAGCAGGGTATGTGAGTCACCTATTTAGGTATCTGCCTCTTGTCAGAGACATTCATGACAATGGTTTGCAAATGCTTTCTCATGATTTTACTCATCCTCTTCATTAAAAACTGTTTTGACAGCACTTGAAGAAATAAAGGGGGGTGGAGAAAAGAGAGAGAGGTAAGGTAAAACCTGGTAATTATTTTAAAAATATTTACTTCTGTTCATCAAGTGGAAGAAATTGCTCTGTCTTCAATGGATATATGTCACATTGAGACTTTTAAAAGTGAGCAGTTTGTACAGCAGATCAAGTTGGTTTGGAGTAAATCAATTTTTTCTGTGCTAATCCATTCAGTCAGAAATTCATTAACTGCTGTGGTATCAGACCAAGACAGTGAGACACTCAACACCACTGAGTATGTAGCCATGATAATGTTAATTAATATGTTTTCTATTATTACAGGTATTTTATGTAGCGTTAAATGCTGGCAAAAAGAAATGTGGCAGCAAAAAACCCACTTGTGTTGTTTTCACAAGTATTTCAAAAATAACCAGGCTATAAATTTCTGTTTCATTAGCCATGACATTTTGCAAATGTGTTAGTTTTATAAGACCCTTTGAAAAGAAGCCACATTGAGCCTGAATGTAAGATACTTGAAAATTTCAAGTCCAAGTTTAGTTCTGCTTCACATGCTGATAACACACATCACTGGTATGAGTAAGAGTAAACAAGTGCTCTTAAAAAAAACAAAATTATTGTGCTTAAAGCTATGTCAGCTTGGAATAGAAAGTCTCTGCAACTTGACTTAACAATACAGATCATGAATCTTGGATTTTGAAAACACTAACTATATGCAAAACCTTCAGATTTTTCAGTGGAACAACTGGTTCCAAGGTCATCTTCTCAGTGTCAGGTAGTTAAAACCTTCTTGACAATACAATTATACATTTTTTATGCTAACGGTTATTTTGCATTATTCCTTAATAGAAGGTTTTGCAGTTAATGAGAAAAATTATATCAAGCCTTTCAGCAAATCCAATCCATGAACTCGTTTCAAGTATTTCTGGTTATTTTAAGAACAACTAGAAGTCACAGTGCCTCTTAATTGCTTTTGTCTGAAAATACTGTAGTTGTTGACAAGCTGTAATTCTAAGAGTAGAGCCTTGTGAGCTTTTTAACTTCAAAAAACTGTATTTCATTTTCTTCTTAAAAGGTTATGTCAGTACAGAATTGGGACAGGGTTTAAAGTAAGTTTTTCACTTTTTTTTCATAGAAGGAGACAGCAGCAAAGTAACTCCACTGGAACACATCGTTGCTTAAATCATTTTTGTACTGACCTTGTTTTAGTATCCGAGTTCATTTTTATAGAGTTGTGGGCACTGTTGTTTCAAGAGAAGCTTGCAAATACTAGCAGCTAAGCTGCCTGAAGTATTTCACAGGGTTTTAAGAGTAGTAATATTTATTCAGAGGTCTGTAATTAAAATATGTACAACTTCCTGTGTATTCTCACGTATTTGACTTGGTTTATACAGGTACTCTTAGTCAAAAATTACTTGTAGATGCTATCTAATGTATTTGACTTGCCAACAGTCCAAACTTGTCATGGCTAAGAATTAACAACACAGGGTTCACATTAAAGTAATATATTCTCCAAGGATATGCAATTACGTTACTGATATTTTTATGATCAGAGTAATTTTCTAGTTTAGACAACTTTTTTACCTAATGATTGAAATAAATATGGAATTCCTTTCCTGCAGTAACAAGAAGCTGGTAAGATGACTGGACTATGGTAAAAATAAAAGTACAAGAGTTACAGAAATAAACGGAGGCAGACAGGTTTAGATAGGAGGCAGGTAAGTTTATTGACAGGTTTTTAATCTTAAGTCTCACCTGTTAGGTTTAGAAACATAGACCTCTCTTCACAGCATAAGGAGTAGACTCAACTTCGTTACTACTTTTATGTAGTCATTTAGAATTTTATGTCTTTCTCAGGTTTGCATATTGGTGATTGTATCTTCAAGGTCTTGAGGCAAAGCTGCTGGCAAAACTAACTTAGCTATGGAAGACTTGGAGACTCAGGGTGGAATGTTGTTCATGTTGAAAATTTAAAATATAGCCATTCGATATCTATTTATGCTTTTTTACTACAGTCATAACTTCCATCAGTAAAATACTAGTGGCTTTGGGACAACTTTTGCTACAACATGAGGAATATATGAGATACATATGCGGCTTTTAAAAAGAAAAAAAAGCTGCTCTTGTTCAGTTTGAGTTGCCTTGTACAGTAAGAGAGATGAGAACTTACTGAATTGTAGGGAGAAGAAAGACTGCTTTTCATCTGACTTAGAAGAGATAAATTCACTAGGATCCTGGGGACGTATTAGGCTCTTATTATGGCTGAATTTATCCAAGGGAATTTAACTTTGCCTTGCAGAAGAGGCTTGTTTGCCAGCAGCAGTGCCAGTGAAGCTTAATGCATGTTGCTTGTTCTTTTAAGAGAACAGTATGAGGTTCTGGTAAATTCTGGTGGTGAACAGGAATGCAGTATAAATAAAAATATGTACAGTAACTTTAGATCATTTGATTTTTCAAAATTAACCCGTACCTGCTATAACTTGAGAGTTACTTTGCATAGTGAGAAGTCCTCAGATTAACTGCTACAATGACACAATAAATGAAGATGCAAAAGCACAGATTTGTACTAAGAAGGTAGACAAATGCATGAACGTGAGTCACACTTCCAAGCAGCTTCACTTCTTTGGGAAACTTGCAGTATTAAAACTGCATGAGGAATGATGCATAGCAAACTTTTGGCAAACATGACAGCATGTCAAGTGAGAAAAATGTCTTTTGAGAGAGAAACATTTATTAACATGAACAACTAATTTGTGCGGTTTCAAATTTTGGCTTGAAATCGGAGGATTTCCCCTTGCTAAAATTATTTGATTCATAATGAAAAGACAAATAGATTAAGTAAGATCACAGACAATACCCAAGCCTGAATTCAGAAAGGCAAGTGGACTGCAGCATATGAGCTGAAAATACAGTACAGAGTAAGATTACAGCAGGAACTGTATGAAATACTTTGCAAGAGAGAGGTGAGCATTCAGCCATTCTCTGTATACAGGTTTCCTTACGGCCAGAGTGAGGCACGCTGCACTTTGTGAGGCCAGCACAGGAGGTTAGTGGAGTATGGCCACTTCAGGGCATGTTCAAGTATACCTTGTCTATTCTAACCATACAAAAAAGCAGCAAATATAAATCACATTTTCCTTCTCTGAAGCACAGGAGAGGTATGATTGTTTGGTATTATTTAGAATTCCCAGTCTGTATCATCTTGATTTGCAGTAATATGTCCAAGTTCAGTCCCAACTGCTGTTGAGGGCAGTGCCAAGAACTCTGATCTGCTGTTTTGAGTAGGAGGTGGTAATAGAGACAGTAGTGAATTCTGTGTTTCTTTTATCTAGAAAGAAAAAAAGTTAAAACAGGGCTGCACATAAAAGTCTCCGTAACCTTGCAAATGACTTCATTAAGAGCATGTGAAATCAGAGCCATGTACTTGCATGTTAAGATACTGAATATAACAGGATGAGAGGTTTCACTTTCCTCACTCTAGAGTAAGTTGAATTAGTCTTTCAGGACTAAGTAAATAAGCTATGCAGTTCTGCTTTAAATTAAGAATATTAACCATTATTCTTATTAGTTGGGCTGACTTAATTAAGTTAAACCAACTTTATTAACAGGGAAATGAATTACTCTTATGCTTCCTATACTCTATCAATACCATTTTGTTTAAAAAAAGGAAGTCTGAAGCAGGTATGCTGTTACAGGATACCTTCTGGCTCCAGGTAACTTAATTATTTTGTAATCCAACTCTTTTTGTGGCTTGTTTAGATTATAGCTGTGTCATTTTACAAAATGTAGTAAACTCACCTGTTTGAAGAACGTATGCGAAAGCAAACTGCTTGCTGATGGCCTGAATCATAAAATGAACAATATAATTAAGTTTTGGAAAGTTAAATACTGCTTTTGGAAAATGGGCCAGATTGACAAGTCAATGTAAGGCCCTGTGGGTTTTCATTCACAGGACAAATGTCAAGAATGAAAGAAGAAGCACACAAGTCCTACATTCCATAGTGAAAGCACTACTGAGGAAAACTATTTTTAAAGACTTTTTCACATTTCTGTTTAACAAGGAATTTGATGCCTCGTTCAAAAGAGACAGAGTACTGAAAATGGGTATTTCAAATTTCTGCTTTTTTCTTAGACAAAGTACATGTTTGAAAATTAATTTTACTTTTACAAAGCATATTCATATTACAAGAAATTCATGGGTCAAATGACTTTAAAAGCAAGGTTCCTTTATCAGAAAAGATAATTTTTAAATTACAAAACTGAACGTAATATTGTTTTACATAGTACTTCTGGTCTGAAATTCTGACTTTAACAGCATTCAGCCAATTACTGGATCCTAAACTGTGGGCTATCCTTGGTCTTAGGTTAAAGTGACAAAAAATTAGTTTTCACCATAAGGTTACCTTTTCTCAGGGTCCTGTTGCAAGCAAAGTTCTACCAAGTTGTGAAAAGCAGGTGAAAATGTTTTAGAAAAGGGAATTTGTAGTCTTTCACTGGTCATTGTGCGAGTCATGCTCTCACCAATTCCAGAATCAACACCCGATCGGGAATTCTTCATCCTGGATTCCCCCCGGGGAAAGGTGTTTATATCCCAAGGATAGTGTGTGGGGCCTTTCAGCTTTTGCAGCAGCATCTAGTAGGAAGGAATAGCAGCATGAGAGTTCAGCAGCTATCAGGGGCTATTCAGGCTAAGCTGTGAAACTCCAGGAGTGGAAGGATTATTTGTTCCAGAAAGAAGCATGCATGTTGGAAGTAACAAAAAGCAGCCACTGTTTCAGCAGGAATAGCATTGGTGTCTCTGAGTAAAACAAAAAAACATGCTCAGTGTGTTCTGAAGTAGAAGTAAGAGTTTAGCATCATACCTGAGTGCGAGGCATATCCTGAAATGGAACGTGTCCATTGGCTAATTCACAGGCTGTAATTCCCACACTGTAAATGTCAGACTTCATGTTGTAGCCAGACAGATCCTGTGAGAGAAAGAAAACACTACTGATCACTGATGCCAGTGAGCTGTGCAGACAAAAACACAAGTGTCTGTTTCAAGATAAGATTCTAATACCCTGTAATCTACATGGTATTGAAACAATTAAATCGTGGAACCTTGGGCTTTTGTTAGGAATCTGATGGTTGTAGTTTCCAGGAAGGTCAGGTAAAGAGACTTAGTACAACATATCACCTTACCAACAGCTTTCAAACTGGTTCTCTTTAGGAGAATTAAAAATTCAGTACATATTGTTGTTTTAAAACTTTCACTTCAGCATCTTCCACTGCCCTTCTACAAGCAGGCTAAAGTTAGAAGTTGAGTACTGCCACTAACTTCGAATAAGAAAAATTAAGTGTCATTTATACTAACCTGTCTCAGTAGTTCAGGACTCAGCCAAGGAAGCACAGATGTACTGAACTGGGGGAAATCATATACCACCTTTGACTTTTGTCCATTGTTAACTAAACTGTAGAGGTTGTTTAGGCCAGAGAGAGAAACCAGCCCATCCTCTGAAATCAGAATGTGGCTAGCTTTAATGTTCCTGTAACACAAATAAGAATTACTCAAAGCACTACTAGAGTACAATGGCTTTTGTATGTCATTAACTTACAGTGAGATGTTAGCATGCAGTTCTATTTAGCAGGTTATTTTCATGGAAGCTCTTACTCACTATGGGTTGTTTTTTTTTACTACAGTCCCAAGAGCGAGGAGAGATGATCAGAAAAAAAAGCTCCTGAAACTGGAGAAGGGCCCTTCCTCCCTGCAAAGGGTGTAAACTAAGGAAGCCCTTTCTACAGCTCTGGTTCTCTTCTGCTTTGAACAGACAAAGGTAGGCAGATGTGTTATCCCCATAACAACTGTCTTGAAGTAATGTATGAATCTGATTCTTACCTATTCTGACATTCTCTTACCTGTGAATATATCCATTCTGGTGCATGTAATTTAATCCTCTAATTGCACCAAACAGAATGTTCCCTATCAAAGCTTCACTCATTCCTTCAGGAAAGTAGGTCTTCAGCAGATGTCCAGCTGAACCTGGAAGTGAAAAAAAACTAGCTAAGCATAACAAGTCTTGTTAAATTACTTGTCTGTGCTTGCTTCATTGTATACATTCACCAAGAGCAGCATTCTCGTCTTTATATTGACTATGGTACATCAAGAATAGCTATGACATGGATGCAACTGATGCACCTATCAGGCAAAGATCACACTCACATCAAGCCTCTGTTAAGTGAAAGTCTATGCCTAACCTGTATTCAATCTAGATCGATTTCCTGTTGGCAAAAATCAAAGCTGTATAAAGTCAAATAGATCTCCCAGTTACCATTCCTCATACGGTGGGTGCTGGGACTAAGTGGAATTTAATGCAGTTCAAATACCAGTCTTCACTGGGGAGGAAGATTATGTACAGAAGTCTTCTCTTAGCAAGTGGTTTGGGGAAGTTTGTTTTTTTCTACAAGACAGGAGATGCTTAAGGCAAAACCTCTCATGGACCATTAGGTCCAACTTGTACCAGCCCTTTTTCCTATTCCAAAATTGCAGTTAACTGTTCTTACCATAGGCCATGAATGGGGAGATGACCCAAAGCCAGCTACCAGCTGTAAACACTGTCCAAAATGTCATTATGTTGGGATGCTGGAAAAAGTGGGATAAAACCACCTCATTCTATGGAATTAAATGAAAGGGGATGTGTTAACCAAGAGACAGCAGTCTTAGTAAGAGCATCAACTACATCAGTAGAAAGAACAGCTTCCTGTGTGCATTTATACAAGATTGCAGGTGATATGCATAGCCTGTAACAACAGAAATGTAAATAACTTGCCCATAATTGCATCTGAAGTAAATCTAGTTTGCTCATAGTCCAGACTTTTGGTGTTAAATACAGAGTAAAGAACATGTTTCAAGTAAGTATTTGTTCAATTACAGAAGTGTTTCTAAAACTCATTGAGTGTTTTCTTTAGAAAGCAACTCTCAAATTTACACATGCCTTGTGCTTATTACATCCTACTCCTTTGAAGGAAAATCTTGACTGAAATGACCCAGTACAAAGGCTACCTCTGTTCAGTAACCTCATATGCATTCATCACTGCCTTCATCAGACTTGTGCAGAAATGCTGTTGCTTTACCTGTAAGGCTTTCAAATGCTCTTCAGAGCAATTTTCTAGGTCTGTGATCCTTACAGCAACTTGCATGTCTGTAGGTGTATGCCGTGCAAGGTACACTGAAGTTAAATTGTTGAATCTCCTTCCTGAAACCAGAAGTGGCTACCTTATCATTGGAAAATATAATGATCCATCACATAATTTCCTTCATATTCAGTTCTAAGAATACAATTGATAGCAACATGACCTTTTCTTTAAGAATGTCAAAAACTTAACTAGCTGCAAAATAAGTTGCAGCAAATTAGTTGAAGCATGGCTCTGATATTTTGAGAAAAACTAAAAGTGTTTAAATGTTTTTCAGTATCACTTATACATCTAAAGGAACAACACATGCATATTCAGATAAACATAGACACGGGCAGTAGGATTCAAGGCAGCTTTCCTTAGATCAACTTGGGTAGCCAAGTCACAAGAGATGATGTACTTAAGGCTGTTTTATTGTCACATACCAGAGATTTAGAAAACTGACATGCACATGCACAGACATCAAAAGAAAATTTCAGGTAATTGTTGATTTGTCTTGAAATAAGTCATCACTGAAACATAAGCAATGCTCTGGGCATTTTTCTCAATGAAGGAGACACAGCAATGACTCTACATTTTCCAAACTAAGTATTTACTGCAGTGAGCAATAAACTATTTCTAGCAGGAAGAAGAAATATTTTAAGGCACACTTAAGTTACCTATTTCCAGCTGGAGTTCATAATGAGAGACATTAGAAGAGCAAAATACCATTTCATTCCTTCCTGTAGATGGGGGAATCCAGGCTAGATCAGAATCAGCCTAACAGTGAGAAAAAACAGTTCTCAGAATTACTATATAATTTTTAATCATTTATATGTTTAAAACTAAAGCAGAAATATCATTAATGGTAAGGTCAGGTAGTCAGAACATTCAAGCTGGTGCTTTCACCATTACTGAGACTTAGTTTGACGAGTTACAGGGGTTTTTTTGTCTGTGTATTTGTTTATTAACTGGCAAAAGATTAACACTTAGTTACCTACAGTCTGCTTCCAAAGTGGAAGCCCTGAAATACTCTGATTATTTTTGCTGTTCACGTTGTAAGGAGTACTTCCTAGTGAGGTTATTTTTAATATGTGCCAGCTTTGTATTTAACCTTGGTAGTTGAAGTTTCTATTTTCTTCTTACCAGACATTCATGGATGCTGCTCTGAGATATCTCTTCTGGTCTGATTGATTCAACTGGTGTACGCAGAATACAGGAACAGTCCTTGAGAACAGAAACAGGTGAATGTTAGTGAAGTTGCTCCAATTTATTAAACATGGCAGTGGGAAAATGTAAAAATGTAGCCCCTAAAAGCAGGAGTTCAAAAGTCTTCCGCTACAAGTCAGTAAACAAGAGGTTAAGAAACAGTATAAAGCACTTACATGGCAGAAGAGGAGATACTAAACAGTCTTCTTCACCAAAAGTTGATGCAGCAAAGTTTAAACATCTCAGCACTGTGGAAATCCCCTCCAGTAAGGCATTTCACCAGAACTCTTCATATTAAGCTATAACTGCATAACAAGGTACCACAGTCAAAATTTTGAAGACAAACTTACCAAACAAGACATGGAACCGCTTTAGGTCAGGGGGAAAGTCATACACATCCATTTATCCTGGAAAAAATAAAGTAGCTGTGTAAGATGATACATAAACCAGTGACAAGCATAAATCTCCTTAATCACAGCTGTGAGGCACTCCTGCCAGTTAACACACACACACAAAACCCCAGAACTCCAACTCAGGAAAGCCTGCTTCTACTGGGCCTGTAAGCAGCATATCAGTTTCAAACTCCACACTGAGAACTACGCCATGTCAACTCAAGTTTTCCCTTTTAATTTATGGGTTTAGAAATCTTATTGCTACTTCTGAACAAGCAATTTCATTGCAAGTTAACTGCACATATGCAGAAAGTAAAAAGGAATGGATTGTTAATCCCTGGTAGTTTGTAGGAAAAGGAATCAGTATTTTGTTTTAAAGGAGCACAGCTGTGCTAGTCAGATCTCGGCTGGGCTGTGTGCAGCTGAAATAGCTCACAAAAAAGCAAGGCAGAACCAATTGTACTTTACATTTCTCAAGTGAGAGAGGAAATACTATTGTAAGGGATTTCAGTAAAAAGAAAAAAAAGGAGAGGAAGCAACTCCAATAATTTTCACTTTACTGAGGCTACAGAGATCCCTCACAGATCAGAACAGCCACTGTGAAAGTCCTCCAGCTGACTTATGTCTGATGTTTTGAAAGCTTAGGCAGTGAGAGGTGTCTAATAAGCATATCAAAGCTTCTGTATATATAGAATGGGACTAACTAATTTACCTTAGCTGTAAGCAAGTCTTCAACAGTAGAATCATTAAAGTTGGAAAAGACCTCAAAGATCACAAGATCCAACCATTAACCCAACACTGCCAGGCCCACCACTAAGCCATGTCCCCAAGCACCATCTCTACATGTTTTTTGTACACTGTCAGGGATGGTGACTCCATTGCTTCCCTGGGCAGGCTGTTCAAATGCTCAACAACCCTTTCAGGGAAGAAAATTTTCCTAAGATCCAGTCTAAACCTCCCTTGATGCATCTTGAGGTCATTTACTGTCACCTTATCACTGGTTACCTGGGCGAGGAGGCCAACTCCCCCCTCACTATAACCTCCTTTCAGGTAGTTGTAGAGAGTCAGAAGGTCCCACTGAGCCTCCTCTTCTCCAGGCTAAACAACCCAAACTCCTTCAGCCACTCCTTATAATGCTTGTGCTCCAGACCCCTCACCAGCTCTGCTGCCCTTCTCTGGACACCCTCTAATGCCTCAGCCTTTCTCCCTGTTGGGGGATCAAAACTGAGCACAGTACCCGGGATGCAGGCTGGCCTCCCCAGGGCTCAGTACAGTCCTGCTGGCCACACTGTTGCTGATACAAGCCAGGACGGTGCTGGCTCATGTTCAGCCAGCTGTCAAGCAGCACCCCCAGCTCCTTTTCTGACAGGCAGCCTTCCAGCCCCCGTGAGGAATCCTCCTTGGTGCCTGATAAAAAGTCAGCTACAGGACGTAATTCCATGTTAATATGCCATTTTTGCAGGAAATTTATCTTTTAAAAGGTCAAGTACCGTATCACAAACTGCTAATTTTGTTTATTAAGGAGCCAAGCTTGAGTATATCCCACATTTTATGTATGCTAGTTAATCAAGGCAACACTCTTGAAAAGCTAACAAGCCCTCACCACTCCACTCGCTGCCAAGTATCCAAGCCATTTCTAATCCTTAACATTTTTACCCTGAAAAATCTGCTTGAAACAAAGAAACGCTACATTAAAGATTCCAAATGGAGACAAAAGGAGATCCTTCGCAGGTACTGGGTACCTTCGGAGGATCAGGGCTTTGCTTGCCCAGCCTGACTGAGGCAGTCTGTAGCAGAGTTGAGAAACAAAAAGAATGCAGGTGCCTCACGACCCGGGCCAGCACCGGCCCGGCTGCAGCATCCTCCTCCCACCGGGGCGGGAGATGCCTCATTCCCTCACACAGGGCAACTCATTCTGTTGCTTGCAGCGTGACACCAAAAACGCTACTCCGAGTAATTAACCCTTAATAACTATGACACACTGAAGCCGCGTTGCCGCAGGCTAAGTTAGAGGCGGGCAGCGCCTCGCCCGCCCCTCAGCCCGTACCTCGCCCTGCTCGCGGGGCTCCGCCTGCCTCGGGGCTCCCTCGGCCGGGCCGCCGCTGCGCTGCCCGCTGTGCTGCCCGCTGTGCCCGCGGCGGGGCCGGAGCCCGGCCCGGCAGCGCCTCCCGCTCCCG
>VXBX01009107.1:17689-91434 GCA_013400415.1 Scytalopus superciliaris
TGCCGGGGCCGTGTCACCGGGGGCCGGTGTCACTGGGCTGGTGGTGCCGGGGCCGTGTCACCGGGGGCCGGTGTCACTGGGCTGGTGGTGCCGGGGCCGTGTCCCCCGGCCCATGTCCCCGGGGCGGTGTCGCCGGGGTCCCGGTTACCGGAGGGCATCTCGGTTGTGGCCCTGCTTACCCATGGAGGGCAAGGAAAGTCCGGCGTTCATCAGCTTACTCGTACTGTTAAACTCTGGTCGGCGGATTAACCCGGAGGAGGGCTGTCTGTCAGCAAATGGCACTGGTTCGCTGGTTTATTCTGTCCACCGTCCTGGCTGAGAAGTGCCATGTGTGGTAGTGCCATTGCTCGCGTTTTTATTTCTTAATGCATTCTTCAGCTGTCTGTTCCTCTTCAGGTGTCTGTTCCTTGATTATGTTTCAGTTGTTGTGGACTGATGATGAGAGTCTGGTGCAAATACTTAATATAAATAAGTGTGCAACATTGCAAGGCCACGCTCAATTTTAGGTTTGTTTTTCAGATGCTTCTTATCTTTTAAAAGGTGTAGTTCTGAGTAAAAATAGGTAGACTTCTTTTTAATTACACTTCTAACACTGAAGCTAAATTAAAAAAAAAAATATTTCCCAATACCTGAATTTTTTCAGCTCTGTAGTGAGTGTCATCTGTTAGAATTGTATCAACTTACTAAATTTCGGAGTCTATGAAAATGTAATTTGAAGAGTGGTGGAAAAATCACAGACTTTTCTGATTGTGGTTTACCTCTAACAGTGGGCTTCTGGTATTTTTATTGTACAGTAGGAGTCCTGTCTTTCAGAAATGATAAATGTGGTTCATTGATTAGTTTTCCAAGAAGGCAAAAACATAGCACTTTCACAGAGATGGCTACAAGAAAGAAGACATTCTGCTATCTGGTTTGATTGCTAATGATCCTCTGGTGACTGAGTCATAAAGATGAGCCTGGTTTATTCTAATAAATAAAGAATTGTAACTTAAAGTGCTGAGCACTGGCTGGGGTGAACTTAAACCACTTCCTTGGACAAACTCAGCCATGCATCAACTGAAAGCATTAGTTATTTCAGTTAAATGTTATTCAAGTTCCCGTCAAGTATACTTTATAGAGAACAAGCTTCGGTTTTAAAAGAAGCTGATTACAACCTTTAAGAACACTTGCCTCATGAGCATTTATTGCATTTTATACTGTAATCACCAAATATGCAATTCATGATACTTCTTGGCTTGCATGTGATCATGACTTTACTACAGGTATACATAATTTCTTCTGTAAAAAGAAAACCTGCAAGAAAAGATATATACAGATACTAATGTTTTGATTTTGTATTTACAGAAAAGAATTAGGATTAATAAAACTTTATATAGGGCTTTATGTAACATTCATAGTTTCAGATTAAGTTAGACTTCCATTAAGCATTTGCTATTTTTGCATTGTGTGCTAAGGGTGATAGAGATGACCTCCAGACACGTAGGAGAAAAGCAAATCATAACTGTGGTAGTCAACAGTTTGCATGTACACATAAAGCATATACATGTGTAGTTAACTGGTAGTTTTGCCACTTTGGGAAATATGGAGTATTGCAAATGACTGACAGGGAGAATAAGTGAGCCTGGCTTGGTGTAACTCTGGATAAAACAGTATGAGGGAACGTTGTGGCTGGCTTCATGATCCCCTTGTGATTCATCATGCTTTAATAGGTGTCCTTCAGCTTCCCCTCTGAAGCCTTACCCCCAGCCCCAAATTAAAAACAATCCACATGTGGAGGAGGCGTTGTTTCTGTTTTGTTTTCTTGAAGTTCCTTTCTTATACTGTACTATTTATGGCTGAAGGTCTGTTGCAGGTTTGTTCATGATTATTACACTTGTTATTAGGACTGAGTTGGCGTAGCCTTAAATAATTTTTTTCCTTACGTGAGAGACACACAAGGACCAAATAGGTTTCCATAGGAATAGTATTGACTGGAAATAACAGGTGCTAGGCACACAGCAATTGTTAATTGTGATAGGCAAAGTTTGTGTTCACCCAGATTTGTTTTTCAGTAGATAGGCCTTTGTCCTTCATCTCATGCTGGATGGTGTTGAAGGATTTGGCCTCTGCTTCTGAGCACTAGTCCCAGGAATGTTTTGGCAGTAGTTCAGCGTGGTCATGTTTGCTGTAAGAATAGAACTGTTTCATTAACCTTGAAATGCAGACTATGTTGATTGTTATTATCTGGCTGGACAGCATTCCAATTTTAGTAATGGAAAAAGTACTGTGTTAATGACCTGATACCATTTTTTTAATTGCATATTTACATAGCAGTAAAATTTGGCATCCCAGAATAATACCCTCATTCAGTTGGCTTCCTCTCGGAAAATGGATGTTGTCTTCTCTCTTAATCGAGTTAGACTCTTCTTTGTTGTCAGAATTTTGTTTGTGTTACTTGTGGCCTCATGTCTTGCATCCTGGAATTGTACAGAGCAGCAGATCTAGTTTAGTCTTCCAAGTGCTTGTGAGGAGTCAGCTGCTCTCAATAAATGGAAAACAGCAGGAATAACAGCATATTTATCTTTATTTGGATGTTGTCAATATAGATGCCAGTATTTTGGATATGTTTTTAACTTTGTATGCACAAAGAAGTTAACACATATACTTGTTTGTCTGTGGTTTCTAGTCGTAAAGCAACTGTCTAGCCTTTCTCATAATTCAGTTTTACATTAGAGTTCTCTAGTGGTAGAATGTCTTCAGAATGACATTCTGATTTGAGGTGGCACAACTGTCTTCCTGCATTCCTCTTGAATTGCTCGAAGTGATAGTTACAAAAACAATTCTTAGTGCTTTATAGCTATTTTATATTTCTCTAAGGCTTTACTTAGAGAATTGCTTTTGCAAGTTAATCTTGCCTAAGGTCTTCTGACTCATTGAAGGAAAAATTAATAAAATCTCCCATCATGTGGTCAGGAGAACTCATTTTTGTCTCTTTGCTACCAAGATCAAGCCATGTGTTGACTTATCATTCGTTTAATGGAATATGTGCCTATTAGTTTAGTTTTTCTTTTTTTTTTTTTAACCTGTGCATTTGATGTTTTAATGCTTTTGACATGTTTTTCCAACCTTTTTTTTTGTTGTTGTTTTTTTACTTTTTAAATTTTTTTACTGGGATTTTGTCAGGTCTTGGTGGAACAGCAAGGTTGTTGCTTAGGTTGTAAGTGATAGCCCTCCATGCTTTTTAAAAAACTTTTTGGTATGAATGGGCTCCAGCCTTTTTTTAGGTTTCTTTTCCATTTTGCATGCACAGATGAGCTAGCAAGCCTTAGAGCAACTTGAATTTGATGGGGCAGATCCAAAAGGTGTAGCACTAGTTTTTATTTCTGCAAGTAGCATACTGTATATATTACTGGTTTTTGCTTACTGTTTGAAGCCAAGTGGGAGTTGAAATGTGAAAAACCTTTAAAGCCACATTGTAAATGTTATGGGGTTTATTAAAATCTATTTTATTGTAGTTGTAACTTGCAGAAGGAGTGCTGCTAGGAAATCATTTTATAGCTGCAGCATAAAAGGGTCATGGAGTCACTTTCAGGGTGGTACTGCAAGTGCATTAGCTGGTTGGATTTCTGCAGAAGTGTCCCCATGGTACACAAACCCAAAGCTGTGAGAACCATTGAAAATGCAAGCATTAACTTTTATGGTGTTTGCTTATCTAGTAAACTCAAAGATTTTACAAGTGAGTTTGCCCTTTCAATTCAATAGCTTGGTGTTGTCCTGATGCTCTAGAAAACTTTAAGCCAAATTAGTGTTTTCTTTCTTTTTCCCTTTGGCTGAACTGAGACTGACCTGCAACAAACACTGTTTCTGCTTTGCACTTAGAGATTAAATCCAATCTTGAGAAGTAGCAGCAATAATTTTTACATTTTTACAACTCAAACGAAAAAGATTCGGTCAAAGTTGTGAAGAAACTGCCCTATGGAGCTGAACTTTATCCAGCTCTACAGTGACTCTTTATATTACAAGATAAATTCATCTTGCATCTGTGTATCTACAGCAGTCTTCTTAGATGTCTTTTTTTATGCTGTACTGAGTTGTTTCAGAGAAGGATGTATGTGTAGTTCTTGCTTTTCAGCAGTCCACTTAAAAAACAGCCTCTAGAAAAAAAGTCACAAGCAAGTGCTGGGAGCAGCTGTACCTTCAGATAGAAAATGTCCCTGAAATCTCAGTCTTTCTGTTTTTATTAATTGTCTAATATGGATAATAACTACAGCTGGTAAACAGAGTATGTAGATAAAGAAATAACTGACAAAACAAGAAGATATTGCTTGTAAGTAGAAGCTGACCTTAAAGGAAGAAAGTTCTTTTTTGGTCTCCTGCCAAAGTCTACAAGCAGATGAACTAGCAGGCTCCAGGCTTGTTTAAAAAGCTCCTGCACTGTCCATTTTGATCTTGTCAAACGAGAGGTTGCTGCAGACAGTGAGAGAAACCTCTGATTGTTTTGCTTGATGGTCAGAGATCTTGGGGAAACAGTTTAAGAGCAGATTTTAAATTAATGTAAGATTTCAAGAGAATTTTATGTTTACGGAATGTAGGAGGAGGGAAAACAAGACTTTTTTCTTTAATTTTCTGGGTTTCTGCCATCTGGAACCACTCTTGTATTTTATATGGGAGGTGTTTAATCAGTCTTGGCAAGGGACCAGCATAATTTTTATTTTATTAAACTGTTCTGATAGGTTATCTGAATTAGCCATGGTGATTTCATTTTCTGATTTACCTGAGTGCCTGCTGAAGATAAAACGGGAATTTTGTCACGATCCACAAGGTAGATTTCTCATAGGCCCAATTTCTATTTAGCAGACTTGCAAAGGGGAAGAGATTAAATCAGTCCTATGAAACTTATTTTTTTTAACAATCAAAATGCTAAGAATGATGGTTTTGAAATCCTGCCTTTAGAATCCACTGCTTTAAATAAATGCAGTAGCCTGAAGAAAATCTCTGTTTAGTTGGAGCTGCTGTCCTTTAGCATAAAACGGGAATGCCTCATTTCAGTGAATGACCTGAACACACGAACTATTATATGGGAGAGGAGGAATGGTATAGACAAATGGGTAATTGGCAAAGTCCATGCTTAAGGTGAGATGATGTGTCTGAAGGGAGAAGACATGTTTTAATGCTACATTTTACATGTAGTGTGTAAACTGAGGATTAAAATATTTGTTTACTTAAAAAAGAAAGTTAATTATAGTACAGAGGGGAGATTCAGACTAAAAGAAACAGGTCACATTAATTTATCTCTCTGGTTTGAAAGAGTGAAATCTGTTAAACTTTTCATTCTCTTTGTTGCATTTTTAGATGATGGCTGAGCTGAGGAGCTGGTGAAGCTTACATGATATAGACTGTGGCAACTTCTACTCATCAGTAGTAGCCTGGATGGAATAAGCACGTCCTAAGATGGCGGTAGATCTGGAGTACAACCCAGCCTACAGAAGTCAGCTGATGGCAGATTTGTGAGTGTCTCTGTGGCTTGATGGCTCTCACTTACTCTGTCTCTAAACCAAAGCCATCTTTTTACCAAAGCAATAAAGGAATGGTGCAAAATTTGACTACAGAATGCTCTTTCCAAGGAAGTGAACTGTGAAGGAAGGACCCATGAGTTTTGATGACAGAGGCTTGGAGAGCATCCCTGGTAAGTTGAACAATTACTATTACAAATCCTGAATGTGTCTAATGCGTTGTAAAGCACCAATCTGAAGACCACTTTATGCTTCACATTCTTGGTATTGCTTAGGAACAAAAGTGGTGAGTCCTTTTAACTCCTTTGCAAAGTCAGCGTGCTTTGTGAAGTGCAGTTTGTAAAATTCTCAGTGTCACTTGTCAACATGGGCATTTTTTCCACTGAAAGGTACTGAAGGTGGTCTTTGTCTTTAGTGGAAATGTTGCAAACATTGTATACCTTTGATAAGCAGTATTTTACCAACTTAGAATTAGTGTTTCTTTATTTCTGCAATAATTATGAAAAGATTAAGGGACACACACACATGCACCCAGTACAGAAAGAGTTAAACTTTGATTCCAGCATGTGGAGTATCATCTTTCTCAGGGTGTGATTTTGTAAGGATGATAATGGAATTTTTTATTTGTTCCTTCATTTCAAAGCAGTATTCAGTTGATTTTTGTACTTACTTTAAAATTGTTTACATCTGTGTTCATTACTAAACAAATGCATAAAGGAAAAGAACAAGAAAAATGTGAATTTCCTTCAGAAAATGGGAATGTAACAACTAGGATAAAGTAATTGAAACTTTAGAAAATCAATAGCTGGGAAAATGTATGTCTATGTTTTAGTTCAGTGAAGGGGAAAGGATAGAAACTGAAACTGATAACATGAATAGTATTAAAGAAGTTGGAGGGACACATGGCTAGACTGGCCTTCCAGGAAGTTGTGGGGTCAGTTTGGGATGAGGAACTTACAAATATTACGATGTAAATCAAGTATTGATTCAATAAGTATTCTGGTATTTTCTGCAGTACAGAACAATTATTTTCACATATTTTGAAGGCATATGAAGTATTTTATACAAAAATGCATAATACTGTAGCAATACTACTAAGTTTTACATATATTTAATAATGTCCTGTTGCTGTCATTTACTCCCTTTCAGATGTCTGCTCCAATGAGGACCTTCCTGAGGTAGAGCTGGTGAGCATGCTGGAGGAGCAGCTGCCAGATTACAAGCTACGAGTAGACTCTCTGTATCTGTATGAAAATAAAGACTGGATTCCATCCACTGCTTGCCATGGCCGTCTGCCAGACATCGCTTCCCCAGCTCGTGATGAGGAGCCCTTCCGTTACATGAGTGAGTAGATCCAGGCCTAGGATATATTTTTTTCCCCAAATACTGAAGATAAAAATGTAGATGTAAAGTTAGTATTAGGAAGCATTGAAATCTGGAAAACTTTGGGCAGATGGAAGAGAAGGCTGAGTTCAAGGGAAGTGCTCACAGTTCAGGACTGCAGTTCTGTGGGCTGACTTGGCATGTCCCATGGCTGCCTCATCATTAGATTTCATGCCAATATAGGAGTGGGAACATACGATAGTGGAAAAGCAGCAGGAGTCCAGAATTGCACTAGGATAGATGAGAGGTAGGGAGTTTGCAGCAGCTCTGTTTTCTTTTTTCTGTGTTTCTTTTCATGCTGTTTGCCCTGGTGTTTTGTGTCAATGTTGTTTGTGAAATACTGTTAACAGTTTCTTCTGGAGATAGAAAAGTATGAATGCCAGATAAGTGGGTACTAGATCAGTGTTGATCACTGCCTTCCCATTCTGAAATTAGTAACTTATTCCTAAACCTATAAATCATAAAGAAGAAAATGGACAGCTTTGTTCACATGAAGAAACCTTTACTATGTTGAAAATCAAATGTATAGAAGGCTGCCAAAAGAACTGAACATTTACTTGCATGCACCTTTCAAGTGTTTTTATGTGAGGAGAATGCATTTTAATCCCTTAAGAGAAATGGAGAAGTCTTGTTTTCTCAATATATTGGAACTATTGGAACAAGCCACATAGAAGAGTGAACTTGATATTTATACATAATCTGTAAATGATTATTTCTTCCTTGTACATGTCACCTCTGGTGAAAAAAGGGTTTTTTTTTTAAAGTTATTTTGGTTGTTGTTGTTTGTACTTCAATCTTCCACCCAGGGTGCATAGCAAAGGAATAAGACTAAAATACTACCTCATAAGAGTGCAGTAGTCAACGATTTAAAGCTATCTTGTTATGAGTTGAATTTGCAGGCTTTGAACTTTAACTGGAAAGTAGTGAGAAGGCCGCTTAATGGTTATTGTTCAGTCTGTTTCTGATAATAATATTGCAAGCATAGATGATTTTGTAGTCTAGTGAGTGCTTTTGTAGTTCACTGGAAGCAGCTGTGTAGTCAGTGGGGTGTGTACTTGCCTCTAAATTTGAATTATAGAGATGGGATCAGAGTCTATCAGGCAGAACCTGACATCAAAGGCGGCTCTGCTGGGGCTCCCTGGCCAGCACCTGTGTGCTGAAACACAGGGCTCTGAGGGAAGGCCCTACAGTCAGCATGAGCTTGCATTTTCAAACTGCACTGAGTGGGAGTGGTGTTATCAACTGGCTTTTTATGAAGCCGGTCATGCACTGTTTGGCGGTCAAGGTACTGCAGAAAGCAGTGTCTTCCCACTTCACCCAGAGAGAGTGGTCCCAGACAAATACAGATGTAAATCAAGATCTAGTTATAGTCATTGCTGAATAGCTTGTTAGGTGAGATTTGTGTCTTTCTTTCTGTTGCCTGGCTTTGGGAATAAATGTAACGCTGATACCCTGAAAGCATAGCGTGGAGATCTGTGTGCTTATCTTCCTTCTGTATATATGGAAACATTTTTATAACTTTTTCCTAGACAGCATGCTAAATCCTTGGCTTTGAGTGAATTTTTAGCTGAGAAAAAGTAAAACAACACACCAGTTATTGCAGCTGAGCTCCTCCTCTTTTTATGGCTGTTGCTGCCTATTAGAAGGTTGGTCCCATGACCAGTTGAGTTGCCCACTGGCAGTGTTTTCAGTGAGGTGGAAGAATCTTTTCTGCTTCAACTGTGGTAGCATAAGAAGCTCTGAATTGCAAAAGCTCTGTCTTTAGAAATACTTTGTGTGTGTGAATAAGGGGAAATGGCACAACATAACAAGAATTTTAACCAAAATGAAGAGCTGCTTGTAACTTTTGGCTGGCAAGGTGAGTGATTGCATGTGTGCATGTTCACAAGAGAGAATTATAACAAACTACGTATGGTTTTGATCCTGTACTGTGAGAAAATAACAAAATTTATATAAAGCTAAGTTTCAGAGGTGTTAGTTCTGTGATTTGATTTATCAGGGTAAAGATATTTGCTTTTGATTTTAGGAACCCAGCGGCCTGAGTAACTTGGTATGGAATTAGTGTAAATTTTTGTTAAGGAGACTGGATAGAAACTTGTAACTTGAAATCACCTGGTAGGAACAGTTACTACGGGAGAGCTGGCTGTAATCTGCCTGTAATGGCTGTAAATTAGTTATGTATGTGCAGTGAATTTTCCAGATACTACTAAGATAAGTTTGGAGTCCCCTCTCAGCAACCAGAATCAGCAACCAAGCAGTACAATAAAATTGACCTTCCAAATGCATGTTATACCACTGATAGATACATACTTAAAATTTTGTGAAGAGTTTCTATTCTTTTCCCTGATTAGAAATACAATTAGTAAGTGGCAGTGCTGTGAGATCAAAGCTCCTAAATACTTGGAGCATTGTGTGTTGGGTTTTTATGCCTACTGATCTACTTGATAGAAAAGTGGGGGTTTTGTTACATTGATTTATTTTTCTCTTAAGCTCTTAGAGAAACAGTTCAGTAAACCTTTTCCTTTTGTATTGTTCTTTCTGTTCTCCTGTCTTTCAACATGGCAAGAAAGTTTCTTTCTATGCTAAAATACAACTTGGTTTTGTTCTTAGCCATAGAGTTTTAAAAGGTTAATTGTGGGTATTATATATGTAAAGTATATAGACTGTTTATATAAGACAAGTAAATAAAGTTAGTGTATACTTCAGCTTGACACTTCACTATTTCATAACTAAGTGTGCAGTCCTCGGTGAGAGCAAAGAACTGAGAATACCACTGTGTATTCAGAGTGAAGTCAATGAGACTGAAACAAGGTAAAAGCGTGAAGGAAATACATAGACCAAATCAATAGTAATCACATTTTGCAGTTCAGTGATGGTGGAATTAGCTTCAAAACAGGTTAATGTAGACCTTCAGTTGAAGCAGATACTGTTGCCGCCTTCACTTTCATGATCCTGATGCCATAAAGCAAAAACAGCAAATTTCTGTTGAATTTGGACAAGCACAAACATCTGACGCTTGGAAGGGAGATTTATAATTCTGCTTCTAAAGGAAATCCTATATAAATGGTTCCCTGAAAGGCCTAAGAAAGTTTTAAGAGTGTAAAAAGTATGCTTGCACCAGTATTTATTTTTCAGTTGTAGATGCATGCCAAAACTTACCTATTTCCTTACATTTTAATTCTTTCTCCTCTTTGTTCTCTTCCCCCCCATACCTTTCATTTTCTGTCACTCTAGCTCTTATTGAACTTCCTTCCTCCTCCTTGGATGGATCTCACAAATTTGCACAAGGTAATTAAGATGTCTTTGTTACTGCCATCTTTCTCAGGACACGAACTAGAGCAGACCAGTGCTTTGCATTTTAGCACTGTTTTGTTCAGTTGTTGCAAATTTTTCATGCTTTGTTTATTCTTCACTCATTCCTTTTTTCAAATCCTTCTTGTTGTCAGTTTTCTAATAGTTTTACAAACTCTTCAAACGTTGAAGTCACTCAGTTAGTAAGATAGGATTTACTGCTACATCTAAAATGCAGATGTACATTATCTCATCTTTTTAATTGTTTCCAAAATGGTCAAGTCCTTAATAAATGCATTTTCATGACTAGTCTCTGGGGTCTCCATACTTCCTGTGTATAGCAGTCACACACACTAGAGGGAATTTTGTTTCAGGGTTAAAGTATGTGTTCAAATATATTTAGATATGCTCCAATATACTCCTCCCCTTTCCCCAGCATGCTGAATGATTTAATTGCTTAGCTGCATTCAAAAAGTTATCTTGAGTTTTTTCTCCTTTTTCTAAATCTGAAGAATGTGTGAGCACCTCAAGTGTTAGTTAATATTGCTGAAAGCTGTAAATGTTCAATACCTCATTTATCAGTCTCCCAAATGAGTATCGGTTTATATTGCTGAAGCTAAGATGCATTTTCAGAACCTAGTACTGTATTTGTATATAAACTACATTTTCTGAGTGTAGCTCTCCCCCTTCCTGCAGTCTTCTTGTATTTCAGCTGCTTCAATAAGCATGTTTGTCTCTCTTCAGTTCTTGGCACAGGTAATGCTGAACAGAAAACCTACAGTGATGCTGACATGGTCAGACGTCTGCTAGCTGAGGTATGTGTGTCTCTGTAATGCTGTGTGGGTATATTGGAGGAAGGGCTTTAGTCAGCTACTGGAAATTTCGGTTCAGTTATCTTCAAGAGCTGCTTATCAAACACACAGGTAATGAGAAGCTGCCCATTTGCCATCTCAGAAACAAAATTTAACAAAACCATGGGCACCTGTGGAGCCAGTGAGTATAAGAAAGAAGCAGCTTTCTTCTGGTTTCCTCTCCTTCTATTGCTTCTGCCCTCTCACCACCATTCAAGTTGAGCAGCCTGTTCTGGAGGAAGTGTTACTTGAAATATCACGTGCAATTGTGGCTTCTTTGTATAACTCAGAGCCCACATGACCTTTCCAGTATGCAGCACAAACCCCCAGACTCTCCCCAGGTTTGGTGCTGTCCCCTCCTCCTGTTGCTGCAAATGGCTGTGCAAGATAATATGCTGTATTGAAAAACACAGTTATGGATGTGTTCTCAATCCAAATGATGAAGCATTAGTCATTGTTCTAACAGTGTTGATGCATTTGAGGGTGAAGGGAGATCTCAGAGTGGTGATGCATTGAGCAAGAGCTAGGAAAACATAAAGCTACTCTGAATTTAGACCTCATGTGATCAAAAGGAGACATTTGTTCTCATTTTGTGAGCAGAAAGATCGAGACCTGGAACTGGCAGCTCGAATTGGACAAGCCCTCCTTAAGCGAAACCATCTGTTGATAGAACAGAATGAAGCACTGGAAGAACAGTTAGGACAAACTCTAGACAGAGTAAGTGATTGGTTTTTTCCTTTATTTAGTGGTTTCCCCCCATACTTTACTCTCTTTTCTCCTTCTATTTATTATGGCCACAAGAGGATTAATAGAAATGTATTGTTTCATTGTGAAAGCAGGTGATTGGTGCTCTCAGACTACAGAAGTATGCTTGGGTGTCATTCTCTTAATCATCCTTGTGCAG
This sequence comes from Scytalopus superciliaris, assembly GCA_013400415.1. Taxonomy (NCBI): domain Eukaryota; kingdom Metazoa; phylum Chordata; class Aves; order Passeriformes; family Rhinocryptidae; genus Scytalopus; species Scytalopus superciliaris. The sequence continues at coordinate 29,611 of VXBX01009107.1, forward strand.
TCACCTTTCTCAGTCCAGGAATTGACTATGAAGGCTGCATAATTACTGAGAAATAATGAGAACGTTAGATATCATTAGGGTATGTGAGACCATCAGTCTGATTTCTCACCATTAAAGTAAGAATCTAATAGTGGAAGTCAGAATAAGAGGAGGTGTCTGCCATGACCTGCTATGTAACAACTTCACAAGTGAGGAAACAGCCAGGAAATGAACTGGTTTAATGGGGTGCTTACACTAAGAGTAAACAAGTGAATAAATAAAATGTAATGAAAAGTGAAGTCTAACCAAGCTCTTCACTCCATCTCTTCCTGTAAGCACAATTTTTTGATCAAATACTTATTTTTCTTCCTTAAAAAAAGGAAATAGTTTGCAAATAACCCTGTGGTCAGCAGATGTCTAAGTTACAGTGAAATGGATTCAGCTGCTTGTGTAAAACAGTATGCTGGTAACAAAAAATGTACTCATAATCATCTGTAGGACAGCATAAACTTGTGTATTCATATAAAAATTTAGATATGCGAAATAGAATTGGCTAAAAGAGATCTCTTTTTTTTTAAATTGTCCTCTAGTTCATTTAATGTGGAGACTGGAGGTACCAGTCTGCACATGTAAATAGTTACCTCTCAGTCCTTTTCTCCAGGAATTCAACATACAGAATAATGGTCATAACCGAAATGATAGTTAGCATGTTAAAATGAAGACATGTATCAAAGCAGCTGTAAAATTATTTTGAAATACACTATTTAAAAAGTATGTTCTGTTACTCACTTTTGTGGTATCTTGAATTCTCAGTCTCCCTTTGCGATGGTAAAATTACGATTTTGTGAACATCTTGTAAAATAAATAGAGGTGTGAACCTTTCATGGATCTGATTTTACACGGGAGCATGATGTTCAAGAGGCTGCAAAAACGATACTGTAATGCAGTATTGTGTACCTGAAGTGTATTTCAGAGGTGGTGATGTGCGTGTGTCACAGGTTAACCAGCTGCAGCACGAGCTGTCGAAGAAGGATGACCTGCTGCGCATTGTTTCGATCGCGTCCGAGGAGAGCGAGACGGATTCCAGCTGCTCCACACCGCTGCGCTTCAACGAGTCCTTCAGCGCGCCACACGACGCGCTGCAGCTCGATGTCCTGCAGGATAAACTCCGAGAGCTGGAAGAGGAGAACCTCGCCCTGCGATCCAAGGCACGTCCCACGCACAGTGTGTACGAAGCCAATCGGGGCGGTTAAAATCCAGCATCGGGGTTTCTCTGGAAGTGAAGTGTGACTGTTTTGTATCACTGTGTAGGAAATCATACCCAAGCACTTCCCCTCCACACCCTCACCCTTCTGTGTCCTTCATTCCTCATTATCTCCAGAGTGCTCTAGTAGTCTATTCTTAGTGCATTTCTGATACAGGAAACAACATGGGAACGTAAGTGGACCCATCAGGACCTCACGCTCATGTGACTTGTGTTGATATAAATCTGAGCACGATTAGCAGGAGTATTTGGGAAATTCCATTCTGCTGGCATTACCTTTTCATCAGATGATATTTAATATTAAGGGTTAATAAGCTTCTAATTAAATTATTTCAAAGACACACTTATTTTTGACTGTGTGATTAGTTTCTGTATTTTAACTGGTCTCGTGTGTGTAAAACATGAATACAAGTGCCAGACAGAATAATGGCTGTAAAAGTCATGGAGCCAACAGCAAAGGTTCCAAGAGTGGAATCTACAAATGCAGTGTCTTTTCTTTGGTAGTGAAGAGTGGAACTTGTAAAATAGTTAAAAAGTGGGTTCTTTCTTTGCTTTTAAGGAAAGGAGATGTTGTTTGTAAGAAGGTTGGGGGTTTTTTGTTTTGTGTGTGTGGTGTTTTGATTTCTTTTATGTGAGCCTTTCCCAATATAAGCTTGTTACAGGCATACAACAGGGACTAGATCCCTTTAATGTCAGTAAAATATGTTTTTCATCTTGTCTCCAAAATACTCAGCCTGCGATGCACATTCTTCCTAAAACTCCCTGAGACCAGATGGATAGTTTACTGGTACTGTAGGATAAGAAAGAGAAGATCAGATTGCTTTTATTATGCTCCCAACCCTGTATGTGATTGCATGAGTTTGCTGACCAGGCAGGGATTAATTTAAGTCTACCTTAGTATGAAAAAATGGAGTGAAGAGAGACTGCTGTCATTCTGTGATACAACATGACCTTCGTTGACTTGAAATAGCCTCATCATAGTGAGACTGTATTTGCTCTTTTACTTATATTTTCATGTGACATCTTTATGTAAAGAACTGTGTTTGCCTGCAGTTGTGTGGCTGTGCTGCTGTTTGCTTGGGTAATGTTTAAAACCATTTACTAAGTTTTGGTGTGTCACTTTCTGGCACACAGTCCTGAATGTAGAAGACTTGTCTGGGCTAAGTTTAATATTGTCATCCTCACAATGAAAACGGAAGTGGCGATCTGGAGTGCTTGGTGTTGTTTAGATATGCTGTGATACTTGATCTCTGGCCCAGAAAATTTACAATCCAAACAGACTAGTTGGGGAATATGAAGTAAAGCTGTTCTGCCAAGAGCTTTTCAGTGCCATGAAAAAACCTGGCTAACATCCTTCAGTTTTCAAGAAATTTTACCTTAAGAAGTTTTGAAGTGAATGTAATTGCTTCTTTCTGATTGCTCTCTTGGTTTATTTTCCCTACCAAATTGCATATTTTTCTTTTATTAGAGCCAAGAGATCAGGTTTGTGTCTGTCAGTCTTTCACTCAAAAGAGCTGTAAAATTCAGGGAAACAGGTTATGGAGGAAAAAACAGTTAGGAAGTGTGGCCAGATGCATAGAAATTACAAATAGAGGGGAAACCCTTCCATTGCAAGAATTTTAGCAATAAAGCTTTATAACACTGTAGGTAAACTGAAATTGTTATTGATAAAGCACTAATTTTCTTGAAGGCTTGCCATCTGAAGACAGAAACCATTACATATGAAGAGAAGGAACAGCAGCTGGTCAATGACTGTGTCAAAGAACTCCGTGAGTATCCAGGCTGCATCTTCCAATGGCAGAATGGTATTTGAAATACCTGGTGCCTGTACCCTCTTAGTCAACCCTGAATCAAAAAATGAGCTTCAATAATTTATGCCAGTCAGTCAAGTCTTGCTCTTTACCCAGGTGTAAAATTGTTTCTGTATTTCTTTGAGTTTTACTCTGGCTTTTAAATTTAGCTATGTATATTTGTTTACAGAGAGAAAATGAACACAAAATCTAATGTCCATAAACTTCGTAAACTGAAGCCTACAGGCACTAGAAAATATTCATATTTATATGATGTATTCAGCACGCTTGACACTGAAATGTATCAGTGCACAGACTCTTAAATCTATGAACTCCATTATTTTTAAAATATACCTTATGAACGAAAGCATTTGAATTATCAGATGTTTTAATTTGTCTAGAACAGTTATTTGTATTTCCTTTGGGAACTGCTTACTTGCAAAGAATTGCAGCTATTCTTATATAAGTGCTGGGGAATTTTTGTGTGGTGATTGTGTAAAGTGGTGGTACATTTTTTTAATCTGTAATCACTTGATATGTATTCCTTCCTTTAGGCATAATAACCTTAAGCTTATATTTAAAGATTATTTTTTTTTTCTATACAACCACCCTAAAGAAGACTGGGTTGCTGCTTGATTTTTCTTGTTCCAGATGATGATAAAATATTATGAATTGATACTTGATTGAATTGATAGTTGGTTAATTTACTCTAGTCTCTCTGGGAAACTATCTTTTGCAAATAGAAGCTCTCCCTATTTTCCTTCAGTGAGGATGTCTGTGAGTTCACTTTTTTATTCCATTCTAGAGCATGTGTAGGCATGCTATTAGACATGCAGAAAGAATCTTATCCCAAAGGTCGTGTTGTCCACAGCTTTAACATTCACATTTTCAGGAAAATGGTATCTCACTGAGCTTAAATGCCCACAGGCCTATAAGCATGACCTTGTTCTGCAGTAAATCTGTGAGGTGCAACAAGGACTAAATTTGTAGTGTGACCTTTATGCAAGATTGATCAGACTTTCTTATGACTTTACAATGCTTTCAGGGCAAGTATATAAGCAAGACTAACTGCATAAAAATATGTCAGCTTTTTGAGTTGCTTTGTCATCTCACTTGGTGAAGTGCTTGCTCAAAGAAAAAATATTCAGTGGATCTTTGGGGAAGAGATGGAGACCAGATTGAAGAGTTTGTTATGCTTGACAAAGTCTGACAAAATGCCTTTTCTTACAAAGAATGGTAGTTAATAATCAGATTAATTGAGAACCTGACTTCTTCAGCATATTCCAAGTCTGGCCTTGGTAATGAGCTGTTAGGTTGTTTGGAATTGTTTATAGCAGCTTATCTTGGATTTTTGTTGTGGTCATTTGACATACCTGTGATGTGTATTTCAGGTTCTGCATACTTAGCTCTTAATAAGTTATACCTGCATTTGAAGTTAACTCCTCCTCCATAATCTAAGATGCTCTAAGGCACTTACTCTTATGTATTATGAATTGATTTCCTAAGAGTATGGGTTGTTTTTGCAGATTGTTACTGACTTTCATTCATGCTTTCTGGGTTTGGTGTTTAGTTTGGGGTTTTTTTTTCATGTGTTGGGAGAAGGTTTCTACTAAGTTCCTTTTATGTTTGTAGGGCAAACAAATGCTCACATTTCCAGAATAACAGAGGAGTTGTCAGAGAAGAGCGAGGAGGTGGTGCGCTACCAGGAAGAGATCTCATCCCTCTTGTCTCAGATTGTTGATCTTCAGCATAAACTCAAAGAAGTAAGGGAATGCTGATAAAGAGTGTCCATGTATGTGTGTGCAGCATGTGCATGCCAGTGCTTCCAGCAGGTAAAGATTTACTTGTAAGCCAGGAGGTTACACCGTGTGAGTGGCTGTTCCAGGAAGGTGTGGCAGAGGATCATCCTCTCGGGGATATCAGCTGAGAGAATGATGAACACCTTTTTGTGCTTTCAGAATGTGATTGAGAAGGAGGAGCTGAAACTTCACTTACAAGCCTCCAAAGATGCTCAGAGACAACTCACAGCAGAGGTACTTAAGGCTCCTTTACATATACATTCAGATACATGTTTGGAATAGAATACAAGAGAAAAAAAACAGAAAGAGGATGGAAACTACTGCTCTTTAATTATATAGGACTTTTAATCTTCCACTGTGGTTGAAGTCATATGATTGGAGGAAAAGAATAATTATTTTATTTAAGTCTACACAATTTTGTAGTTCATGGGAGTATGAAAGGCAAGGAAGGTGTTTCATGTAGGGAGGTCTTACTATTCTTAGTGGTTATGAGAAAAAGTGTGAATATTACTGATTATATCAACAGTACTGTAGCTCATTAGATTTTAAGGCAGTTCTCTTTTTTTTGCTTCTTTTGCATCAGTAGTTACTGTATTTGCAGAGCTTTTCAGTGTATTTTCCTTTGGATTTCATCCTACTTTTTTCTCTTTCAAATCTTAACATGGGCTTCATGCTTTGTCACTAAAATTGGTGTTGGCTCTGCCAGCTCCTGTCCCTTCCAGATGCTGGCCTGTGCCATGCAGTTGGAGAGGGCTACAGTGCTGAGTCAGCCAGTGTAGGTTTCTGTAGGAACTCATTCAGCTTCATTCTCTGAAGAGATCAGGGGATGGCCTCTTTTCTCTTTCAGCTGCACGAGCTGCAGGATCGGAACGCGGAGTGTCTGGGGATGTTGCACGAGTCACAGGAAGAAGTGAAGCTGCTGCGCAGCAGAGCCAGCTCTGTCGCCTGCCTGTGCCACTCGCAGTCACGTGGAGCATTTCCTGTGGTAACAAACCCTGCTGGCACAGCACACACCACCTGCAGCAGCACACAGCTCCAGGGGCACAGCTGCCAGTGCAGGAGCTGCAGCAGGAGATGTTTTGTAGTAGGCAAAGGAGCTGATCTCATGGTTCGATGTGTATCCCTACGAGAATTTTATGTAGTTGGAAATTAACCATTCACTTGATACATTGTGATAGTACAGTTATTTTTCCTTTTTGTGTGCCATTTTGGTTTATTAAGGGAATTGGCATGTTCCACAGCCTCTGCTCAGTTGTGCTAGGGTATTGTTCAATGTTAATGTCAATTTTATAACCTGACAGTGTTTCTTTAAGAAACATGGCATTTTTTTCAAGAGTTCAGAGAGTTACTTTTTCCTTTATGTAGTTCAGAGATGCCTAAACTAATGGGAAAGGGTTAAAGGGGGATTTATTTTCCTCTTCATATTAGTGTCAGGTAAGTTCTGATTACTGTACTCTGGGCTGTGCTGAGCATTCATCAGGTTTTGGTTGGTTGTTCTTTGTGTACAGAATCAGTCATGTACCTGCCTGGCCTTGTAAGAAGTGCTCTTACAGTTGTAGCTTAACTAAAGAAACCAGCATAAAGAGTAGCTACAGAAAAAGTAGATGTTCTAATGAAAACAACCCATACTGGTTACACATGGGTGTAGTTGTGGTGGAAAACTGCCCCCCATTCCCTTCCTTTAGAGTCCAAAGGGTTTGTCTGAAGCATACTGATACTGGGGAAACAAATGGAGACTTGTAAAAGTGATTTTTGCAGATGTTCTCTGCTAAAATTGTTAGGGGGAAGACTTGAATCCAGTTTGTCAACTCTTGTGTTTTTCATTTTTCTCTAGGACTCCCTTGCAGCGGAAATTGAGGGGACAATGCGGAAGGAATTGAGTCAGGGTGATGAATCTGTTCTCTCCAAGCAAAAGTATGTTTTCTGATCTCTATGTGCTATCTTGATATTTTTCCATAGACCTGAATTAACTAAGGTGAAACTGATTTCTGGGAATCTATAATTGTGTATGTTCCCTCTACAGTAAGTTTTCAACTTAATAAAAAAAGGTTTTGGTACTTGGTAATCTTTACAATTTTGAAACCTACTATTCTTATTTGATTCTGTGAAGAAGTTGGGAATTTGCTAAAAGGATGTAATTTCACTGTTTAAATATTGAGATTTTTTTTGATCCAGATTCTCTGATGCACAGGACTAGATTTATCCCTTTTAATGCATATAGAAAAAATCCCAGACAAATGATATTATAGCTGAAAGACTGATAACAGTTTCCAAAATCCTGAAGACATGTTCCTGGATCTCATACTTCTGAGCAAGAAGTAATAAATAAAATGTATGCTTCTGAATATTCTAAAATAGTTATCAGTAGAGGTTCAGGTGGTTTAGGTTAAAATAAGTGGTAATTCTGATACTTAACAGAGTAGTTGTCCTGAAAACATGAGTCTCTTAGGCAGTCCTGTTTGACTGGACATCTTTTTATTGAGGTCTCTGCAGACTTTTGAAAGTCTATTTTTCAGAGCTTTTTCTTTATTACATCTTTTTTGTTTCTGAAAATCACTTTTGTTTGCTTGTCTTTTCTGCAGGGGCCAACAGAAGCGAGTCTTTGACACTGTCAAGATGGCTAATGTCATTCGTGGCCGCTCCTCTTCCTTTCCTGCCCCACTGCCAATCCCTGGATCTAATCGGTCAAGTGCTGTTATGACAGCAAAGCCCTTCCAGTCTGGTGTGCACCATTTGGAGAGCCACACGCAGATGGCCCAGGGGAGCAGCTCTGAGAAGAATTTGAAGTAGGAAACACATCCTGTTACCTTCTTCCAAAACTAACTGATTCAAAACTAAATCCAAACTGGACCTCAGCTGTGTAATAGAGACATAGTTAATTTAATGGTGTTAATATGTGTTACTATTTGATGTTTCTCACAGAGACACTCATATTCCTGGCCAGCCAGGAAGCCCTGGGGACAATGACTTGGTCACAGCTCTGCACAGGCTCTCCCTGCGCCGTCAGAACTACCTGAGTGAGAAGCAGTTCTTTGAGGAGGAGTGGGACCGAAAAATGCATTTGTTGGCTGAGCAGAAAGAAGAGGCCAGTGGCTTTAGTACACCAACAGAAAGCTCTTTTTCCTCGGGGACAAACTCAGAGCTCACTGATCTCTCTGCCAGCTGTAGTAATCTCCGTGTCCTCCTACCAGAAAAATTGCAGATTGTCAAACCCATTGAAGGTAAGAGGATGATCTTCCTCCTCTCATCAGCAGAAAATGATCCTAGATCCGCCAACTAAGCCATTGCTGCTGTGTGTATAACTAGGTGTGATGTGCAGTAACTGGGAGCAGTAGTATTTAGTAGGCTGCATTCCACAGCCAGCTCATCAGCATCACTTTCTGGTTGGCTTTCTTGCACAGAGCTGAGTTTGGCTGCTTCCTGGCACCGCCATCCAAGTGCATCCTGTGGATCACACTGTCAGCACCAGCTGGCTGCAGTTGTTTTGATGATGAATTCTTGTAACTCAATACAATATTAGGTAACAGCTCTCTGAGTCTCTTCTCTTTTGTCACTCCAGGATCTCAGACCCTTTTTCATTGGCAGCAGCTGGCTCGACCCAACCTAGGCACCATTCTTGACCCACGACCAGGTGTTGTTACTAAAGGCTTTACCCCTCTGTCTGATGACACTGTGCACCACATCTCTGACCTGGAGGAGGATGATGAGGAAGGAAGTGAAGGGGGCATAACATTTCAAGCACAACAGCCCTTCCCTGAGGAAAAGAAATGTGCACTGGCCAAGCCAGTGGCAGGGATTTTCCTGCCACCCATTACTTCAGCAGCAGTACCGCTCAGTACTGGTAAGAGGCATGGTTGGTTAGGTTTCCTTCCTGGGCTTATTTTGCAGTGGCCTTTTCTCCATGGAAAGTATTTGACTGTGTGACAGTGATGTCTCTGCTGTCTTTGTTCTTTAATTTAAAAAAAGACTAAAAAAATTAGTAGTGATAATAACATTGTCTTAAACTTTGATTAGTTCTTACGTTCCGTATATCTCAATGGATGTAAATTCTTCATGTTGCAGCCTCAAATCCAGGGAAGTGTCTGTCTTCAACAAATTCCACATTTACCTTTACTACCTGTAGGATCCTTCATCCTTCTGATGTCACTCAAGTTACTCCCAGGTATGAGGACTGCTAACATCTTAAATATTGCTGCATAGGATTAGTTACTTTCTGGCTTCTGATATATGGACCAGTTTTAAAAATTATCAAGAGAGCAAGGCAACACATAGGATGTTACTGATACAAATAGTTGTAATTACAAAGGGAACCGTGGTGTTCCCTAGAGTGAGAGTTAAAACAGGTTAAGGTAACTTAAAGAAAGTAGATTTTAGCTCTTAAGTAGGAAATGCTTTATATCATATACCTAGTATTAAAAAAAAATTCTGCGATAATTTATTTTCCAATTCTGTCATATTTCTTTTAAACTAATTGGACAATCATGTTGATAGTCCATCTAATACAGTATAGGTGATCATAGAAGGTAAATTCATTGGTACTTTGCAGAATAATAATTCTGAGTCTACTAAAGCTGAAACTGTCACAGCTAATAGCAACAGTTTGCTTTTTCTTGAGCCTTCTGTGTAATAATAATACAGAGCAGAGCAGGCATAAAGACATCTAATTCTCTGTTTGGTTTTTATTTTATTGCAGCTCCATGGGCGCTCCGTTTTCACTGGGAAACTCTGGCAGCAGCACTGGAAACCCAGTGGTGAACACTCCAGCCATCCCTTACAGACGTAGTATCGGAGAATTTCTCACCAACAGAAGAGACTCAACTACTACTTTCAGCAGCACAAGCAGTCTGGCCAAACTTTTGCAAGAACGAGGCATCTCCGCCAAGGTTTATGACAGCCCCATCTTAGAAAAGCTGCCTTTGCTACAACCCCCTCGAACTCTTCCCATTCCTTCCACGCCGCCGAATTCTCCATCCCGTTCACCTTGTCCTTCCCCTCCGCTGTTTGAGCCTCGAGTGCATCACTCTGAAAATTTCCTGGCTTCTCGGCCAGCAGAAACATTCTTGCAGGAGGTGTATGGCCTGAAGCCCTCCCGTAACACAGACATAGGCCAGCTGAAGATGAACCTAGTGGACAGACTGAAGAGGCTGGGCATTGCCAGGGTGATCAAGCCCCCCCAGACACAGGACCATGGGAGGAATCAGGGGCCAGAGGTTGGCTTGCAGAGACAGGACTCAGCTGGGTTTTTAAATGCAGGTAGCAACTTAATGTCAGGACTGAGAAGAAACCAGAGTCTTCCGGCCATGATTGGAGCACTGGGAGCTCCAGCTTGCACACAGTCATCAAAAATGGATATACTAAAGGAAGATTAACTGGCCTGAAAAATGTTTGACTTAGAGCATAGTAAATAATATGAGGGAATGAACATCCAGTGCAGGCATTGTTAGATGTGTTACAGAGAAGTTGGAGAAGGCATGTGCATGTTAAAGATGTGGGAGATGCCAGTGTTGGGATTAAGGAGCAGAAGAACATTGCTTGGGTTTGAGAATGAAGGCTTTTGTGGGAGGTAAGAAAGGAAAAACCAAAGTTTAATTTCGAGACCCTGTTCAGCACCTGTCTTAAGCAAAAGACTATTGTAGACACTGTCAGTGTTTTAACCCTTTAAACTCTATGTGTAGGACTGTCTTGCAGGTGTCCTACCTTTTTCCACCATATGACCATAGTATTTTACTAGTTGTTAGCAGTCAGGCTATATAATTTAAATATATTATTAAAATAACAGTCAGTCTGACCAGCATTATTGGTCCAAATTCCTCTCTGTAGCAAACAAATATGAAAACTTTTTTTATTCTAGTGTTTTCCATTTCAGAAACTGTGCTCTTTTGAACTCCTCCCCATTTTCAGAAGCAGGGGAGAGAACATGTAGCTCTGTGTTAAAACACAGTACTTCAGTTTACAAACACAAACTGATGGTCAGGATTTATATTTGGAAATAGTGCAGTTGTGCTAGTGAGGTATTAAGAGAAGCTGATTTTTTCCCAGAGCTTTTGAATGAAGCACAGTGAGGAACGTGCAATGAATATGAATTAAGAAGCAGGAAAGCATTTACTGGGGTGAAAACTTCAAGCTAAGAAATCTCCCCAAAGTGTAGTGTGCATCTGTTTAAATGAGGATATTTTTGCACACACACACACAGATATCTCAGGCACATCTCAGTGTTGCAAAAGGAAATAAACCCAAGGTGCTTCATTCAGGGTTTCTTTTTATTTGATGTAAGTGGAGAACATTTACTTCAAGACACATCTTGGAAGTTCAATAACCTGCCTCTTTTCTTGGCAAGTAGGCATTCTGTATATTTGGGAGTTTTGCAGTAAACTTTCATTTGCTGATTTATGATTTTAGGCAGGATTTCTTTAAAAGATTTCATTAAGGGCAGAATTTGCCAGTCTGTGTTTAGAGCCAGGAAGAAAAAAAATGGTGTTCTTTGTAGCATTTAAAGGAATATTGAAATCTGGTGTTCCGATGATGGAGTGTGGTTCTGAACATAGCTGAGGCAGACTTTCCAACTCAAAAGAGAACTCTATTTTAGAAATCTGGTTTCTGAGTGGTAATCATCAAAATACTACTGCCCTTGCTGCTTTTTTGGTTCCTTCCTGTCCAAGGTTCTAGTCATAACTGAACAATCTACAGTAGATTTGTTGTGTAACTTGAAGAAGAAAAGGTTTCCCCAAATTGTTTGGAGGAATGGGTCTTTGCTGGTGACCTGAATGGAAATAGGTTCTTAATCTTCACGTAAATTTTCACTGTACCTATCAACATTATAAACTTATTTCAGTTTCCATACCATTAGATAAAACAGTGAAGTTTACCTTGCCTGTATGTGTAGGTGGGACATAAGTGGTAGGTGTGTGGATGTGTGCCATTACACTGACTGGCACTGGCTGTAAGGCATATCCACCACCATCAGCACCCTTGCTGCTGCAGGGCTGAGTGCAGGAGGGCAGGAAAAGAAAGCTTCTTAACCCTGTTTATAGGAAATTTGTAACGTGGCCTTTCTGCTTTTACAGTTCTATAGATCTTGTGATGACTCTTTGATAAAAGTTTTGGGTTTTTTTGTAAAAGGAAAAGGAGTAACCACTTCAAACTTGCACAGGGATTCCGAGCAGAAACTTGTCTGTCAGCAGCGCACAGAAATATTCAGGAACTCCTGGAGTTGCCTTTTGCTCTTTAAGCAAGATCTTACACTTATAAAAGGTTAATTTTATTTAAAAGAGTATATACGGGTTCATCTTGTTTTTTAAATGAAAGATATTTAATTTTTTCCTGTAAGTATTTATGTTTGTACGTACTTAGCTGTGTCTTGCTGAGCTGCGTAAGGTGAGAGTGGCAGGAGGAGGGGTCTCCAGTGGACTGAGACGGGTACGGCTGCCTGTGGATCTGGAACTTGTAGGGAAAGGAGGAGTTACCGAAAGATGAGACAGTTTGCTGTCAGCAGAGGAGTGTGGAGCCTGTCCAGGTATGTCCATTTTATGTGTGCTTAGTGTAGGAATGCATATAAGTTACAGAAGGTATTACACTGTGTTCCTAACTGGCTTCATTAGATAACCCCAGCCATTGGATCATTCTCTGTGTTAGCAGAGTAAATCAGCTAAGGCAGAATTCCTCTAACCTAAAAGCATATAAATTAAATGCATGTTTGTCTTTGGGACGCTTCCATATTCCACAGCCCAGCAATATAAACTGGTTCAGCTCAAACAATACTGTGGAGGTCGAGAGGTTGGTTTGCTGTAGGATGAGATGTATCAGCTACTTTACATGAGGTAGAAAGAAAATGGAAGAACCTGTGTACCATTGTGTTTGTGTGTTTATCCAGTTGGTCCATGCTGTGGTGCATTGTTGAAATCCTGTCATGCATTTGTACCTTCAGATGGTCACGCACATTTCATGTATACATCCCTAGCTTGGAGCAGCAGGGACAATTCCTACTTCTTCCAAGTTTACCATTTTGTGCCAAAACCTAGAAGATAATTTTTTTTTAAATAGCACATTTCTGAGAACATTTTAGAAGTTGCCATCATTCTAGGAACCATTTGGCTTCTGTTGTCTCCTGTAAGAGAGATGACAAACTTGCATGACAAAGATAGCTGAGATCCTGCACCAGCCCTTTTGTTTGAGCAGGAGGTAAACCTACAGGGCATGGAGAATTGCATTTCAGCAAGGTTCTCTTATCTTGCAGGTTTGAGTCAAAAGCAGATCCTAGAAAGGACTTACCTATGCTTGTGAAAGTTACAAGAGACAGAAGGAAGTTCTTGGTGTATTTACCTTTATTCAGACTGTCTTAAACAAAGCACAAACTTAAAGCTTTCTAGTTTCACTGTTTTTGATAAACTCAGTGATACCTGCATGCTCAAAATACCTGTAGTCAGAGTTAAACGTCTACTGCAGTAGAACAGCAGCAGACAAGGAAGGAGAGTAATTGGGTTTGGGTTTCATTTGGCTGTTACATGAGGGGATTACACACAATGTTTAACAGTCTGAGACTTTCATGGTATTTTTTTCATCTGCTTTTTGCACCTACTGTTGTTTCTGGAATGTAAATTTGATAATAAACATATATAACATGCCATTTTTCATATATTGGTCATCTTCTGTGGTTTGTTCCAGATGTCATCTTCCATACTACAGTGTTCTATAAGAAACCTAAAATTAGGCTTTTTGAGGCTAAAATTTAGTGATTATTGTATACAAGCTTAGTGAGTTGCTATCTGCAGAAGTGGTGACTTTAGAAGCCAAAAAATGGATTTAAAAACTGGGGTCGTGCTGGGCTGTTGTGTTTGTATCTCAGCAGGTACAGGTGGCAGACGTGCAGAACAAGTTGTGGTTTGACATTGCATAGTAAATGTGTGATGCTTAAGGACACTTACAGAGAACCTTCTGCATTTTGAAAGGCCTTTTACTGGAGAACGAAAAACGTCACAAATGAAGAATAGCTCATAAACCTCGACACTTATTTGAAGGTTGAGCCTCACTTTAAATGGTTCCCTTTGTTTTCTGGTACTTTGAGATTTTTTGGTGTGGCTGTGGTGCTTTGGGTTTTCTCCCTCCCCTATTTTACAGCAGCTAATATGCTCCTCTAGCATTTTGGTGTTAGTGTGTTTAGTGTGGTCTAACACCACCACAGTGTTTTTTCCATCTCAGTAGCTGGTGATATGTCAGCCCTCTATATCTGTGATAAAATGGGGGTAGAGATTGAAACTGTTCTGCATGCAAGCTTACCACAGGAGGCAGTACAACATGTTTTAAGGAGCTGGGTACTTACCAAGTGACTTTTTCTGTGCTTAGAACTAAGACTCCAAGATCAGCAAAGTAAGTGAACACAGCATAACTGGACATCCTCAAACATGAAGCTGTACCCGAGCAGCTGATATTCACTGTTAAGACTACTCTGTGTAGAGAATACTCTGAAATACAGTCACACACACATCCTAATGAGAATGCTGGAGGGTAAGTGCTTGACTTTGTCCTGAGGTGTACCAAACCACAAAGAAGGAATGATTTTAAGTGATGGGGAAAAGTAACAAAAACACTGATGGGAGCTGATTATATTCTATAAAATCTGCAGCACTCCCTCTTTTATTTTGTAAAAGTTAGGCATAAAATACACAAGGCTTCCTAACTGCTGTCATTTAAAATTGGCCTTGGAAAGACACCTTACTAAACCAGCATCAGTGTGGTACCGCTGACAGAGCACACTGAGGGTATTTTAGACCAGCTCAGAGATTCTCTCCAGTATAAAGTGTCACACATATTAATGGAAATTTCTTAAGGCTTTTTCTCCTCAGCTCTATTTTCAATAATAGTACCTGCTGCTGTAGTAAGAGTGGACACAGGGAACTGTTCCCAGTTTTACTAAATTCTTAGCTTGATAGAGCTGATTCCAGACTACTGCAGCTTCCTCTGGCATGTAGTGCTCTCCCATTTAGTTGACAGGGAAGATGAGCTTCTTCTGTAATGTGAAAATGGGCTGTGGCATCTGCTTCTCTGCATTCCGCTCACCAGTTTTTCTGCTCACTTCTCGATTCACTGCTGTCAGGATGCTGACAACATTTTCTCCTCTGCAAAAACACAAGTACAGTTTATATTAGGGAGGCAGTTAACAGAAGAAAATACCACATTCTCATCTGTGTCACTCTATACCAGTGCTAATGGCTCCTGTTTCAAACA
Source organism: Scytalopus superciliaris (assembly GCA_013400415.1). Lineage (NCBI taxonomy): Eukaryota > Metazoa > Chordata > Aves > Passeriformes > Rhinocryptidae > Scytalopus > Scytalopus superciliaris. The sequence continues at coordinate 44,664 of VXBX01009107.1, forward strand.
GGCCCCAAAGCAGTTAGCTAAGCTGCTCTTGAACAGTGCACGGTGTTGCTCTGCCCTACATTACTGTTTTCACTGAGCATTCCCACTGCACATCATCTACCTCTGCATTCAAATTCCTGTCATTCAGAAGGAAAATAAAAGTATTGCCAAAACTATGGAAAACAGGTACCGAGGACAGCGGGCCTCCAAATGCTGGCACAATGCCTGTATGTACCAGGTGCCCTCCCGTGGGCTTCTGTAGGAGACATAATCTTGCAGGGTGGCCATGCCCAAGAGGAAATCTGCCTCGGCAGGGATGCAGTCGAGCTGAAATCTCCTCTCTCTTTCTGCAGAAGCATCTTGCTCTCCTGCATCCGCTTCGATGCTCACACCTTTATGGAAAGCATCACCTTGACAGGCCTGAATGAAAAACACTTTTGGTTTTCCAGCAAGTGAGCGGCAATTCTGCGCAGTGAAAGAGGTGGTCAGTTCCCGGATAGGCACCTCCTGCCCATCAACACCATAGATAATGCCTTTTTTGCCATGAGACAGGATACAGCACACAAAACAATCTTGGTCCTCATGGTCTTCACACCTGAAGATATTCATAGTCTTGCGGATTTCCTCTGCAGTGAGGTCTCTGTATTCTTCTACTCTAAAATGAAGTTTGCTAAAGACATTTCTCAGAGCATCTGGAAAGTAAACAGAAGGGAAATTGGAGATAATTCATTATATGAAAGTTGGACTCTGCAAATACCAAACTGTATTTCTAGAGTTAATTGACTTTTAAATGACATGACTATATCCAGGTAGTTACATTCCCGGTCTGAAAATAATCTAGTAGTCTAATCGCTAGTCATTTCTCTACAGAATTCCCTTAACTGTCACTGAAAGGCTTCCTTCCAGTCGTGCCTCCACCTGGAAAGCACGTAGAACTATTAAAAAAGCTGTATCTCTTTTCCCCCACCCACTTTACAGCTCGTCCCTTTGCCTCTCAAAGGGTGTGGGACAGTGCAGTCACTTTACCCAAGAGGACAACACTACCTATTTGGGTGGTACCCCTGTCACAGAAACAGAAACCTTGGCTCTGACTCGAATTAAGTTGGAGTTCAATTCAGTCAGGGAAGGCCCATTGATGGATTTTACCTCTTGGCACAGATAGTGCAAATACACTGATCTCACACAACATAGGACCTGCCACGAGCTCTGCTGCTGCAGGACAGCCTGCTAAAATCAGGGTCCCTGAATACCAACATCCTCTCTACCTTTTCTTTTCTTTTTTTTTTTTTTTTTTTTTAAAGTTGGATGTTGAACAATTAACACCCAAGTCTGGTTCAGCAGCAGATCTGTTTCCAATCCTGCACATTTTAGAAGTAGTATGCACAAGGCTGATTAAAAGCTAGCCTAGCTTGTGAAGTCCAGGCTCAGGCTGCTAAGATTGCAGTTAACTCAGGAAAACTGCAAAATGCTGAAAAATGGTTCTGTGCCAACCAGTAAAGGCTTGAGTTGACTAGGGCTTGTCAGCACAGTAAACAGAGCCGACTGAGCCACTACAACAAAAGTATCCCAGGAAGGAAGACTGAAATTCAGACCCTTAGAACAGAAAAAGAAACAAGGTTTCCATTTCCAAAGATTCACAAACATCTTTGATGTTCACAGTACCTGCATCCACGTCTGTCCCGTTCCGATCCCTCAGGTACTTGTGTACTCCTTCCCTGGCTTTTGCAAAGTTGTGGTTATTCAGGATCAGGCACACTCCACAGGGTCGGCTGGTCATTTTGTAAGCTTCGAGCTGTTGAGGAGAAAGACTGCTGGTGAAACTACTGCACTGTCCTGCAGGGCACAGCAGGGTACAGAGCCAGATGCCTTCCTTTCCAGGCAGCTCTCCTGTACAGCTTTGCTCCCAGACCTGGCAGTGCAGTGCCCCAGAGCCCTGGGCAGTCTGTGCATGACAGCATCCCCCCAGGCCACCCCTGTCATGCCCAGCCCACACGGGGTGCTGCCCTCACCCACAGCTCCCTGCCAAGCCATCCACCAGCTGAGTATTTCCTGGTATGATAAGCTCTGCCTGCCTTGCTCCCCTTGCAGGTGTTTGTGAAGGGGTAACACTGCAGCAGCTGTGCCTGCTGTCACACAACTGCAGAATAAAGCATGTAGAGGGGTGCATTCTTTTTCTAGACAGTGCTTTTAACAGTTGGTCTTATAGTAACTGTTCACTTCATGGAGGGGTGAGCTCTTCTAAGAGAAAATGATGAAGTTACTAAGAAACTGACTTACCTGGGAAGAGTGATTAGGACTGCCAGGAAACTCAGGTGCCACAGGTAATGCCAGGCATCCTCCAGGCCCTTCTGTGCTGCCCCTCTCTTCCCCTGTGATGAGCATCTCTTCTTGACCTTAAAAGCATTTATTATTAGTCCTGTATGATAACTGTGTGTTACTTCAAGAATAGCTAAGGGGAAGAGGCTGTTTTGTTTTACCAAATAGGTTTAATCCTTCTTCAATTCTGTTCCACAGGCTGATGTTAATGTTTTCACAGAGATTCTTCAGCACGCTCAGGTTGTCTTTTCCCAGAAACCCCTTCTTCTCCATCTCAGTGAAAATGTCAAGCATTGTCTGGGTAATCAGAAAGGCAGTTTGCTCTTAGGGCACATCCATGCTGAAACTGAGAGTGAAGTTGCAGCATGTGCACCTGAGCTTTAATGTACTGACAGCACATGCGACCACAGAGTCAGGTCAGCTGAGCCAATTAAACCTAGTTCAACAAAACCTGCAAGTACTGTTAAGTAAAAACATCTTCTCCAAACACTCATTTCCCTTCAGCAGCTGAGTTGTCAAGATCTAACAAGATCTAACCCAGGAGATCTAACATCTTACTCTGAATCAAAAGGGGCCTTGAGGGACAAAAGCTCTTGCCAAATAGTGGCAGAGCACAGTGGTCACCCCAAGGATTTACTAGAACAGCTATCACTGTCACATGGTCACAGTCTCCCCTCTAAGAAAAGAAGCAAAATCCTCAAAGTTTTCATTATACAGAACAAAGTGCCCAGCAGTCAGAACTCTAGGCTGGAACACCGTAACAGCACTGGATCTCCTGCAAAGAAAGCTCTGTAAACTCCAAGCTCATTGCCCTTCACGTTCTTAAGGATCTGCTGCTTAGATCTGTATTTTCTGCGTTTGGAAATAAAAAGAACAAAATCATAGCACCCACATTGGGTGATTTTCTGTATTTGATAATGGCTTAGAAAGCAGAAAACAAACAAACAAAGTCAGCTGGACAAGCTGAGTGAATGTGCTCATCAGTCTTTCACTGATTAAAGCCACTGAATGTCCTGAGCCCTGTATGGTGCTCGGCCGTGACACCCTCAGTGCCTGGCACATGGCTGTGATGCTGCAAAGGCTGTGCCCAACATCAGCACGGACAAGTCCCAGGTGCACCCAGGGAAACCCTTCTCCTCGTGCTGTTTTCACCTTAAGAGTGACACCATAAAGAAGAGTGACACCATAAAGGAAGAGTGACACCATAAAGAAGACACCCATTCCCCTAAGAGCAACTCTATTTCCTCTATGGATTATAATAATCATTTAAAAAAAAAAAAACAGAAAAAGGATTAAATTCTTACAGTCTCAGGGGTTAGCTTGCTTTTTGGCAATACTCCGTCCAAAAATAACTTGACGGACATCAGCTCATCCTTGGTGATGTCTTCGTGGAGCTGAAAGAGCAAGTACCTAGGCAGAGAAGCGGAGGGCAGTGTTTCACCGTGTCCCCGAGCCCAGCCCGGCCCCGCACCCTGTGTGCTGGGACCGGGACCGGGACGCTGCCCCTCCCCGGAGCCCCCCGGCCCCGAATCGCACCTGTAGGGCGGCACCCGCGGCGCTGCCGGGGGGCGCTCCCGCAGCTCCCGCTCCGCCTGCTCCCGGCCGGAGCCCAGGTGAGCCGCCAGCAGGTCGATGCGCCCGAGGCGGTACAGCAGCTCCCGCAGGAAGCCCAGCTGGCCCGGGCCCAGCACGCCGCTCTCCTCGAGCGCCTCGAACAGGTCGTGCGCGGTCCGGGCCGCCTCCAGCCTCTTGCTGGGGACGTGCTCCCGACTGAGGAACTTCAGCGCCGCCAGCTCGGCCTCGTCCAGCTCCTCGCTGACGGCCAGCAGCGGCCCGCGGGGCAGCTCCATGGCCCGGCCGGGCCCGGGAGGCGGGACAGCTCCGGGAGCGCTTCCTGGCTGGGCGCGGCACGGGCGGGAGGCGGGGCGGCAGCGCGGGGCCGTGCTTCCCTCTGGATTTGAACATCCGGACCGACCCCCCACGGCTTCCCCGGCGGGCTCCGCTCACGGGTACGAAGCGCTGGCTGTGGCTGAGCCCGGCCTTGAGCAAACCCGACCTGCTAGAGCCGACCCGAAGGTCTCCCGCTGCTCCGGCTTTCCCCGCGGTCGCCGCTCGCTGGTTCCCTCGCAAGCCTTTGCCCTTTCAATACAAACAGAAAGAAGCGTTTATAATGCCACTGACTCGCCTTCCTCCTTGCGAGCCTTCTGGGGCTGCTGGCTTTCAGGAAAGGCAGCGCATTCCCTGCTCCCCTAGGCGAGCAGCCACCAGCCATGGACAGCCGCTCCCTTCCCACCCCTCCCGGTTCTGCTGGGCACTGTTCCAGCCCCAGGAGCAGACCTGCGGGAACACTGTGCCATGGCTTAAGGTCCTGGGATGCTGCACCACCTCCGATACACCTTCTGCTGCAGCGCTCGGGACAGATGGTATTTCACACCAGCTGGGAAGAGATTTCACCAGTTGGCATTTCATCTTTCTGAAAATGAACCATTTTAATGTTCACCATGAGCTGGAGAGGAAAGAAAAGGGAGTACAGGCAAAGTAAAAAACAAAGCTGGGTGCCTTCAGAGAGGAAAGACAATTGCCTCTCACCATTCCATAAATTGTGCCACAGAGGAAAACCAAGGCCAGGAAACTGCAGAACTAACTTCCTTCTTACCACTCAGCTCTGTGGGAGGGGCACAAATAAATGCCAGCCACCCTGATGCAGGTGTGTGTGAGCATACCTTGCTCAGAACAGTAAAACTCAAAATGCATTTTCTCCTTCCCTGATCACCGCATGAGCCACATATAAATTCACAGTATGGCTGTTTTCTGCAGTCCTTTAGAGGACTTTGACAGGTTTTTCTCTTCCTTCTAGTAGGTCTTCATCAGCAAGACATAATGGTAACTATGAAATTGGCCTGATTTTAACAGGTGTAACAAAACATCAAGCCAATTTAATGACAGGGTTTGACTGACCAGCACCCACCCCACACACACACACCCAGTGGAGGACAGCTCAGAGGACAAGGGCAAAACCACATAATCTCAAGGAAAAACAGATCATAAAGTTCAATTTACCTCAACATCAGGGAGACCGGAAGACTTTTAGAGAAGACATCTACACCTGTGAATCACCAGGTACCCCAAGACAACTAACAAGGTGTTCCTGAGCCAGCCAGACCAGCATGGAAAGTGTGAATACATGGATCTGCCCAAGCAAAAGCAAGAGTATAAAACCTGGACAACTCATAAAAATACTTAAACTTGAAAAGAGCAATGGGCTTGAGGTGGCTTCAACCCACATGTTCCACCACAACTGGGGATTTCCAAAGTCATGATGGTGAGCACACCTATGTATCTCTCTCACCCCACTAAATGAAAATCCTGTGTTATACCAAATAAGGAAATTTGATATCCATTTCCTCCTCATGCAGAAGAGCTCAAAGAACTTGATCTGAACGTATTGAACTCTTGACACAGAGTAATATGAGGTACAGAAATGCTATGGATTCACAACTTCACTTCTGGAGCAGCTACCACCTTTCAGCAAGTTTCTCCCAGAGGAAGCAGTTACTTAATTTAAGCTGCATTTCCTCATCATACAGCAACATCCACAAATCTAATTGCTAACTTCGTATCAGGGCCCCGTTGATGAAAACATTATAAAAATGTAAATAAATCATTGCCACATTTCCTAAATGGTTAACCAAATGTCAGCCACAGAACTGCACCATACCTGGTAGCAGCTTCTTCTAACTTTTGCTGCAGTATCATTTACAGAGTGCTTGTAATGTCTATTTGTTATTTATGAAACCAGTGTGAACAGAGCTGTAATTCTAAGAACAGGTAGTCCCTCTTTCACTTGGATGGTGAAAAAGCAAAAGGGGAGCAAAAAGCAACTGCTGACACACTGCATGGAATCAGACCAAAAAAAACTTACTTCCAGAACAGAAGCAGGATTGAATAAAGAAGCCTTCCTTTATGGCTAGACATGGATTTCCAAAAAATCCAAACTGAAAAAAGCAGAAGTTACGAAGTGTCTCAAATTCATCCTTAATCTTTCTATAAACTCAAAAGGGATGTAGCTGTTAGAATCCCATACAGCTCCCACATGCCACCTACACATTGCTGAGGATGTAGGGTAAGAATGGCCTCACTGGCATCAGCTGCCATTTTCATGACAGTCCTGAACTTACTCTTTCCTACCATGTCTCCAGCTGCTGTTGAAGGGGTATCAATCTGCTGCCTCTTGGGGTGGCTGCCATCAAACACTCCAAGAGCACAATGACTTCTGCTGAGATAAAAGTGTTTGTCATGCTGACTGTCCCTCAGGCTGTTCATCCAACAGAAGAACACACCACAGACTGAGGTGATACAAAAAACAAGAGAATTTATTACAACAGAAATAAGTATACAAAGAGCTCCCTTCAAGTGTTCCACAGCCGTTCAAGACACACTGTCCTCTGAGAGCACTGAGAAAAAAATGTAGTTAGAACCTATACTTATTAAAACATTTACACCACAATGCTGCTTAGCCAAGTAAATCAATAGCATAAACCAAACTAAATATTTGCAGGAAAAGAACCACATTTGTCTTATATCACAATCATGGTTTTTTTGGTCCTTCTGGATCAGGATATTATGTTCCATGAAAAATTATAGCTTCCAAAGACAGACACTGATTCACCTCTGGGTAAGGCAACCCTACACATGCTTCCTCACCTGAAATCCAGACTGAACATACTCCAGTGCTTCTGCAGGACAAAAAGCCAGGTCTCTCTTCCACAGCCTTACCCGACTGCCACAGATCCAGGTGTTGGAAGACTGATTAAATACGGAAGTTTGAAAATTTAGGTCCCATGGCTCCTTAAAGGACTGGGGCTAACTACACAGATGCAGATAATTTCTCATGGAAAGTCTCTTCCCTGTGAAAGCCCACTCCGGATGTGATTCCTAAACTGAGTGTATTCTTATTTTATTACTTTTCACTTGGCTGTCCTTGTGGAATTTTGAAGATTAATTGTTTCTGTAGTGTTGTTATTATCTGTGTCTCTATTTTTAATTTTCCTTCTGGCTTCCATACTTTAAATTCTTTTTCTCTTGCTTCCTTGTTCACTGCTGTCAGGATGGTTACAAGATCGATGCCACTTGAACAAAAATGAAGAAAAGTTACATTTAAATACACGTACTGAAGAAAAGTTACACTGAAATACACGGTACTCACAGCTCTGCCAGTAAGGTGATCTATGTTTGCTCCAATAAAGTGATACCTCAGTGAAGACTTGTATCCTCCCCCACCCTATCTGTCATTGCAATTGCACAGTCCACATATAACCACAGAAATCAGTATATTTGGGGGAATAAAAGCAAGCTCCACGTAGCATTGTTTTACCAGCACCGTGCCCTGCTTTAGTTAGAGTCAGAAGAGTGCACCAAGAGGAAACAGGGTCAAGCTTACACATTCTGTATGTCTTCTTCTGGATACCTTGAGAAAGTGATGTCTCAAGGGAAATTCTATTTTCTAAATCAAATTTATGAGAGGATGGGAGGGAGGGAACAGTGAAAATTATGACTAGAGAACACTGGTTATTTTTGTCTGTGTAATCACTCAACAAATCCACTCTCATCAGGTGTCACTGGAAGAAAAATCCTCTATCAGTCAAAAAATGTTAAAAAACCACACATACACACACATACACACACTTGTTTCTGTGTAACATTCCAGCATTACAACCCTGGTTTTGTCACAGGCAAACTAGGGAAAGTCCCTTATACTTTGACTCATCCATAGAAGAATAACAATGCCCAATTCCAAAATAATTACCATTCTCCGCTGTCCTGCAGGTGAAAAACATTATATAGCACAAATGCAAAACACTGACGTTTCAGCACAGCATGCTTAAGTATGTATGTCTGCAATACCCCAAACGTACAAGAATTAAAACCAGTTCTCACCGTGGGCAAAGCAGCTCCATCTTGTCACAGAGGCATTGCATGTAAATGCTGCCGGTCTCACTCCTGTGGAAGGACAAACAGTCTTGCACTGTCCGCACGCCAACCAGAACGTCAACCAGATCAGGAATGGATGTCAGAGTGGTAGCATCCATCTCAGCATCTCCAGGAGAGTCTGCTTCTGCTGGAACAGCTGGATGACCAACAGAGCCTTGGCAAGCCTGGATGAAAAACACCTTGGGTTTGCCAGCAAGAGAAGGACAGTTAGATTCACTGAAGCAGGAGACTAAATCTTTAATATTTACAGACTCATCATCAATGCCTTTTATTTTGTCTTTTTCATCATGGAAAAAAATGAAGCAAACAAAGCAGTCCATGTTTCTGTGATCTCTTTCACTGTATTCTTTTACTTTGTTAAGTATTTCTTTTGCATCCAGATCCATGTGCTCAACTGTCTCAAACTGAAGCCACTTAAAAACCTTCTTCACAGCCTCTGGGGAAAAAAGTCAGAAGGAACTTGTTAAACATAAACAAGGACAAGAAGATGCTGAAACATCAATGTCTGTGTGGCAGATCAGATATTAACAGGAGTGTTCAGATCCCACCCATAATACTCACCAGGACTCAGCCTACTAGAAAAATCCATGCCTAATTTGCCTCATTTATTTTTTTAAACACAACTGGGTTAAATATCATGCTATCTAAAACAAAAACAGGTTTCAAATTGTACGATGTATCGGTACAAATTAGTGAAGTTCACCTCAGTAAAGCAAGCTTTAATCTCAGATGCCCAAGAACAACACTTGGCAAGTTAAAGAAGTACCACCTCTTTAGAATGACAAATTCTGCCACTCTCAAATTAAACAGGGCTCTCATTCTGTGAGAATGATCAATGCAGCAAAAAGGAACGCAGAATAAACTGCTCACAAATGCTCTGAAGACTTCTCAGCAAAGGATGACCTAATTGTTGTGTGCACTGTGAGAAAGTAGCTGAGAAGGAAGCAGCCTGTAGACAGGCTGGATGGAGTTAAAAATCTGTGATGTGTCCTTTCATGAAACAGATTTTACTTTTTTAAGATAAACTCTTATGAATTGCAGGAAGACTGGCTTTAAGGAAAATCACAGAGCATTTATTTGAGCTTTGAAGAAAATTTAAGGACTTAAAAATATTTTTCTATGATAGCTAAGAATTTAAAACAATCAAAAAGTGAAAAAGTGGAACAGCAATCCCTCCTTCACTAGTTGGTAGATATAATCAACTAAGACAATGCTTTTTACCTAGAACAAAAAGCACATCCTTCTTTAAGCCATCAACTAAGCTGTTAGAAGTGGCATATTTCCAATTTCTACAGTGACTGTCACTCCAGTTAGTCTGGAGGCCAAGGAGTACAGTGGCCATGATTCTTGCTCACAGGATAGATTAGCCAATTGTCTTGGAGAGTTATCAGAAGAAAAAACAAGCCAGTGATCAGATTAAAAAAGTACTTACCTCCATCTTTCACTGTTCCTTTTCTGTTGCAATGAGGATTGTTTAAAATGTAGTTAAGAATCACACAGTAACCATGGGGGTTATTTTCCATCTTATATGTTTCCACAGGCTGTAGAAACAAAAAAGCAGGTAAGAAAGCGATGAGAAGCATTCAAAAGAGAAATATGCTATACACAGATCCACAAAAATCACAAGGGCTGAGAAACAAGAAAGGAAAAGCCTAAGAATGCAATCCAGCCACAGAGGAGAGGAATTTGCACTGTCTCCCTGAATCCCTCCTCCTCTGTCTCTGTGCTGTGGATATGATTTTGACATGGGAGAAGGTGAGTACACAGAAACACAAATTCGTGCGTGCAGAGGAAAAACTTGTTCACCCTACCATGATGGTCCTTGTGGGATTCTAGTGAGGGAACAGGTTCCACTATTCCTCTCCCATCTGTCCAGGAATATCTCAGCCAGGACTAAAATGTCCCAGTCTCCATTATCATTAAGATTGGTTTTCTTCACACAACAGCTTTATTTATTACTTAAAAGATTGCTGACAGCCCTGTCTCTAGAAAGGAAGAACTCTTGGTCTTGTTTTGAAAATAGGAATTTTTCCAAGGCCTACAAAACCAGAACCCCCTCCCTTTCAGCTAATCCACCTGCTAAGTCTTACAAATTTATGCTCCCTCTCCCAGAAGTTGGATAAATACTGTAAAGGTAATCTTGAAGTATTTCTTACCAGGTGTCTTGTCTCCCCCTCTGCTCCTTGTACCCCTGGATTCACAGAAACAGACACAGGATAGTGGAGTTCTTCCTTAGAATAATTTTCTTTGAAGGAAAAGATGAGCAGAACGTTTTAGTACAAAAAAGGTAAATCTTCCACTCTGCATATTTCAACACTCAAGAAAACAGTACAAGGAGTGAGATGGAGGGTAGTTTTCACACCATCATTCTGTAGAGCTGGGCCAAGCAAAGTTCCAGTTTCACAGACTAGTGGTTATTAGAGAAGCTACGAAGAGCTGTGCTCCAGTTCTCTGCTCTTTTACTGGTAGCAAGATACAGATAATAAAAGGCTGAATGTGAGTAGTCATCCTAGGCAAGCCATTCATTAGCATCTCAATTACGGGATACATAAGTGAAAGAAGAGACCCATTTTTGTACAATGGTACACTACAGCTGGTCAATTTACTTCCGAGGCCACTGTCTCTTCTCCAGAGAACTTTACTGTTTGGGTGATGCACAAGGATGCAAAATGCCAGCATAATGGAAGATCTCTTCACAGCAACAGAACACTTACTTGGCTACAATTTTCTGAAAAAAAGTTAAGAAATCATCAAAGCCATTACTCTACCCAAGGAAACAAAATCACAGTGCCCCTCCAACAAGTTACACAGATATGTTTAAATGAAACTTAGTTGTCAGAGCAACAAGATCTACACGAAATGCTCTTTTTCTACTTATCAAGGGGGACAAAATAATAGCAATACTAGTAAAAAGCCATTCCCCTGACATAGGACTTGCTTACATGAGCTGCCCTTGGCAATTTTTTTCTGCTCTTTTAGAGACACCAGCAGAGGTCAGCAGCACAAAGACATGCAGGGGAAACTGGTCAGCAGCCCTGCAGGGAACTGTACGGGCTATATCAATGTATCAAAGAAAACTCATTTCCTGAGCTATTCAAAAGGAATGAGGAAAACAGGTCTCAGTTGCTATTGAGTCAGAATCCTGTTTCCCAAAGAGTAAGGCCCAGTTGTGGTGTCAGAAGGCACCACCTCAGCTGCAACAGCCCAGAAACACGGAAGTCCTTGACATTTCTCACCTGGTTACAGAAAGCTACACTTTAGCCAAGGGCTGGATCTTCAAGGACTTTACCTTTGACTAAGAGCAAACAAGCCTGGCTAACAGAAGATAACACTGGCAATCTCCCGGTACGAGTTTCCCGAAGTCAACTGTCACTTCCAGTCTCTTCCAGTGACTGAAAATCTATGCTGGTCCAAAACCAGCACTGCACTTTTTCCTGAACAGATAAAGTGCATTTCAGGCAAAGAGGAGGGAGAAGAAGACCACTTACAAGGCACAGAACGTGTTTCAAGGACCGATACAAGAAGGTATGATGGGATAATGAAGTAGCAGAAAACTTCAGAAACCAGAGGTTTCAAGAGCTGCTCTGCCTGTCCTAGGACAGTGCAAGGGCTCTCTCTTATCTCTGGACTTCAAAGTTGCCAACAATGGAGCCATAGAAACCACAAGAGACTCCACGTCTATTCTTAAACAGCAGATTAAATAAATTTACCTTTTTTTTTTTCTTCATAGATATCAATTTTTTTCTTTAGGTCAGCTCTAAACCCCTTTAATATATCTTTCAGCATTGTCAGGTCATCTTCTCTAATTATTCCATTTCTTTCCATTTCCATCAAGACCTGCAGCATTGACTGGTAAAACAAGAACACATCACCCAAACTCATACAGTGACCTTCAATAAATGCAGTATCAGGCACCTCTGGTCAGAGCAGAAGACAACATCCACACTCACAGAGACTGACCAGCTGAAGACCAATTACTTTTTCCTCCAAACCTCATTAAAACAAGGGTCATGATACAACTGAATAAACACATCACTAAGGTTAGGACAGGATGATTAGAAATTGCCTATGGCTAGGTTATCCTGCTCTGTTTCAGCAGTACAAAGCACTGATGTGGGTAACAACATGGCATCCTGTTGTGCCTTTGTGTTTTGAAGTGCTGTTCAGTCCTTTAGCTATGCCATTTTACATTTTGTTACAGAAACGGTGTTCAGGGCTAGTTTTGTTTATTAAAGCTCAGTAGTCCACCAAATTGGAAGTGAATCTGCTAATTTTCCTCTAGGTGCCACAATACACAAACAGGACTTTTAGGGAAGCTTCTTAATAATACTAAGCATTTTTATAACATTGCTCATTATTTACAAGTATTAAGATAGTTCATTAAACCTCTTAATACCTTTTGTGGGAAATTAGCAATATGTTGTTACTCCAAATTACAATAAAGAAGAAAATGTACTCAATGACAGAAAAATTTGTGGCTGAACTCTCATTAGAGCTTAATTTTCTGTCTCCAAAACATTGTTTTTCCTTCAGCAAATATCACTCTTCTCTAGACACAGCAAATGTCTTATAAATGTCAAGCAAAGACTAAAGGAAGAGCTTGATGAATTCTGCAAGAAGAAAAGATTAGGGACACAGGTGTTGGAGTGAAAATAAGACCATGAGAACAAAAAAGGGCAAAGACACAACAAAAAATTAAGGGTCCCTTCTTCTGCACAGCACCTATTAGCTAACATCACAACTCTTTAAACAACAGATTTTCATGACAGCAGACTACTTTCTCTTTCCTCCCTTCTTACAAGAACTAGCAGACTCTGAACTAGCCTTGCAAAAAAACTTCTCAAGATCACTTTTCATACAGTGTTATTGTGGAGCTTGTTCTTCGGTAATTTACTTTGGAGCATGAACTTCACATTTCTGACATCTTCTGGAGTCAAGTCCTCTGCAATTTCAAATAGCAGTTGCCTGACAATAAAGAATAGAAAGACTGTTCAAGAAAGTTGTAAGAAATAAACACCACAATTAACACATTTGAACTGCAAAATGTAAAACTCACTATGGCAGGAATTCATGCTGTAATTAATGCAATTATGCTGGGATGTTAGTAAGGCAAAAGAGCAGACAGGAAACAAGAGAGCAAACAACTGAGCTGTTGTACATCTGAGTGCAAAGGCTTACTGCTGCTGTGCCTACCTGTACGCTGACACCCGTGCCCTGCCTCGGACCTGCAGCTCTCTCTCCATCTGCTCCCGGCTGGAGCCCAGGTGGGCATCCAGGAGGTCCATCCGCCCGATCCGGTAGAGCAGCTCCTTGAGGAAGGCCAGGTCCCCCGCATTGATCATGTCTTTCTCCTGCAGCACTTTGAAGAAGTCCTTGGGCTCCTGGATGGTTTCCAGCTTCCTCATGGGAATGTGCTCCAGGCTGAGGAACTTCAGCGATGCCAGTTCATCTGTGGCCAAAGCCTCAGAAACTTCAAAAAGGAGTTTGTGGAAGTCTGTATTCATTTCACATCAGGATCCAGATCTAAATACAAACAGCAGTAGATTTAATTTGTCAGTAATAGTAGTGCAATAACACATTTATATAAAATGTATCGCATCATGTAGAGTAGCCCAAAATAAGTACATGCAATCAGAAGTACTTCAGGAGAGAGAGGCTGCCTTGCTATCATAGCTTTGATGCTTAGCTCTTTTGGTTCTCTGGACTTAACAAGAAATATTAAACCTCTGTACTAAGCGACATTAACAGAGAAAGTCATGGATCATTCTTGCTCCTATGGTGTGTCTAGACAGTGGAAAGTACTAATGTACAGGATATACAATCCTGGCAAGATGCTGCTGTTTTTATTTGGGTTTGGGTTTTTTTGAGGTTTGCTCACATTTGGGAGCAACAGCCGCTTGCCAGTCTGAAATACAGACTGTGTAATAAATGAGACTGCCAAGTTTTACACCATAGCGAAGGTTTTACATGGTAACAAAGTTAGAGTCTACATGAGTATAAGCTACCTGACTTCTCCTTTCTTTTTACACTGCTTCTGACAATGGTCAGCATACCCAAAACACCTCTTTCTGTTTTGGTCTATCTGTGTCAAATAAACCTCAGTTCCCAGCTCTCAATCAATTTGTAATATTAAGTACAGATAATGTAATGAAATACCACCTCCCTTCTCCTCTGCTTCCTCCATCAGCTTTAGAAATATTAAACTTGGCTTATGGATTTAACATTTGAGCATAAGAGAAAGTTAGAAAATACCGACTGCAAGCCTTGCAACTATCTCCCCCTGACACTGAAAGGACCTGCCTCTGCTGATATCACAACCCATCTGTAAGGGCATAGTGTTTTTTGTAAATTCTCATCAGGCTGAACAAAGATACCAGACACCTGTCAGGAACTCTTACTGTCTTCTTAGCTGCAGCAACCAGCGCACTATTCAGACTTCTAAGGTATTGGCTAATACACTCTTAAGTTTATACAGTACACTTCCACAGGAGTGGAGGCTAACAAGCCTTTCATTTTGTACAGGACAATTAACAACTCCCACAGCAAACTTCTCAACAATTTACATAAGGGTGCTGGCACACAAGCCACAATATGACTCCTCAAAGGTTTTGGTTCCCAAATCACAAGGGTACTGGCTCACGAGCAACCAACACCTCCACAGTCACCTCCCTGCTCCCACAACAAACTTCAAAATGGAGTACGGGGTAGAAGGTGATAGCCCTGCTTTGCCCAGGCAAAGCATGGAAAGAAAGAGTATCACCAGTCCTTAGATCCTGCATTAGTGCTGCCACATGGATGGTGTGGAGTTGGGGAGAGACAGAGGAAAGAGAGCACAAAAGAGAGAGGGGGGCTCAATCCATGTCCTGTCATAGTTAACCTGGTGCACACTTCATATCTGAATTAGACTTCTGAGCATTTGTTCATGTGTGCACAGCCAGCCCTTCCCCAGGAAGTGATTTGGGGTGGGTGATGGAGCACGAGTCTCAGTCTCAGGGTGGGGCAGGGAGTTGGCTCAGAACAGAGCAGCCGATCACACCTTTCCTGCAGCAATACTCAGAAAGCGGGAGACAAAGCTGGGGCCCTACAGCTGGTACTTTAAAGGACCTGCTTCGACCTCCCTCTAGTAAGAGAGCCATTTACCACTTTATTCTCTCCGCCTTAGATATATGACACCTGTGAATCTCTGAAGAGAAACTCTATAGAAATGCATTTAGAAAACGTCTCTTGTCCCACTGAGAGACACTGTCACTGGGAGACAGAAAAGTTAACAAGAGCAAATGAAAACTTCCTACTCCTACACTACTGGAATACTGTGCAATGCATTTCAACCTTACTGCTACTGCAGATATTTCAATACCAGGGCTGGAAACTCCAAGGTAGCCCAGCTGACCAACTGGTAATAATAAAATTAGAAGTTAATTGTTTTCTGCTTTCCTCCAAGGATCACTCTACAGCAAAATAGCTTTGTGTGGCATGCCCTTGGTCAGCATTCTATTGGTTAGCAAGAGTGAATGTACAACTGAAAATTAAACCTTTGTCTTTCCAAAAAACGGATAAAACAGCAAAACGTTTTGTGGCACAGTACATACGATTCATGCTCTGCCTCCAAATACTGTTTTCTTTAAATCCACTCAATCTGAACTTTTAAACGCACTAGAATCCACACCATTCAGCCCATATCAACCCAAAACCACTGGCATCTGAGTGTGCTTAAGCACACGATTCAATGACTGCAGATCTGACTTTGTATTTCTATATTCACATGGGAAAGAGAAGAATACTCTCTTGGTAGCTAGTTAGGTAGTTATCTTTTTTCTCACACAAATCTTGCCTTTCGTTTAAGATATAAGATATATGGATACAAGAGCAAATATTCTTGTAAAGGGAACTTCCTTTTTTATTTCTCAAAGGCTGCAAGTTTCAAACCCATCAAATTATTGTAGTAAGAACAGATGTGCCTCCTATATACTATACTTAAGCTTGTCTGTAATTACAGGGAGCACAACTAAACAATGTTTAACTGCCACTGTCTTTTTCTCCCACTTTACTAAATTAAAAACAAACTGATACAACAAGCAAAGTGAATAGTAACACTAATAATAGTAATTTTACATCACTTACAGGGGAGGACAGGCTGGAGGAGCGCAGGAAGAACTCTGAAAAAAGTGAAAGAGCCGTAGTCTCTGAAGTTCCAGGAAAAGTACTTTTGTACAGTATCGATATTGTCACATGACTTATCGGAAGTGCGTCACAACAAAATAATAATAAAGCCACAGATCCCCGTTCTACCCATCACAGTTCCAGTTTCAGAAAACTGATTATTATTACAGAACTTGTGAGAAAAAATTGTAAACAAGCCACAAAAGCAATCAGGTTTTGCTTTTGTTTTAAGGGGACACACTAATAAACATACCTAGTGCTTTCCAGCATGGAGCACGGCTCAGTACTTCCGCTGTCTTACAAAAATACGTATTGAGAGACAGTGAGGGAGGGGTGAATCAATTATATCCTTTTGCTTAAAAAATCTCGGTCCCACTCTCCTGTTGTGTCACCACATCTGCCATGACTTGCCTCCTTTCTCTGACACCTCTCTTCAATACACCCTAGCCTATTTTTGGCGGGAAAATGAGTCAACTTTTAGCACAAAATTCAGTAGCAGTACTCAGTAAATACAGGGAACACCACAACTAAGCATTCTTTTGAAATTGTTTATGTAATATACTTCCCCATTTACAGGAGAATTTAAGTAATAATTAACTTTTGACATTTTCACCCTCTGAAATGGAAAGGCTCCCAGCGTGCTAGTCACCAGTGTCTCCCATGTTGCAGGAAATAGGTGAACAGCAGTCAGTTTGGCTACTAGGCTCGCAGAAAATAATGAAGTCTGCATTACAAAGAGAGACAGCTAAGGAGAGCCAGAATTTGTCAGTCAGTCATTGATTTCAACCTGTCTACCTTTACAAACTCCAAATTATAACATACCTTTTGACAGAACAAGGCACACAAATTCCTTGCAAAAGGCTTATGGTAGTAAACAGATCAGAAAACCTGTCCAACTTGTTTCACTGCCACAAGCTGTGCCTTAATCTGAAGGCTGGGAGTAGCACGAAGGGCCACCACTAAGTACTATTGGATCTTCAGGTCCAAAATGTGCCTCCATGTCATCCCAAGTCTCAGTGACTCTTTCCCTGCATCAGTTCTTCCATGTCTTACCTGAATCAAGAGTTCAGTCTGAAAGAGCCACCAGGCTGGGACAAACGCTTGTTAATGGCTTCCTGTCATACAGCAGTACAAAGGACCA
This sequence comes from Scytalopus superciliaris, assembly GCA_013400415.1. NCBI lineage: Eukaryota > Metazoa > Chordata > Aves > Passeriformes > Rhinocryptidae > Scytalopus > Scytalopus superciliaris. The sequence continues at coordinate 62,251 of VXBX01009107.1, forward strand.
CCCCTTCTGGCACCATTCTTCCTCTTTGTCTTTGTTAGTTTCGCTTTTGATTTCTTCCTCTCTCACCCCTCCTGGAAATGTTTCTGTCCCTTTGTTAAATTAGTCTAATTTCCCTCGGCTCCCCTGCACCCTGGTTTTGAACCTCTGGCTCCCGCTAGAACTGTCTCACTGACCCAATCTTTTCCTTGTACAGACTGCCAAAAATTCATCTCACCTAGAAAGGGTGGTCTTGAGGAAGCAAAACTGCTGAGGCTACTGACTGCTCAGCAGCTGTAGTGACTGTGGCCTCCACTGGCTCAAGGCAGGATACACAGCTCTGGCACAGAAACCAACTGGAGGGATGGGATACCAGAAACTTGTGGATTTACAAATCCCACTTTAAGATCATGGTCTTCCCAAGACGTCCCAACTTTCCCAGCAGACTCTTTTTGTTCTAGTTTCACTTAAATCTGTCTAAAAAGATTGTCTAAATCTGTCTAAATAGACAAGACACAGCCCTACCTTAATTCTGTAGGTGGAGAGCACACACATGTGCCTATGTTTCTGCATGCCATCAGTGAGACTCAACAGCAAGGTTTGTTGTTTCTGGCTGATTTCTTTTGGCACAGCTCTGCATTGCTAGAGTTACATGGAAGGTGTACAGTGCAGACAGCAAGGAGCAATGAATATCCAAGTTATACAAAACCTCTCCACTGTCTCCAGGACTGTCAGACTGCCATCTACAATACATTGCAGGAGGTGACACAGAAATAACTAACTATACTAACACAGCAGCTATACTAACACAGAAGACTTAAAATGCAATGGGTCACACAACTACCTGTTCATCATGATAAAAAAGTGACCATCATGTTCTGTAAAATTGGCTGCATTTCAATGCTCTGTATGATGCAAAATTCCCCACGTAAAAATAGTGCAAGCTAGAAATTGCACCCAAAAGCACTAAACAGTACTCTTTCAAATCTTCACCCTAATGTATGGCTAGTAACCATATGTAACAAGTGCTCAGCTGAAATAAACTGTTTCACTTCAGCTTAAACATGTGAAGCGGTTAAAACCCCACTGATTCATGCAGCCCAACAAAGTGCAGGGGCCAGTCAGAAACAAGGATAAGCCTTACCCCAATACATACTTTTTAGCTCACCAAGCTTTTAAAACTAAGAATTTAATGCAGTAATAAACAGGAAGGACACAGGCATACATAGCAAATGCTCATAACAAAACAACGTAACATTATTTCAGTTAACTCACAAAATTCTCTGTTAGAAGCTTAATCAACAAGAAGCCTTTTTCCCCCATATGGCTGCATTTAAGATCTTAAACCAAGAAACAATAATAAAAAATTTTAATGCTTTAGAAAGTTAATCAATCTGAGAAACCTGTGGAGACACACTGCTGAATGCCATATTTCATAGCGTGCCAATCTTCTATGATAAATTTTCTTCTCAGAAATGATGGAGAAGTAACAGTTCACAAGGTTTCACAGACAGAATAATAAGCAGCATTTTGGCTTTATCAGTTTTGGAAAGGTCTCATTGCACATGAAGTTTATGTTAACAATTTGACAGTATGAGTGTGCACACTGTGGGACAAATTCCTAATTTCAGTTGGTAACTGGTTCTCTGTTAAGTTAAATGTGATTTCCATTACAGATGGAAGAAGGCCTTTTCCACTCACTACTTAAGCTTTTGCCTCCAGGAACACAGCTAGTGGATTTAGAAGCACGATTTAAAATTGTTAACCTGCAAAATAAGACATGACGAGCCTAACCCAGACCATTAACAGTTCAGATATGAAAGGTTACATGCACCCCCTATGCTACCAGAAAAAACCTTTTTTATCTGCAGCCTGCGCAAATTCAAAAACGTTTAACATGATAGAAGAATATTTCTCCCAATTCTGTCAACTCTGAATATATAGATGATGTAAACAGCTGGCACATGGATTGTTTCAATTGTGACTCCTTCAGCTTCATAGTTTGCGTAACTGTCTTAAAACAGGCAGTGTGACAAACTGCATTTAAATGAGATGATAAAAGGATGTGTTTTAAACGCCTTGATGTTGCTTTGAAGGAGGAGGGTCCCTGGGTATTGGGAATATAACTTTTCCTCTTAAGGTATATGCTGGTTGGGGCATTTGCTTTGCCCCCTTGTTGTTAACACGGCTGGCCACATCGTCATTAACTTCTGCAAGAATCGACAAAATATCTTCACCCCTACAGAAAGAAGGAGAGCAAAAATAAAAAAGATTGACTTACTGGTGAGCAGATAGCAGTCCATTTAACACCTCTCTGATCAGCTAGAAGATACAGTATGAACATTTAAGAAAACGCATTCTTTTCTCTAAACTTCCCCTGTTCTGTTCTCATTTGAGTCATATTAAAAACAAAAGACCTTTTCTTGCTTTGTCTTGCTTGATTCAACCAGTAAAGAAAAATAATGGAATAAAATATTTTTACCTAAATCCACAGAAGAAACAGCTCTGCCTTATAGATTATAGACAGGACGTTTTGAGGGTTTTTTTACGATAAACTTCATATCCTTCAGTTTAAGGTACTAGCAGTGTAAATGTAAGTTTATCAGTGTAAAATCATCAGTTTAACTGATTTTCCCCATCTTAGAGCATGGGTTAGTGTTCCTCTGTGAACTGCCTTTGGAGAAAAATAATTTACTCAGACCACTCAGTATTTACCTTGGTACCAACAACTGCAGTTTTCTGCAGAGGGCTTGAATATACCAAGTACCCTCTTGAGTGTGACGGAAAGCGACACATCCATCAACTGTGGCCATGCCTAGGAGGAAATCGGCGTCTTCAGGAATACTTTCAGAAAGGGAAATGCTCTGTTGCATGGAAGACGAACTGATAACTTGTGCATCAGCTTCAACACTGACAGGATGCTGTATCTGCATACCCTGGCATGCTTGGATAAAGAAGAGTTTGGGTTTTCCAGTCAGCTGGGGACATTTTATAGCAGTGAAGTGGGACATAATCGTGCGGATTGATACAGGTTTCTCATCTGTCCCCTGGATTGCTCCTGACTCTCCATGAGATAGAATACAACATATAAAACAATTCCTGTCTTTGTGTTCTTGCACGCCCTGCCAAGTTTGCATGACTTCTATAATCTGCCCAGATGTCAGATCTGTGTAAATCTTCACATCCAGACCAAGCCACGTAAATATCCGCTCCAGTTCCTCTGAAAATCAATGAAGGATAAAAAGAAAATTCAAGGCAATAGGAAAACATTTTGTGAAGTCACCATGCAAGTTAATCTGAAGGGGGAAAGACTGTACACCCTGACACTTCCACAGACTCAGCCTCATACTAGTACCAACTAAAGGTTAATTGGAATGAAAAAGATGCCATCAGCTCAAATACACAATTTCTGAATTCCTCTAGACAAGTTTCAGAAAACAGTGTGTACACTGTAAAACGTCACTGTGAGTGAGTGGACAAATGACACTTGAAGATATGAAGAATCTGCCCTTACCCAGTTTCAGAACCTTCCTCACATCATTATTTTCCAGCTGTAGTTTTAACTATTAAGAATTCCACATGTAAGAGATAAACAGAATGAACAGAACAAAGTAAGAAGTATGCACCGAGTTGCCTAATTATGGAATTTTGCATTATATTAAATAGATGATGGTTCAGTTTAGTTTTTGTTCTTTATTATAGCTATAGATAAAGGCTAAGTAATAAGAGATTCTTAAAATTAATCAAGAATGATTCAATTGAAAAACCCAGTGGTTACTGATCCTTTAACTCTTCTTCCCCTAGGAGACACAAATGACATAATTTAACACATACCAAACATTTAACCCTTTTAGACTATTACCTACCTGTAGACAATAAAATACAGAGCAATATTACACAATCAACTCACCTGGGGAAACAGAGACTAATCCTTCAAAAATCTCATTTCAGTAACTTACCAGCATCTTTGTAAGAACCTTTCCTCTCAGAACTTTGGAACTTAACGTTATTAATAACAAGACAAAATCCTCTGTATGGTCCATCCATTTTGTAGATTTCCTTCTTCTGCAGAAAGGAGAGGAAAAAAGCTTACAGCCTCACTGACTTTATTCAGCTTACTCAGATTTCCTTAACATGTCTCAAAATTGGCATCCAAAAGTTAGAGGCACCCAAGACTGTGAGTTACTTTTTTAAAACTGGAACTCAGTGGTGCCTCCTTATGTGAAAAGACATCAGTGAAACTCCAAGCACACCATCACCATCCTATCAAAGTGTACAAGAAAGGTTTAGCATCTGGGTTCTCATCTGTATGCAAAAGGCAGATTCAGCAGTCAAACTCTGCAATCTGAATTGGTGATGGGGACAGAAGTCCCCAGCTGTTTTGAACGTCACAACAATATTTCAACTTCAGATGGCAAAGGGTTCACAGTGGAACTGTAGGATGTTACGACATCTGAATCAGGTTTCTTTTGAGAGCAGTAGTGAATACCTGGAGCAGGTGATTCATACTGATACACTGGAAAAGGATGCAAGCTGAACAGAGATCTTGCATAAACCTACCACACTACCAGTTTTTTTGCTAAGACTTTAAAGTTAACTCTAAAAAAAAAAACTTGTTTAAAGGTGAAAAGTCAACAAAACTTCCAGTACTATGTTTGTAAGTCCAAGCTTGGGTTGAAATCAAAAACTCCATTTACTCCCAGTTCCTTTCTGCTCACTACAAACCAACATACACCTGCTTTTGTGCACTTTAGTGGGTCAAAATGAAGGCAGGACTCCAAGTTTCTTAAGTAGCAGCAAGAAACACTTTTGTTACAGCAGCCTGACTATCAGATGATGAAAAGATACATTATAGCACAGAAGTTCAAGAAATTAAAGCTATAAACAAATATGGATACAACTTGCTCCCTCAATATCCATGGTCATCACAAGGAAAAGGCTAGAGAGAAAATTCAATGCATTCACAGCTGTACTAGATTAAAGAGTGCACATAAGGCTTCTAAGAAAGGATCTCCCAAGGGACCTCTTCTCCTGTACCAAGACTTCTACAACAGCTTACTAAAAACTCTTGCCTTCTTTTAATCCTTCTAAGAAAGTCTTTGCATGCTATCCGTTACTACTTTTAATTTCAAGATGCCCTGAAGCCTTTTCTAAGTCAGATTCAAGAAGTGAGAACTGTGAAGCTCCATTTGTCTCCATGTCTTGCACATTCTGCTGCCATCTTCAAAACACAAACTTTAAAAGATGCTAAATGTTTTGCCTTTATCAGGAAAATAAGCATATGCACTGATGTGTGAATAACATCAAAGGTATTATGCCTGTTTTGCCTACACCACCCCTTTCAATATTGCTAAGATTCTGGCCTCCAAGGTTAAAATATTCTTGGAAACAATCCAGTTGATCAGTCAATTCAAGAAACTTTGAGACACACAGATATCTATCATGTCCTTGTCATCCCTCACATCATCGCAGAGAGGATGAAGACCTCATACCCCCAAGTGTTCAAAAAGGATTTAAGAGGTTGTCTCAAACCTTAGGTTCATTTTTCACATTGTTGAATCCTCCATGCAGCTCCAGGCTTCTTTCAGGAACAGCTTGTGCAAGATTAGTTGCTTTGTTACCTGGGAAAAAACCCAGCATAGACATTTATATAGATTATAAAATACAGGTGGACGCAGCAAGAAGTTTAGCTAAAATACATCACTTTTTGTATTGGAAATACTGTTTCACTGAAAGGAATGATTCCTCCATAGGAGATAGCATGTTCAAAGGATCTATTCTGAATGTGCTTCCAGTTATTTTTATTAAATATACTTTTGTGACAAAGGCAAGGTTTCTATTTTTACCAATATTACAAAGCAAACATATCCATGGTACAAGGACAGATTCTACTTGAGACATTCAAATGAATTTTTCATTTGGAAATCAGCTTAAAATATAACTGTATTGTAAGAAGAATCTGCAGTGATACTAATAAACTTCCCCTTTCTGTTTGTTTTTCGTTGTTGGTGGGGTTTTTTTGTTCCTGAATCAGTGGTAACTTTCCTTTTTCTTTACATAAGAACAGAAATCATCTGTATGCTCATAGTCCATGTACCAGACACACATGCATACAATTTGTCTTGCCATCTTATTAGCAGGCAACTGCCTTTAAGGAGTGCACATTCTTAGATCACAAAGTGCCTTTTACAGGTCAGTCATCTCAATACTATTAATGGGAAATGGTTGAAATATAAACAGATTTTCAGTTTCCCAGCCTGTTCTGTATGTGCTCGGTTGCACTGTGTGGTCTCAGATATTCCAGCACATCCCCACTGGAATTCAGCTAGGAAATAATGCAAGCTAGGGATTGTTATGCCAGATTTGTTTGGAAGATGAGTGATCCCACTCTAGTTCCAGAGTCAGCAATGCACACGTATGACCTTGAAATTCAGTTGCCCAGACCCACTAGTGCTTCCCGCATTTCAGCAAATCTACTTCTAGACTCTGAATTTCTCACCTTTTGCCTCTTTGTAGCGCTTTATTATCTTCAGGAGATCAGGTGAAACCTTCAAAAAGACTTCCTCCAGTATCTGTACATTGTTTTCAGTTAAACGGTCCTGTTTTTCCAACCAAATCAGCACATCCAAAGCAGACTGACAGGTAAAAGGGAGAGAGTAAAATACAATTATTGTTCCTTAGAAATCAAAACCTGCCTCTCAGCCCTGTCTCAAACAATCACATTATTATTTGCTTTTCTCCCTACCAACAAGGTCCAAATAGCCAATTTTACATCACCATGGAAAGTGGAAATGCTGTTTCATGGAAATCCACCGGTTGTGTTATTATTTGGTATGGTCTTGTTTAAACAGACTCACCCAAACCACAATAACGACTTTCGGTTTCAAGAAGGCTTTATTGGTGTGAAACAGTACCAATGACATATGGACATGAATTTCCTTTGCATATGGCTCAAACTGGGCAAAGATTTGGTTTGTCACCCTTTTATAATCTGATGCTAGACAGTGAACTGTCAGTGACTGACCTTGGCACAAAGCACCAGGTTCTATTCTTACCTGTCAACAGCTTTCTTCTCACTAACCCTTTGAACACTGACCAGCCTAATTGCATATTATGCTCTGTTCTGCCAAATACTTCTCACACTTTTCCTTTCCCCCTCCCCTTCCTTCTTACCTTCCCACCACATGCACATTTGCCTCCCTCCTCACATACAAGAGTTGCCCATCGCTTTGGAATATAGTTTTGCAGGAGGAAGATGATACTCTTCAACATGTCACTGGTGATGTTCTCTGACAATTCATACAGCATCTGCCTGTAACAGAGACCCAGCGAGATAAAAGTGGAACAAAAGATGGTATAAAAACCAAAAGCAATCTAAAAAATTTAAAAATGGAAAGGAAAACAGTATAGCATAGATAGCAGTAATGGGGAGAATAGAATTCCACTGCAAGCTTACCTGTATGGAGATATTCTTCCCTTCTCATGCAGACATTCTTGCACTTTCTCCTGGGTGTAACCAATGTTCTTGAGCAAGGCATTATATTTAATTCTATATAAGAGTTCAGCTAGTAGGAAAGTATCATCCACACTCAGATATGCTTCATTCATAAGAAGATTAAAGATGTCTATTGCTGACTTCACCCCTTCTAGTTTTTTGCAGGAGAGCAAGTCAGTACACAGAAATTTTAAAGCTGCTACATATGCAGTCTCCAGATTTTCACTAATGGACAAAAGCTGCTGATGGAACTTCAAGCTGACATCATCCTCCATTGTTGCTGGAGCCAACAGTCTCTGCCTGAAAGTAGAAAGCAAACACTAGTAACACTTGAATCTCAATACAGCAATCCTTGTAACAAAATTTTACCCCACTGCTGTTTGGAAGCCCTGAATTACCTGCAGAAGGGAAGTGTCCTTTCAAATAAATTTGAAATTTACTCCCTTCTCTAAACACAAGGCTACAAAAGAGAAGAGATTTGGCAGAAGCTCCAAACAACCCAGTCCATATTTGAAGTTAGCCCTACTCTGAGCAAAACATTGTCCTAGATGATCTCAAGAGGGTCTGAATTTCTTCTTTTTCTTTCAAACATCTTCTACATTCAGATCTTTGCTTCTTTCCATTTTAGGTGGGAAGAGTTCCTGTAGTAACTTATCACAACTATCAATGGAGACAAGCAGTGGTTCACACGTATTCCTTGATCTGCAGTCCAAGGACTTACTCTTCTCTGGCTGTAGCAGGGAGGTGTTGCTCTGTTACAGGGCTGACACCCAAGCTGAAGCTGTGGAACATTCATCCACTCCCAGTGGTATCTTGCTTCCAGATTGTAGTTCACATATGGCACAGAAAAACCTTTATAAGCCTCCCTTGTAAGTACATGTCAGCTAAAATCTAATAGCACTCAGTACTCAGTGTAACTGGGCTCTGCACAAGCAACTCAATCTTACTGAAGTTTAATAGACACTAATCAACCTTCCACTACACCAACTTCTTCCATGTAGTCTAGGCACTTCTTTTCTGCCTGTGGAAGGTTATATAGGTAAAAAGGTGCTTCAGTGCCTTTTGGCAGGTAGGTCTTCAACCTTTTTTTAGACAACATGGAAGCAAAGGTTTCTACATGAGGGAGCACAAGAAAAACATCAGGAAGCAGAGTAGGGGCAGAACCTATGTATGTGAAGCCTTTGAAGCACCTGGGAGGACAGCTCAGCAGATAAACCACAGAGAGTATCATAGCGAGTGATGAGAAGAGACTTTTGCATTTTTGTGTGCAGAGGCAGATAATATAATTCTTGAGTCCAGATGCCATGTTAGAAAAACAAGGTTTGACAGAACCCAGGAATCTTGAATTATGTCCTGTCCCTAAGTCACAAACCTTGTGCAAAAAAAACCCCAAACAAATCAGGTCAGATTGCTTTTTCCTGTATTCAAATTTACTCTCTCATACCTCAATAATTGTTCTTGGCACTCCTTCTCATATGAAATCCCATGTATTTTGACACCCTCTTCACTTACGCTGCTGTCAAGAAGGTTCACTTCTCAGCCTGTTATCTACACAGAAGTTATATCAGACTTCAAATTCATTTAGCTAAAAGCTGCTTTAAAACCATATCTAGATACTTTACTGAGCTATATTTAGCAGAATAACTTAAACTAATTCCTGCCTAAACTAACAAGCCTATATAATCCAGACTCAAACTGAATTATGACAATTCAGAATTTAGAGCAAATGATTTCAACTTCAAGTCTTTAAAAAAATCATTGTTTTAGAACAGGGGCAAGTTGTGACTACACTGAGTGTACACAGTCACTTCATCAGCAAATCAAACTGAATCAAGATCACAGAATGATAGAATGGGTTGGAAGGGACCTTAAAGATCATCTGGTTCCAATGCTCTGCCACAGGCAGGGATGCCACTCAGTGGATCAGGTTGCTCAAAGCCCCATCCATCCTGTCCTTGAACACTGCCAGGAATGGGCATTCACATCTCTGGACAATTTGTTCCAGTGCTTCACCACCCTCTGAGTAAAGAACTTCTTTCTAATATTTAATCGAAACCTGCCCTCTTTTAGTTTAAAACCATTGGCCCTTGTCCTGTCATTATCTGCATTACAAAAAGTCCCTCTCCCTCCTTTTTATCAAGGCACTGGAAGGCTGCGGTGAGGGCTCCCTGAAGCCCTCACTCTCCTATGCTGAACAACTCCAACTCTCAGCCTGCCTTTGTTACAGCAATGCTCTGTCTCTCTGACCATCTTTGTGCCCCTCCTCTGGACCCACTCCAACAGGTCCATGTCTTTCCTGTGCTTAAGGACCCCAGAGCCGGACGCAGCACTGCAGGTGGAGTCTCATGAGGGCAGAGCAGAGGGGGAGAAACATCTCCCACAACCTGCTGCCCACTCCCCTTTTGATGCAGCCCCAGACAGGGATGGCCTTTTGGGCTGTCCAGCTTTTCATCCCCAAGAACCCTTAAGTCCTTTTCTGCAGAGCTGCACTCAGTTGTCAGGGTTTAGAGATGTAACAAGAACTGATAGCATTTACAACACAGAAACTACAGACAGCAAAGACAAGTGAGTTAAACAGTGAGAAGAACTGAGGCAGCCAGCCAGGGAAATAGTTTTAACACTCAGTTACTGCATAACCAGATGCCTTGTCTTGAAGAATTTCACAAGGTGGCCACTTAAAGTTTTAGGGGCTCCAGACACAGAGAAGCCCACCAGAGATTCCCAATGAAGAGCCTCAGAGACTTTATAAGGATATGCATACATGCTAGTAAGTGTTGGGAAACATCATAAATATAAATATGTAATAGCAATGCGGGGAACAAAAAATGAATAATCATGTAATGCTGACATATAAGCTGTAGTGAAAATACCTTGGTGTGCACTTTGGCAAAGTCATTACCAGGGCACCCAGGATGTCTCAGTAAAGGAATGCCTGATTTCTAAAACTCACAAATTGAGTCTTAGAAGTTTCTTTTAAGTGCTGCTTTTAGGCAACACCTCAATGACTTCTCCCAGCCTGTACTATCTGGGCTTGCCCTGACCCAAGTACAATTGATCAAGCTCAGTGGACTTTGACCCAGCTCAAACTCCTTCATCTACCTTTAGAATAATTTTCAAGTCTGTGTTGCTGCCATTCTTGTAAAGATTTCTTCGCTCCAAACACTTCCTGCTTGAGTTTAGTATACCCTCAACATGTGCTGCATTTGCTGTCTCTCCATAAGTGCTCTCTCCAGTAAGAGGACACACTACCGGCTCACCACCTGCTCACCCACTGCTCAGCTCACGGCTGTGGGGTTTTTAGAACCCTCTACCACTTCGTGCATTTTACGTGTCACTTATAAAACGCCACGGTACAAAACAGAGCCCTAAAGCAAAAGAAAGCGAGTAAAAAACCTGTGCGATGCTGAGCACCCAGCACTAACACACTCGGGGCGCAGGATCTGCTGGCTCCGCAGGCTTGGCGCGGCTCCCCAGAACACTCACAGCCGGGCCGAGCAGGGCATCGACATACAGGGGTGCGATGACTCAGCGTCTCTAATGTGTACTCGAAGATACACCTTTACAGAAGGAATACCTCATAAAATAAGCAAAAATAATTACAAAAGTAGGGTTGGGTTTTTTTTCCTCTTTAAAGTTTTACTGATCGGCGCACTGCCCCGAAGACTTAAGAGTCTTACCCCGCAGCGCCACGTGCGTGGGCAGCCGGGAGGCAGCCGCGCCAAGAGCGAGCGGGATTTGGGCTCCGGCCTCGGAAGCTGGAGCCTTCCTTCGTTCCCTCTCCACTTCAGCCTCACACTGTGGTACCTCTTACGTGAATTCCAATCGCGGCTCCCCGGGGCGGCGCTCCGCGATTCCCGCTCGGTTCGCCAGTGGCGGGGCGGGCGACGAGCAGCTCAGGACTGAGTCAGGACCTGCGGCCCGCCCAGGGAATTGGCGGAAACCGGGAGTAAGCCTAAGTGCTGGAGCAGCCGGGTCACGTCTGAGCAGCGAGGCACTGGTGGCACACGCCGCGGCGGCGTTCAGGAGGAAGCGCAGCGGCGCCGCCCTTCCCTCCGGGCAAGCCCGGGCCGTGCCCGTGAGCTCGGGAGCGCCGCAGGGCCGGCCGGCAGGGCTGCAGATAACGCCTCTGCCACCAAACACCACACCAGGGACCACACACTCTCTCGCTTTTGCTGCCAAGCCATTTTAAAGCAGGGTGCATCGCAGAAATGCCTCCAACATTTTAGCCAGGTTTTCTTTGGTCAGTGAAAGGAAGCTGGAAGAGCGGTGCTTGTGGGAGAGGGCTGCGCTCCCATTTGTGTGCGGGTCTGAGTCCCTCTCGCTGCTGGAAGGGGAGGAGGAGGGAGATGAGGTGAGCAGACTGCTCAGTGCAGGCTCCCCGGGGCCCTCAGCATCTCCAGGGACACCTGTATCCCCCCAAGCCCTTGGGTCAATGCAGACAGGATGGGAAGCGTCTCCTTGCTCATGCCATTAAAAACTGCTGTCCAACACACCAACAACAGCCGAGTTACCTGTTGAAACTTTCAGGCTCACTATCCTTTATTCAGTCAGCTCGTTTTGATAGAGCTGGAGAACTTCACAGCCAAATTTAACAAGCCTTAGAGGTCTACAAGATAAATCGACCAAAAATTTCAGAGTTACTCTGTGGTCTACAGCAACACAACCAATGTGATTGCATCCAAAGATTTTATTCAGAAAATCAGCTTGAAATCCAGCATTTGGATTGGCACACAGTTGTCTTCTTGATTCAAATACAAAAGGTGAAAAATAGTCTTCAAAACAGCCACAGAAAAGCTGTCCAATATTTCAGTACAGGAGATTTAGTTTAAATGGACCAAAGTTAGAACATCCATACAGACAGCAACCTCTTCTCAGCAATATCATCCCACATGTCAAAAACTTAAAACTCCAGATAGCAGAAAACAATTCTCAAAAAACGCTCATAAAAAGCTTCTCTGACTCAGGTATCTGTAACAGGAGTCACTTCTTATGCAGAGTTGAAAGGGAACATCAGACATGCAACACGCTCCATCTACAACTGCCAGCATGTGCTAGCACCATAACTTCCTCTGGAACATAACTTCTTTTTTGGAAAATGAACTGGCAACCACCATAACACACAAGTATGTAACAGTGCAAAGTAAACTCCATTTATGGCCCAGCCACGTCAGTGTGGCTGAGAAAAATAATGCAAATTAAGTCTGGTACGACACCACAAAATCCTCTGCCTCATGAGTACACCTTCTGAGCCAGCAAAAGGCGTAATTTATGTTCTGCCAATACTCTTTCCCCTAGTCAATATATATATAGCATATACAGACCTACAAGAAATTTCTATTCCAGTTAGCAGAAACCAAAACTGAAACTCAGTGCCACGGAGCAGCCACATTCCAAGCACTGGCAACTGGCAACGCAGGCGCAGAGTGACTTTTTTTATCTTGCTAAACAGCAGGTTCTGAAAACTAGACATTTTGGCAGTCCAAGACCATCACATTTCACCATGTTCACTTTTTATGCTCCTGTGCTAGGACCCTGAACTCATATCTCCAGAATTAATTCGCTTCCCCCTCTTTTTCTGGCTGTTGAATCATTTAACCTGAAATTATTTAACCGCTCTATCTGCAATATAGGTACAACTTGATGCAGCCCACGCCCTGCATCCATTTCTAGACTCAGATTTTGGTGCACAGTACAGCAAGAACAGACAGTCCCTATCATGGTACAAAGGGACACAAAAAGCTGGTGAATAGTCTGGAAGGTTATGAGGAGCAGCTGAGGGCACTTGATCTGTTCAGCCTGGAAGAGACTGAGGGGAGACCTCACTGCAGTCACAACTTCCTTGTGAGGGGAAGAGGAGGGGTAGGCACTGATCTCTTCTCCGTGGGGACCAGTGACAGGACTCAAGGAAACAGCATGAAGCTGAGTCAGGGAAGGTTCAGGTTAGGTATCAGGAAAAGGTTTTTCATCCAGAAGGTGGTTGAGCACTGGAACAACAGGGTCCTCCCCAGGGAAGTGGTCACAGCACCAAGCCTGACAGAGTTCAGGAATTCCTGTGCAGGGCCAGGAGTTGGACTCAATGATCCTGATAGGTCCCTTCCAATTCAGCATATTTCTATGATTTTATAAGCTATAGGAGAAGTGACATACAACTAGCATCACAAAATTCCTGCATACTTACTGACTTCAGTGCTACTTTTCACTACACAGCAGGTACAGGGAATCAGCCTACCCATATATCACTCTTGAAAGAGCAATGAATATTGCTTAAATGAATGATTACAGATTGAGTACTGCTATGGTTTAAGAATCTATTGAGGATCAAAACAGCAGTGTAGAAAAATCAGTATCTGATATCCATGAATGCTGCACAATACACAGCTGTCCCCACAACTCTTCAGAGTGTCATCACTTCCAATCCAAGCACCCAGGTACAAAGATACTCCCTTCCTTTTCCACTGCAAGGGTTAATTACAGGAGCCTCTGGTTTTCAAAACAGCATTCTTCATCTTCTCTTACCAAAAGGGGACATGCATTTTACTCTGTCATGCACTAAGGCAAAGAACATGTACACTTCTAACCCCCCAACCAAACTTACATTGTCACAAAAGAACATATGCTGAAGAATATATTCTATTGCTAATATTTTAAATAAATAGTTGTATTTACCATCACTCAAAAAACACCAACCCAACTAACTACAGAAGATCAACCAACCCACCACATCACTGGAGTCTCTAAGGATAGCCACTATTATTCTTACTTCCTTTTTCCTGTTTTCTTCTCCTACAAATGTTGATACTGTATTTCTTCTCCAAATTATCTTTTCCCTACCTGTTCTTCTCTTGCTGCTCTCTACAATTCACCTTCTTAAATTTTCCATCTTTCTTTTCCTCATCTGCTTCCTCTTGGTTCCACTCTCCCTTTTGGTTGTCTATAAGGCAGCAGAAATGCTCATCACATGCAAAAGCAAATGAGGGAAATAGGAAAGTGAAGTTAATTTGTGAAAGAGATCACATTTATTAACATCACTTGGATATATATGACTTGAAATGACATCTTATTTCTACACCCACAGAAAAAATTTGTTTCACCATTTGCTTCATTTACCAGCCACCACAGGGAGTAACTTCTAAGATTCCAAATCTCATTTTAGTCCTTCTCTTTCCCCATTAAAAAACTACATCAGAAACCAAGCAAGACACACCAAGACCTTGAATTTTTTTCCTGGATAGGAGACTCTATCACGAGTATTAAAAGTTTGCAAGTGGTCTAGTTTAGGACGGAAGAGAATGCTGTAAGTTCAGTGACAAAAAAATTCAGTATAACCCATCCAAGTTATACTGTTACACAACAAGCAGATTAATTGAACTTTTCATGTCAGGTATTTGCTTCACTAGACAAAAGTCTTTATATTTATGACAATTTTCACTTGCCTTTTTCAGCAGAACAATGGTAACTTGGAAAAAAAAAATCTATTAATAAAGGCACATTCTTTTTCATGAGCAAAACCAGTGAGAGTGGGGTGTTTAATTTAATCCAGTCTTAAGAGCCCACAGCTTAAGAGCCATGCTACTGACTGCATTTAGGTTCAAATATTTTTAAGTGTCCTTCTACAACTAGGGGTGTAACAAGTGTGAATCATGTTTCAGCTTCCAGAAAATATCTGCCAAAATCCCCCATTTTGGTAACTGTGTGGTAGCTTACTTACATGTCCTGCCACATGTAGACTCATTTTTCCATCAGTGGAAAACACACTTAGCCCAAAACATGGCAGACCGTCTCATTTATTAACATATAACCCTTGTGTGCTGTGGACAGTACTGATGACACAACCACTAATGCAGCAAGCAGACTGATTCCAGATTACTGACAAGACCATCTCTCTCCCCATCCTGTTTTGCTTGTCTATGGAGGCATGCAAGCCAGAACTTGTTTATGAAGAACTGGCTTACTGGGTAGGAATTCTTTCCATACACATTGGCCATTACTAGGTGCAGGGGAAGGTACTCAGAGGGGTTTGGGCTGGCTTGTATTTGTTTAAGCATTAACTGCTAACAGGTATGCTAAAAAACCACCAATGAGCTAATAAAACAGTTTAACTTTGTTGGAAAACCCAACACCTACACAGTTTAGAGCTCTTTCCATTCTGTTTACCTGTTGTATATAGTTGAAAGATATGCTGCAATGCTATACAATAGCTACCATTCTCATCCAAGATTTCAGAGACTTCTGCATCAAAATCTAGTGTCTTAACACACCAAAATGCTTCCACATTCATGGGTTTGGAGGCAACGGGCACTTTAGATATACATGAAATAAAATGCATAAAATAAAAGTATCAAAGTGTGAAACTGGATCATATTAAATACTTCTTGTTAGCAACTGCACACATGTCCTTTTTAACAGAAGTTAAGTGGGGAAAAAAAACAGTTCCTTTGTCAGTGTGTGCTGGAGCAGAAGTGAGTATTGGTGGTGTGGGTCAGCAGTCTCATTCCATTTATACACTCTTCTGTTCAGTTCTGTATGGATATCTGATATAGAGAGTTTCCTGCAACAACAAAGGTAAAAGTGTTTCATTAGAGAATGAAGCAAGACACCATTTAAGAATCCACAACAGAGGAGACAACTTTAGACTCAGCAAGGAGAAAGTTTCAGTCTTTACTGCAGAGGCTAGATCTCTAAAATGCAAGGCTCAAGATGCATTTTGAGACAAACTTACAACCCAAATCATTGTTGTGATATCAATTATGCTGATACGATGATCTGTGATTTCATGACAAGGTTTTGGCATTTGTAAGAATTAATGTTAACGCTGCAACTACCTTGAAAAACAGTTGTTAGCTCCCTGATAGATCAGTTGCATAGAGAAAGCCCTTGCTGGTGAATTATATATCCAAATGTATGTGACTTTTGCTCAGATTCCTTTTGATCTCTTTAAACAGAGAAAAGTTTTCTGACAGTTTAAATTGCTAATATTGTAATCTTGAATCTAGGGCTCCCTGAGCAAAGGATTAATTAAATCTACAGAAAGCAGAAAGTCCTTCCCCCTCTACTGTCTTTTCCCTGAACTTAGGCACTGACTTTTTTATATCTGCATGCAGAGGTCTTCTTAAAGGTGCATGGCAATCCTCAATTTAACAGAAGCCTGCAATGTGCCTTGTTACCTTGGAGAAGGAGTATTTCCAATCCTCTCTAAAGTGTTGACATACATTATCCAGGACAGGTTCTTCCCTTCTCACTCTGCGAACCCCAGTGCTATAACACACTTTAATTCTACTCTTCATAATCAGAAACTTCATTCCTACCTTAGGCTACCTTTCTATATGATTGTTGGAGGATCAGGTATACTTATCTTTTAGCCTATTGATGCTGCATGAAAAAACTTTTCAGGATGAGATGGCATGAAACTTAAGATCTCTCTTTCTCAATGACAACAGGCTGTCATAGGAAAAGAGATTTTTTCCTCTTTTTTTAATTTACCTTATGAGAGGATCACGGAGTAGCTCAGTCAGACAACGCAGATAATATGAGGATGAAGTTGAGGATTTTTCTAGTGTAGACACATTCACCTTACAATGACTCCAGAAGAAGTCTGCTCCTTGGGGGATAGTGACTTTGCTAATGATATTCCTCTCGTTCCCATCTACTTCCAACAGACTAGTATATTCTTGCTCATTTTCTGGCACAACGTAGCTCTGAATAAAAAAAAGCTTCGGTTTTCCTAGGAGTCCAGGACATGAGTCTGGTATAAAGTATTTCTTTATTTGTTCCAAAGGGAATCCAGAATAGGTATGGTCTGTACAGAAGATGCTCTGATGATCTCCACGGCTGACCAATATGCAAATGAAGCTGTCACAATTTCTGTGGTTCTGCAACTTTGCAACTTCACGCAATGTTTCATTCATGGCAGCAATATCTAAGTATCTGTGACAACAAACATCATAGCCTAAGCCTCTGAAGGTCTCTTCCAACACATCTGAAAGAAGCAAGATGTAATTAAATCACAGCACATCAAGGCTTAATCTCAACTATCCTGCATTACAGTATTTACAGTGTTTTGCTATTGGAACTAAGTAGTTTATCACAATAATTAAAAAACCAGGAGTACTCTGTGTTGATCACAGTACATTACACATTTAAAAGTGCTATATGCATGTTGTCTTTAACATGAGTTATCTACTTCCTGATAGCAAAGACTGTATTATTTGGCACATCATCTGTTTCAAATTTCATACACACTTATATGCTTCATTTAGAGCCAGTATCCCAAGTTCCGAGGACTTAAAATATCAGGCAAGAAAAAAACATTAGAAAATGCTTCACATACTTGAAAGGTAAGGAATAATCTGGATAGCATGGGAAGTCTGTCTCCCCTTTTAACTGGCCAAATTAATCTGTATAGTTATTACAGATACACAGAACTGCATAAAAAACACAGAGGCTCCCTTTCATCAGTCAAAAATGAATCTTCTGCAGTCATTTATGCTCCTATTACATAAAGCAGACTTCAAGTGATGAGTGAAGGTGAAGAATGTACACTGGAGTCTTAACAGTGACAGAATGGCATTTTCAGGGAAAAAAGAAATGTACCCTTTCAAACAAGTGAGAAATTAAAACTGTAGGTAGCCAAACCCCATGATTTAACTCTATTGTATTTGTGTTAACCTGTGCTGCAGGAAAATGTGCTAAGTTCTAAATAACTACTTTGGATGATTATTAATATGGGAATGAAACCAGATACATGATGGTTAAAACCACAGGTATTAAGTGTGCAGAGAACCACAAGCTACTGCTACAACTCATACCTGTACCATTCTATCTTTAGTATACACTACATATATACATTGCCTATGCAGAGTTTCTGATAGGAAAGTATCAGGTGCCATGTTTACATAAAATGCCCTACACACATAGGAAGCTTGACTGTTCTTTGAATTCAAAGGCTTAACAATCCCTCATTAGCAGAGGCTACTTCAGAGGTAACTGGCAGCAAAGCAGCTGTACTACCACACTGCTGTCCTCAGAAAGCCCATAGTGAAAAGAGGGAACAGAAGTCATAACTTTCCTCAGCAAAATACAGGGTAGATACAAACCCTTTACTATACTGAGGTAATAAACAAGAACTATAGTTTCATTCCAATTCTGTTGGTTTGATTAAATTTTGTAAAATAATTAAAAAACTGTTTGGACATTTTAAAATTTGAAAATGAAAGGTAAATCCCCTCTGTTTTGTGCAATAAAACATGCTCTTGAAATTCAGGTAGAACATTCAGTACTGATAATCTGGCAGTTACATACTTGATGAGGCACTCAATTAGGAAAGGGCAGCAGTACAGACAAAACCCAAGAGGGTGATTTTCCTGTAATTTACTGATCTCACTAGCATGTGCACATACAGATACAAAATCTGGTGTCACCTTCATCCATACTCACACTTAACTGACACCTTAATTTAACAATGAATCAGAGATTACACATAGTAAGCCTTGGATACTTTAAGGCAAGACAAACCACAGCACTACATGCTGCAACCTGAGATCAGAAACTGTTCCTTCAACACTAATCATCTCCCAGTAAACCTCTACTGACTTCTGAGCATCTCCATTCTACATAAAAACGAGCCTTTTCTCCCCTAATTGTTTACAATGTACAGGTAAAAATTTGCTTACAAATGGAAAAGTCAAAAGCAGCTATTTACAGAACAGCAAGGTGCATTTCAGTTTGAATTTTATCAGCATTTGATAAATTCATGTTGTTTACACTGGGCATTTTCAACTATTGTAGTCCTTGATCCTACAGTATCTACTACTGGTTTACCTCTTGGAATAGCTACAGATTCCAATGGATGCCACAGATACAATTCTTAATGTTCTTCCTGCCCTCTTATGTTTCTTTAGGGTATTCAGACTTCAGAATAGAGTGGCACAACTCTAAGTGGTGAATGCCTTTCTAACAAATTCCTTTAAGCAAGGCCATATGTCTCCTGAATCTCATTAGCACAGCAAAGTATTTCACTGAAAGTCTTGCTTTCTATAATTTTAAAATGTTGATAAAGCACTGGTAAATTAAATATCTGAGACACAGACATGGTTTAGTTGCTTTTGCATCCAATGCAGATGTTCATGGAGACTGAGGCTCATTAAGACTTACTTTGGGTGGTTTTGGCACAGCAGCAGAGCTGTGATTTGTAGGTGTATCTGACCTGCCAGGTGCTAAACATGTAACTCATTATTGTTCCCTTCCAGTCAGCAGACTTCCACTGTCAGGTTTACACCTTCTGTTCTTGTACAAGTATTGAAATGATCATATGAGCTCATGAAGAGCACACACATTGATTTTGTTTGTTTTACTGTGCCAATCTTTCTATCTAGCAGCAATTCCTATGACCAAGGGGTCTACACAGTATATTGCCTGTGCAAAAGATCTATGACTTCTAAGGGAAGAGTAGATCTAAATTTATGTATCTGACACAGCAGTTCTTGCTTTACTTCCTGTTTTCTCCAGCATACATGTCTTATCTGCTTTTATACTTATGTGTTCCATTTAAAAAACTTAATCCTGGCATAGTAAAACAGAGGTCAGTAAAATAAAGTTCAATAAATCAGGTCTGCACATGATCATATCCCATTAAAGACAATGAAATGTAAAGATTTTTTTTTTCTTTTAAACAAGGCTGTTTTCACATCTCATGTTTTCTTTAGCTCTACACACTGAAATTTCTCTAGCAATCTATTTGCATTTGAGAAACAGAGCTCCAAGTAATAATTATTTTGGTCCTGGAGCAGACTATCAAGCTACCTTCCAGATTAAGGCTGCACAGTAAGTTTCTTGCATCAAAAGGGTCACTTGCTTTCTAAAGCTATCATGAAAGAGAAGAATAGGAAAGCAAAGAAGCAGGCAGCAGGGCAGAGCAGAATGTTCAATCCCAAGAGCCATCACACCCAGTCTTTCAGTCCTTGGCACTGTCTATTTCCCTCCTGGGGCAAATTCAAGGTTTGTTTGGTTTGAGAGTAGAACTGAGGAAGTGCTTTAGACTGAACAGTGTAATTTCTACATGTAGCAATTGTGTCCTTGTTCTGGGCATTTTTGGTGGGGTTTTGGTTTTCTTTTTCTCCAGGTCATTGATGAACTTGGCAGTACAGGTGAAAATCTCAAAGATGCTTTCCAGTTGCATGTAACTGAGTTAAGTTCCTTGTCCCTCTTATCCATGCATGACAAGATTGTGAATAATTTTTACCCTAATGGCAGTGTCTTGGTTTCTACCATTTACCTAACATATTATTGTCAAGCAAACAAAAATTTTGCTTTCCTCACCCATTGCTCTTCAACAACTACATCAATAATTCTAAGTTTATCCATCTGCTGAAACCATTACATACAAGAAAAACAAGATATGCCCACAAACCCTCTCCTTCCTCTGCATCTCCCAGCCTACTATAGAAGTGACTGAAAATACTCTCTTCACTTTTTAGCCTCACGTGTTGCAGTGGTTAGATAGGGGGCTTTCTGCTTATGCAAAAATCTAATTCTTGGATTCTACAAAGGTCATCAGAAACCCCCACATTTTAACCACGGCACTGACTACAGTGACAGCTAAGGTGAAGTTTAACTGAAACTGTGCAAGACAGGACAGAAGCCTCTCACAGGCACATTATTAAAAAAGGACCACATGGCTATTCAGTATCTATGGAGTCTGATATGATTGCACTTCAAATCCATAACAGCTTTGGTTTTGATTTTCTTAACTGGTGGGAAACACTATCTTTACCATCTCTGCCAATAACCTGGTATCTTAATTATTCTATAGGTCTGTGAACATCTCCCTCCCAAAATTCAGTCTATCCTCTTACAAGTTCTTTCATTCAGAGATTCTGCACCAAAACAAACACTGTGTGCAATAGTCAGGGGAGAGCTGGCTTTACCTCAGGTTGGGCCTTCCAACTCTCTGCTTTAGAAAACTTACTAGAATTGGTAGACTAGCTGACAAGGACAACATTAACGTAGTCAGCCTGGTAAATGTACATAATGTTCTTTATACTAAATTGCTCTAATCACCTGAGATTAACAAGTTACAGAACTTCAAATTCCAGAGACTTACCTCTGTCATTGCCAATACAGTCTATGATCAGGCACATTCCTAAAGGTTGGCTTTGCATTCTGTAATGATCATCAGTCCCCTGAGGAACATGAAAGGATAATTACAAAGTTAACATGTCACTCTCTCAACTTATAGGCTTTACTGTTTTCTCAAATTTTACACCTCAGATCTAATAAATTACATTTAATTGTTTTCCACAGAGTAGCTAGCAGAAATCTATCTGCTGGGACACAGTATGTCTTATCTATACAACAAAAAATCAGAAGAAATGGATTAATGATTCTCTTCCCCCTATTTCTACTACAGGCTTATTTTTTGTCTCCTTGTGTTATGCAACCTTACTACCATAAAGATTCTCAGAGACTAAGACTGTACCAGAAATGATAGAAGCAAGTCTGAAATGAACCTTAGCTCTAAACAAATATTCAAGTCTGTCAGGTTTTGGGTTGGGTTTTTTTTGCTGTATGGGGTAGAGGCGCTTTTTAAAGACCTGCACTGTGACAGCAATGATCCCTCTGTAGTACTTCTAAATTAATTTAAGAATTTCTTTAAGTGTAAAATAAATATTTATATATTATATAGGCAATA
Source organism: Scytalopus superciliaris (assembly GCA_013400415.1). NCBI lineage: Eukaryota > Metazoa > Chordata > Aves > Passeriformes > Rhinocryptidae > Scytalopus > Scytalopus superciliaris. The sequence goes on from VXBX01009107.1 coordinate 84,408, forward strand.
TAATATATAAGTATTATAACACTGTCTCTGCTATTGAGATGCTGGGAGCTATAATCTTCATATTGCCAACACAATAGATGTAGAGAACTTGTGTGTTCTTCAGGTGTGCAAGCAAGTACTGCTCATCAGAACATTTATTTCCTTATTTAGTGGAACAACCTCCTCATTCCTAAATAATCCATAATGACTATCACAATCCCTCTTCTCTTTGAAGAGATTACAATCAATTTGCTAAAGGTAATTCTGTGGTCCCTGTCCTACAGGAGAACTAGTGAAAACAGCATTAGTCCATTCTTATCATTAGTACCCAAAGCATGTCTATTTTCTGTCTGGGGAGCAAAGGGTGAGGAGTGAATCAAGAACAAAATCTGCTGCAGGCAAAGCAGCCCTGTGATTTCTAATGCAGATGGCAAGGGAGGTCTGACCTCCAACAGGTTTTAACTTGGCCTCCCCTAGTAAGTGTACAAGTTCTGCGTACATACAATATGTACATGCATTTTGCACACTCAGCTTCCAGAGTATCAGCAAATTTTTTATATTAAAAATATATTCTGCAAAAGCAACTCACAGAGCCTGTTTACAACTGAGGATGTACACATTGTTCTGTCTGCACACAATTAAAGGAAATCTCAAAATGAAACACAAAGAAAACTAAGGTAAATTCTCACAATTATTATATTTACCTGCATACATATGCACAAGCACATACCTTATGTGACACTGATCCCGATTCCTGAATGGACATGTGGACTGGTTCTGCTGCAGGTAAAAAGTAATCTCAGTATGTAAGTACCAGAGATTTCTTTGACACCAGATCAGTTATAAAGAGGAACTTATCTCACTCATCTGGACCTCCTAGATTCTATGTATGCCAATGAAGTTTAAAAATCCTTAAACTTTTCACTTCTAAAATGTCATTTGGATTGCATTTTACATTGCTTGTGACTAGAATAAAAAAAAATCTTCTACACTGGGAGAATTCAGCCAGCTACTCTTAAAAATCACCATATTTGAGCAGTATTTGGGATTTCCAGAGAAAACACAATGCACATGGAAAGAACCTGGTACTCAGGCTAGTCAATCTTATCCACAGTTTTATTAATAAAGTATTTATTCTGTTAAAAAGTTGTGACAGTGGAAGTCCCCAGGAATTTTTAATACAGTTTTAAGATGTGGCAGCACAAGCAAAGCAACTACAAGACCAAATAAGGCCCGGCTCAGTTTTCAGAGGCACCAAATACTCTGCTCCTGGTGTTATCAGCTGGATTAGCCATAAACACAAGTATCAAACAACAGTCCTTTGGATATAATGAAATTAATCATTTGGCTCTTTTACATTATCAGAACTCAGATAAAATGCTCTTACCCAGAGCATGATTTTGTCCATTTTGTAATTTTTCTTTGCTCCCATTCTGAATCTAAAATGAAGAAAAAGGCATAATTTTCGCTTTCTCCTTCAAGAATAATCACATGATCCAAAACAAAACACAATGGTATTTCTTTCTCAATAAAAGGATTACATGTTTTACATTCACATCTATCAGATGACTAGGATTACAAAATAACTAATGAAAAAAAACCTACCCAAAGTACAAAGAAACAAAAAACTCCAAAATTGTTCCTGCTCAGAAAAAAATTACCAGCTTGTCATGATCAGCAAAGAAAAGTTTATTCCCTAATGTAGTAAAAAGCCCCTCTGAAAACATGAATTTTGCTTCCTGTAGAGCAGCAGTGGGCATTTACTGAACACATGACAGAAATAATCTCATCCAATTTAGCAAGGCTAAAGACTTTAAGGTAGGTCATACTAATACAGTATCAGACCTAACCCAAATATAAAGAACACTGCATGCAATAGGATTTGATGACTTTTCACATACTGACATATCTTCTTAAAATGAGATTAGAAGAAACCACAAAAAAAAAAAATCTGAAAAACTCTTCTTAAAAAGCCCTGATCTCCAGATTCAAAAATTAAAAGCTACTGTTTTTGCAAGGTCCAAAGGCACAAAGAAGAACATGTTTTGCAAAGAACCATCAAAGCAAAACTGTTCACTCCACAGTGTAGTAGAAAAAAACTTTCAAGATACAGATTTTGTATGTTCAACTAAAATGAAAAAATCCACAGTTCTTTGAAGGGGATGTTTCTCAGTCAGAAGATTTAAATCAGACCCTGAATCCAGCAAATAGCAGGAATAACAGAAATAAACCAAGGAATATTTTAGTCACTAGCAATCTCTCATTCCTCAGGCTCTAAGAGATGAATCTCCTTTTAACATCTGGCAATATTCAGAAATAAAGGATTTGTTTGATTTATTGTATACTTACCCCTAAATTATAAAGAGGCTCAATCAGATTGAGATTGGGGAGAGATGCCTGATGTGCATTTACATACACTGGTTGAGAATGAACGGAGAACATTAAAGCTGCAAATTTAACAGAAACACACAAATACACCATGATATTATCAGCTGTTTCAAAAACCTGAATCTATGAATCATGCAAATACTCTGATTTGTTTCAGTAAAAGCACATCTAATTCTTGCTATCAGGAGGAACCAGTGCAAGAACAGCATCTTACCTTTGTGTTTGTAGTTCTGAATCTTCCTAATCAAATCTATCCTGTGAATATTTCGAAAACAGTTTTCTATCAAATCCAGTTGGTTAGGAGCCAGCAAATTTAGTTTCTCCAGGTCAATTACAAGAGCTAGAAAACTCTACAACAGCAAGAGAAAACCAAACATATCAGTAATTTGCTCTCTATCAGAAGTAACAAAGCAACCCAGAAAATATGGTGGGGAGGTTACAAAGGCTGCATAAACAATGCAGGGACTTTGCCTTCTGAAACTCTAAGAAAATTACGTGAAAGATACAAAAATTCTTGGTATTATCACAGGAGCAATAGCAACTAGCAAGTGATATTCTTAAAAACTAATCTCAAGTTTTTGAGGAAAACAGTTTTGCATTTCATTTTTGCTACAAAGCCAGCCACTGGGAATGTCACCTCACATGCAACAAAGCAAAAGGCAAGAAAAGGTTTGGGAAATTTGCAGGGCCTCTCTCTTTCCTTGATCAAAGGAAAAACCCCAAAGAAGAAGACAGAAATCTTCAGGCTTCTATGCACAATGGTCATGTTTGTGGAATCCCCTCTACTGAATTCTGCTTTTCAGAGGACTTAGAACAAGTACTCAGAATGTAAAAGTACAGAGAAAGATATAATTAAAATAGATCTGTTCTTTTTGTAAGTGAAGCAGAGTGCAAACAGAAGAAGTGACCTTGTAACTCAAGACACCATTTCAAATGACTACTGGTCTGAGATCCTTCTTATATGAACTTTCAGAGCAGTATTACTGAAGAAGGACCTTTTAGAAATGCCTTCTGCCTGTGAGGTTCACTCTAACACCATGCACTACAGCAAGCACCGTTCCTGTTTTAAATGCTTCTTTCCTTAAATTAAAAAACAACAAAATAAAATAGAAGCCAATACTGCTATCCAATTTCTCATGGCTTCCTACTCCTGCTTCACTACCCCTTGCAGCACTGTCTCCCCTCCTTTGCTCTCTAGCTACCTACCTTTTTACTTTAATCTCTCATTGCTCCAGACCAGAACAGCAGCAGAAAAGCATACCTTATCTTTTGCCATCTTCATCCGAGGTGTATAATCTCTGAGTAGAAAAACAAGAGAATTCACTTCTTCTTTTTCCAGATTCTCATTTATCTCCACCATTAGTACCCTGAAAAAAAGTTTGAGATATTTCTAGAGGTTTAGCTTGAAGCAAGATACCTCCCTTGCCCGACTACTCAATGTCTCCCATGTTCCAGTCCTAATGTATCATTTCCAACTAATGAACAGGCAAAAAATTTACCCTGCTTCAAGATCCTACTCTTGCCAATTGGCACATGTTACACTCACTGTGTAATAGCCACTATTAGGAAAACAGAAGCCTCCCTAATGTTTCAACAGAAATGAAGTGAGAGAATGAGACAACAGAACACATCTAACTTTTCTACCTGTTAGTTGCAGGGGTTTTATTTTAGTGAGAAGTTAACACAGGAAAATCTTTCTTGTAAGTACATGTATTTCTTTCTGAAGTCTCTCAAAGAAAATAATTGGTACATTTTAATTTTAGCCTCTCAAAACTAGTAGAGTAAAAAAGTAGTAACAGAGAGGTCCTTTGAGAAAAGCATACCACATGGCTATGCACCAAAAGCAAACTAGAAAAAAAAAATCTCTAACTAATGATGTCCCTTTGTAGTGCCATTTTTATCTGCTAATCCAGAATTCTACAAACATCACTGACTTTATTGACAATCACACAAATTGCTTAAATATAGATGCTTCTAATGCCATGACTTGTGAGAAACTACTAAGTTTTAATTTAGGGACTAAATTTGACATATTCTTTTCACTATGATTCTAGATATAACGCTCTTTTCTGTTTCTCTTTTATCTTCAATAACTATTTAAAAAAGAAATAAAAAACCAACCCACCCATCCCCACCCCAAAGAAAAAAACCCTCACTTACTTTGAACAAGATAGCATAGCTTTGAAATCTGAACTAGATATATTACCTGTAGTCAGGGATAAGTCCAAGACTCCTGGCAAGGTGAGCTTCCACTGTTGCTTTCTCAGTGTTCAAGATCCTCCTCAGCAAGTCAAACCTCCTAACTCTGTACAACAGCTCAGACAAGCCAGCAAGAGACAGTTTCTCCCTCTCATTCAAAGCTGCCAGGATCTCTCTAAGATCGGCAGTGGCCAAGTCAGGAGCAAGGTCTCGGCACAGGAAAACCATCATCTCTTCTTCTTCTTTATCCAGTTCATCTTGAATCTGGTGAATAAGGGCAGCTGGCACTTGGCACCTGGTCATCACTTTGTTGCTGTGTCTTTAAAATTGCCAGCCGACTGGTTTGTGAGCAGGAAACCAACACGACATGAACACCATGTCTATTGCAGTGCTTCTCTGGTGTTCATTATTAACTAGATGCATTTTTACAAAAGCAGTTCTGTGGGAGAGAATCAAAAAACTCTTCTGTTTGAAGTATTTTGCTTTCAGCTAAAACTCCCAGCATACTCTACAGAGGCTCAAGGGACTCTCCTAGCTGTTCATTACAGAACTAAAAGTACTTCCTAGGTCATATTAATCAGAAAGACATGCGAGTTCTTAAATTACTCTAAATCTGTAAATTCCATAGGAAGTGAAACAAAAGTCATCAGCTTGCTGATGAGTAGTACTTCAAGTATTTCTGACAACTCTGACCTCTTCCCAGCAACCACCCACTCCTCTGCTCAGCACCACCTTTTCTCCCCTAAAAATCTCAAGGCATTTTTCAGGAAGTTTTCAGAGCTAAAAGGTAATGCAACCAATATATAGTAGATTAAAGAGTGAAAAAAACCCCACATATAAAACCACTGCTATCAGGCACACACTTGGTCCAAAATAAAGTCAAAATAAAGGAAATATCCACAACATAATATGTAATATTTTAAAACACTAATTACCTGGTGGATTTTCTTATTTACTAGCATCACTTAAAGTGATTCCAATCTGAATGAGTTACTGGGGGTTTAAGGATTCTCAATACACACCCTTCATGCTCAAAAAGATTGAAGACCTATTCAAAGAAAAAATTTTAACTTTCAATATGCAAACTGGTTAACTCTGAGGGTATAGATAATCCACAGACTGCCTTTTTCTTCATGTAACATTCACGTGTCTGAAAACTGAAACAGAAATTCAAACTTAGAAAACCCCCCAGCCTTGTGATTAACAAAATCAGTAGGGTGCTATGATCAATTTCCACTGACACCAACTCTGGAAATTCTATCTAACCTCCTCTGATCTCCTTTACATACATGGAGGAAGGTGAAATGACTAACCTGAAGACAAATCTTAGTCCTTACCCCAAGTTCACTCACTACACTGCATAGTGTTGTTTGAACTGTACTGGAAAGCAAAAGCCAACCCAACTTCAAAGACTAATACACTGGAAGATTCTAGCACTTGACTAAGACTTTTAAAAATCATTTTCAGCCTTTTGTTACTTGTTCTAGAAGTCACAATCAACATACACTGTGTCCACAAATGAAGCAGATGAGTTTTTTTCCACCAGTGCTATTTAAATGAAAAGTAACTCTATAGATCCACTTACACTTTCCTCAGAAAAGAACTAAGAAACATTTGGTTAAACCCATGGACTAAGTACCAACAAAAGAGGGTATCAGAGGATAAGCAGAGGAAACCCTCATACACTGTAATGTGTTTTGGACAGTGTTCTATGAAAGAAAAAGCATATTAGTTGCTAACTTATTTTCAATCTAGGATCAAACATTTGTGAGAATTCTACAGAAAGACACAGACTGTTTTCATGACATAATGCAATCAAGAAAGGGGAGGCACAAAACACTTTCATTATGAAAGTACCTCCCATATACATATAACCAGGACTTTCAAAAGAACTTGAGGAGTTTTATATATGACTTAAGTGTCAAATGAAACAGGAATTTAACAACTTTTGGCCATTTTCAGAAGTCTCAGAAAAACTTTCTAACTATTCCTGTTGATTTTTATCTAATATTTTAAAACTAGCTAAGAAAGTGGGTAGTTCGTCTGTGTCTGTGTGTGTGTGGGGGTAGGAAGTAATTTCCTACAGAGTTGAAATTCAGACATGCAAAATTACTATTTATATGCTACCTTAAAAATAATCTGCCTTTAAAACACACATATGAATTACTTACTTTTGTGAATTTCCTTTCTAGAAGCTAAATCACATGCTCATTATAAAAAAATGCTGATCACACTTCCAGTGCTGAAACTCTCTTACCTATATGCAAGTGTGTTCACAAAAACACCGGAAGACTGGCATTTGATCATTGCCAAATCACTGATCCAGAACACACCGTTTTCCAACCTGTATTTTCCACTGACGGTCCACAGAGTAAAAAGACTTACTGAATGTAAGTTCTCTACAATGAGGAGAGAAAAAAAAACAACTTATCTTCTACGACAAAATTAAAAAAAAAAAAAA